>OZ024765.1:3147550-3175050 GCA_964016885.1 Eledone cirrhosa | reverse complement strand
TGGGGGTCGATAAAATAAAGTACCAGTAATTGCTGGCCTTGTGCCAAATGTAGAAACAATTATACACGTCTATACATATATTTATAAGGATGCATGGTATGGTTATATATACATACATACATACAGAGTTAGTACCCATATATATACCACACACATATATAGTTAATATAGGTACTCATTTCGAAAAAACTTTTTTTTTTTCATATTACACCCCTTACATTGGTACGCCATTTTATGTTTAGTACCAGTAATACACTGGAATAATTGCTGGCCTCGTGCCAAAAGTAGAAACAATTATAATTATATCTATATCTAGGGCGGGTAATTTTCCCCGAGATCCATGGACCAGATCTTTCCAGTGGTCTCTGTCCCTCATTATCGCTGCCATGTCCTGCGTCTCCAAGAGACCAGTGTCTGCACTTAGGGCATCAACATATGTCAACCTTGGTCTTCCTCTTCTAGTGTCCATGCAGGGGCTCCCACATATATAATGGTGTTCCCCCCACCCCTAAAAAATGTCTACATACTTCAACAGCATTCTAATAAATATTGCCTGTACAGGTAATCAAATTATGTATACATTTTCTTGGAACATCCTGTATATATACGCACACATTTTATTAAGGCTAACTAGGGTTTCGTCTGCTTCTCACATTATCATCAGACAATAACATTTAAACACTACTTCCATATTGAGTACCTTTTTCTGGTGTTGAAGACATTAAACAGTTATGTAGTTAAAAATGTCCGCTCCGTTTTCCTCCCATGACACTGCGATTTTATTTTCTCGGGGAGGGGAGGTCTATGTTAATAGACTGGTGTATGCCCCAGTTCCTTACTGCAAACCTAGAAGAACTCAAGCAGAGAATCACTGCTCACACCTCACACTGGATATTGTTAACCAAGACATGCAATAGTGTGTTTGATAGAAGCTGAACTACCGCCCTGCATGATATATGCTGTATCTCAGGCGGCAGACATATTGAAAATTTGTAAAATGAAGTTAACATACCTTTGAATTACTCGTTCAAATTTTGAGAAATAAATATTATGCTGCTCACCATTAAACCTGCTCAGTCTTGTTGTGCCAGACGTTGTAGTTTCTGGGATATTTACATCTCAAATAATTTTTTTATTTTATTTTGAAACACCCAACAGAATCAAAGCGAGATAACTCAGTCAGACACTTTTTTTTTTCTCGAAAAATACTTCGTGTAGTGGAGGTTTCAATCTCTACCAAAGTTTATTACTGCTAATTTATTTTATCGATTCCGAAAGGAGGAAAAGTAAAGCTAACCTCGGCGGGATTTGAATTCAGAAACAAATTGTATATATACCGTATTTCCTTCACTGTAATACCTACTGAACAAAAAATAAACTCTAGCACTTTATTTACAGTTGTATAAATAACATTACAAATCGCTCCCAATGCTTTCAGAATTAAAATATAAACATATATTAAAGACAATTAACTATTGCTAAGAACCTCACAAATATAACGACCAAAAATAGATTACCAGAGCGAGAGAAAAACGGCTACTAATTCACCACCAAGTGTGACAATGGGCCGCACATCATATCACAAGGGTCAACGGAATAATTCGAGGCAAGCGAATGCACTGGCAGTATTATCAGGGGTGATAGCGAAACAAAGGCACTGAAAAAAAAAAACGAACACCCTCACGGGTGTCACCTGATACCTCGCTAACGCCGAGTGATGGTGAGGCTAAGACACTGAAACCAAGCACCCTCACGGGCATCATAAACGGATTTTATCTACCCTTCTCAAAACCCGTATGTATATATATATATATATACTCTTTTACGTGTTCCAGCCAGCCATCTGAGGCACTGCCCTTGTGGCTACACATTCTATCTCCACCCTGTTGGCTGGCCATTGGTGTAAGAAGGCGTTCGTTGCTTCTGCCCTTAGGTTACCTTCGTACCGTGCTGTGGGCTCATCCGGGATCCTGGATAGCAAGGTGTCAAGATGTTTCTTGAAAACATCCAAGTCCACACCATGCAGATCTCTCAAATTCCTTGGCAACTTATTAAAGAGTTGAGGGCCTTTGAACCCCTGGCTGTTGCAATATCTACTCCTTATTCTAGATGTGGAAGATGGGAACTCTGGCACCACACAGTGACGTCCTGTTTGGAGGTTGATGAAGCTCTCAATGCCAAGGATTTTCTATATGTATATCACTGCGTATCTCTCCCATCTTCCTTCCAAGGAGTAGAGTTTCAGTTCTTTTACCCCCTCCAAGTAGCATTTCCTTCATCGTGGCAATCCTTTTGGTGTAGCTTAGTTGGATTGCCTCCAGCTCCATGGTTAGTTTGATACTATGGAGGTTACCATAATTGGGAGCTGTATAAATATATATATATATTTGCACAGGAGTTGACATGGTTGACTAAATCCCTTGAAAGGAGTTCTGCTAATATGGCTGCATTCCAGTGAGAAGTATTTTATTGAATCTCCAAGTCTGATGAACATGTCAATCCAGGAGTCAGGTTAACAGCTTCAATAGATGACCCTGAGCCGATCACCAGTGAAACACATGTAACGTGTCAATACTCAATGAAATATATAAACACCTGTTAAATGAATCATCGTTTTTTTTTCATATTATATACACACATTACCTGTGCATTGAGTGATTATATTGGTACCACTTCTCTCTCTCTCTCTATGTGTGTGTGTATGAGTGTGTGTGTGTGAGTGTGTGTACACTTATATATAAACAAAATTCGCTGTCGCTTAGTTCTGACCTGTGGATAAAAGTAAACAGCAATATAGATATATACACACATATATACACACAAACATACATATATGGTAGCTGCCAACTCATTTTCGAGTACGGCCACTACTTTATATCCATGTAGGAGAACCCCTACCGATGCGCTGAACAAGTGTGACTTTTTAGTCCAGCCAGCGACTTGAAAACTCTGGTACAAACACTACACTTGTGACAATTATTGACACATAGTGCTGGGCCCATGGTACCATGTGACGACAAGTGCAGAGAGATCTCCAGATATAAAGCAATGCCTGTCCCGTGAAGCTTTTATAGTGAGCAAAGGCACTGCACAAAGCCAGTCCCACTCTCTTAACCAAGATGATATTTACCAAAAAGAAGAACAAGTCAACATCATTGGATACCATCAGGGTTGCAGGTGTTATATCAGAGTTTTCCTTCTCCTAGAATTCTGCCTTGACAAAGGCTAAGGGGTCATCTCTGCTGGTGATTTTGGATGGCCATTGACTCTTAAGAGCTCCTTTGCCCTTTGACAGGTTTTGTTTTTAGTCCTGCAGGATGTCCAAAGTCACCCTCCTCACCAAGAAACCTTGGTGGGGTTGCCAGTTTAGTCGCCAACGATCCAACTACGAGACAGGTTGTACTGGGATACATACATATATACACACATACATACATACACACAGATATATACACACACATACATACATACACACACACATTTATATACACTTATATTTGTCATCTACACAATGGAATTATAGATTGAGAAAAAGAAAGAACTAGATTGTTGAGCCCCAAAATTTACCTTGTTTTTCATTATAAAATCAACAATATATATACATACATACATGTGTATATATATATATATGTAATATATATATATATAGGTTTATATGTATAAGTATATATGTATATATATATATATATATATATATATATATATATATATAATTATATTTATATATATATATAATTATATATAATTATATTTATATATATATATATATAATTATATTTATATATATAATTATATTTATATATATATAATTAATAATTATATTTATATATATATATATATATAATTATATTTATATATAGTTAAATATATATATATAATTATATTTATATATATATAATTATATTTATATATATATAATTAATAATTATATTTATATATATATATATATATAATTATATTTATATATATATATATAATTATATTTATATATAGTTAAATATATATATATATACTTATACATATAAACCTATATATATATATTACTTATATATATATACACACATATACAATCAATGAAATATAACAATACATACATTTATATATTAAACATCATTTGTCAAATATTTGTGCTTTAAAGTGAAAATTAATAAACAGTCTCTGAGAATACACATATATATGTATATACATGTGTATATACATATATACACATGTATATATATATGTAAATAACTATGGGTAGTTGTTTTAATCCAACACCCAGGAAAACAGCACCAACATCACCTTCATCACTTCACCTCACACTAACACATATATACATATACATGTATATATATATATATATACATGTATATATATATATACATGTATATATATATATATACATGTATATATATATATACACATATATGTACATATATATGCACACACACACACACATATATATATATATACATATATACACATGCAGGTATATATATATACACATACATGTATATATATATATATACATATATACACATGCATGTATATATATATATACATATATACACATGCATGTATATATATATATACATATATACACATGCATGTATATATATATATACATATATACACATGCATGTATATATATACACATACATGTATATGTATATATATACACATACATGTATATATATATATATACACATACATGTATATATATATATATACATGTATACACACACACATATATACTCATATATATATACACATATATATATACTCATATATATATACACATATATATATATACACATATATATATATACACACATTTATATATATACACATATATATATATACACATATATATATATATACATATATATATACACACATTTATATATATACACATATATATATATATACATATACAAATACATATATATATATATACAAATACATATATACACACATATAAATACGTATATATATATATATATATATACTACACACACATATATATATATATATATATATATATATGCCTGTATATCTAACTATAGATGGTGTACTTAAACCACACCAACAGGTACTACTGCCTTGAAAGTTTTATGACCCCTACTCTGGAATCCACATGAAATGGCAACGGGCTCTGTCCCACCATCTCCTAAGTTTTCTGTGATGGATAAAGAATGGCGCTTGACTGAGGCCCGTGTCCCTTCTCTTCATAGGCAGTGTTCAGTGAGGGTCAAAGAATGTTCTATCGCTACGGGCTCTGTCCCTCCTCTTCATAGGCAGTGTCTTGTCAGGGTCAAAGCATGTCCCAGGGCTACAGGCTCTGTCCCTCTTCTTGATAGGAAGTGTAGCTGTGTCAGGAAAAACAGTTCTGAGAGGGTCAAACAATGGCCCAAGGCAGAGGGTTCTGTCCCTCCTTATATAAAGTGTTCTGAGAGGGTCAAAGAATGGCCCAAGGCAGAGGGTTATGTCTCTCCTTATATAAAGTGTTCTGAGGGTCAAAGAATGGCCCAAGGCAGAGGGTTCTGTCCCTCTTTATATAAAGTATTCTGAGTGGGTCAAAGAATGGCCCAAGGCAGAGGGTTCTGTCCCTCCTTATATAAAGTGTTCTGAGAGGGTCAAAGAATGGCCCAAGGCAGAGGGTTATGTCTCTCCTTATATAAAGTGTTCTGAGGGTCAAAGAATGGCCCAAGGCAGAGGGTTCTGTCCCTCTTTATATAAAGTATTCTGAGTGGGTCAAAGAATGGCCCAAGGCAGAGGGTTCTGTCCCTCCTTATATAAAGTGTTCTGAGAGGGTCAAAGAATGGCCCAAGGCAGAGGGTTATGTCTCTCCTTATATAAAGTGTTCTGAGGGTCAAAGAATGACCCAGGGCAGAGGGTTCTGTCCCTCTTTATATAAAGTATTCTGAGTGGGTCAAAGAATGGCCCAAGGCAGAGGGTTCTGTCCCTCCTTATATAAAGTATTCTGAGGGTCAAAGAATGACCCAGGGCAGAGGGTTATGTCCCTCCTTATATAAAGTATTCTGAGTGGGTCAAAGAATGACCCAGGGCAGAGGGTTATGTCCCTCCTTATATAAAGTATTCTGAGAGGGTCAAAGAATGACCCATGGCAGAGGGTTCTGTCCCTCCTTATATAAAGTATTCTGTGAGGGTCAAAGAATGGCCCAAGGCAGAGGGTTCTGTCCCTCCTTATATAAAGTGTTCTGAGAGGAGCAAAGAATGACCCAAGGCAGAGGGTTCTGTCCCTCTTTATATAAAGTGTTCTGAGAGGAGCAAAGAATGACCCAAGGCAGAGGGTTCTGTCCCTCTTTATATAAAGTGTTCTGAGAGGAGCAAAGAATGACCCAGGAGGAATTTGTTGCATAGTTTTTGTTTAGTTCCTAATAAAAATGGTTTTGTATCTCCTTTGATTTCTTTCTTCAAAAGAGAAGATAAAAGTTTGGTTTTAAAAACAAACTGACCACAAGAAATTCATCTATTTATTTGTGTGTGTGTATGTATATATACATGTGTGTATATATATATATATACACACACATATTTATATATATATATACACACACACACACGTATTTATATATATATATATATACATATGTAAATGCATATATGTATATATATATATGTGCATGTGTGTAAATATGTAAATGCACATATATAAGTGTGTGTTCATATATCTATGTATACATATGTATATATACAGTTATATGTATATGTATATAGATATAGATATATATATATACATACAGTTTTATATATGTATATATATATACACACAGGCACAAAGACAATACATGATACAGTCTGAGCTGAAGAATGAAGGATGCTGTTGGTGGGTATGGAATTCTTAGAAAAAGGGGATGCTGGTAGACAGCCCCACATATACAATACAACCCTTCCACCCTCCACCAACACAGAAATTCAGTCTTGATTCTTCTTCTTTTTGATAAGCTCAAAGTTAAGATTTTTCACAACAGTCATTTTTTACTTCTTAACTTCACCAAGAAGTCTTTCATTGTCATCATTAATCATTAATCATCATCATCATCATTATTATTATTATTATTACTATTATTATTATTCTGAAATAATTGTTTCTACTTTAGGCACAAGGCCAGCAATTATCCCAGTGTATTATTGGTACTTTATTTTATCGACCCCGTAAGGATGAAAGGCAAAGTTAACCTCGGCGGAATTTGAACTCAGACCATTAAGAGCCGTAACTCTGTGCTGCAAAGCATGGCGTCCGACCCTCCACCGATACTGCCAATCCACCGCCCTTATAATATAATTCTGAAATAATAATAATAATAAAAATGGTTTCTGATTTAGGCACAAAAGCCAGAAATTTTTGGCAGAAAGGAAATAAATTAGCATTTAAACTGGCTATCTGACTAGAATTCTCTCACCTCTTTCTGTTTAAACCAGCCATAACCGGCCAGAATTCTCTCACCTTTTTCTGTTCAAACCAGCTGTAACTGGCCAGAATTCTCTCACTTCTTTCTGTTTAAACTGGCCAGAATTCTCTCACCTTTCTCTGTTCAAATCGGCTGTAAGAGGCCAGAATTCTCTCAGTTCTTTCTGTTTAAACTGGTCAGAATTCTCTCACCTTTTTCTGTTCAAATTGGCTGTAACTGGCCAGAATTCTCTCACCTTTCTCTGTTCAAATCGGCTGTAACTGGCCAGAATTCTCTCACCTTTCTCTGTTCAAATCGGCTGTAACTGGCCAGAATTCTCTCACCTTTCTCTGTTCAAATCGGCTGTAAGTGGCCAGAATTCTCTCACCTTTCTCTGTTCAAATCGGCTGTAAGTGGCCAGAATTCTCTCACTTCTTTCTGTTTAAACCAGCCAGAATTCTCTCACCTCTTTCAGTTCAAGCTGATCATATCCAGCCAGAATTCTCTCACTTCTTTCTGTTTGAACTGACTGTAACTGGTCACTCATACTGATGTTAAGGTATTGTTCTCAAAATAAACAATATCAAAATCTCATAGATTCGATATTTATGTGAGGTAAAGCCTTTACTGCGAAAATACAATAGTATATATAGAGTAATGTAAATGCTAAAGGGTTAAATCAACCCCAATGCATTACGGGTACTTCATTTTATTAACACACTCCCCTAAAGCACGAAAGCAAAGCTAGCCCATTGAGGTTAGCTTAGAGTTTCAGCCTTACAAGAGGGGTCGGTAAATAAAGTACCAGTAATACACTAGGATCGATTTAATCGACTTTGCCCTCTCTTCCTAAAAGTGCTGGCCTTGTGCCCAAATCAGAAACTATTATTATTATTATTGTTGTTGTAATTTTCTTGAGCTGTTTTTGTTGTTTTATATGTGCATATATATATATATATATACATATATATATATATACATGATGATGATGATATACACATATATATATACATATATGCACATATATATATATATATATATATATACATATATACACATATATACACATATATACACATATACACATATATACACATACATATATATATATATAAGCATATACACATATACATATATATATATATATATACACATATATATATATACATATATACACATATACATATATATATACATATATACATATATATATACATATATACACATATACATATATATATACATATATACACATATACATATATATATACATATATACATATAATATATACATATATACACATATACATATATATATATACACATACATATATATATATACATATATACACATATACATATATATATATATATACATATATATATATATATATATATATATATACATATATATATACATATAGACACATATATATATATATATATACATATATATATACATATAGACACATATATATATATATATATACATATATACACATATATATATATATATATATATATACATATATATATATATATATATATGTATATATACATATATACATATATACACATATATATATATATACACACATATATATATATACATATATACATATATACACATATATATATATACATATATACATCTATACACATATATATATATACATATATACATCTATACATACATACATATATACATACATATATATATATATATATATATATACATATATACATACATACATACATATATATATATATACATACATATATACATACATACATACATATATATATATATATATACATACATATATACATACATACATACATATATATATATATATATACATACATATATACATATATATATATATATATATATATATACATACATATATATATATATATATATATATACATATATACATATATATATACATACATATATACATACATACATATATATATATATATATATATACATACATATATATATATATATATATATATATATATATACATACATATATATATATGCACATATATACATAAATACACATACATATATATATACATATATACACATATACATATATATACATATATATATATACATACATATTTATATACATATATTTTTCTTTTTAAGTATTGCATCATTAGTCTTTCCTTCCCCCCACCCACCCCATGTTTGTTTTTGTTTTGAATTTCCTCCCCTAACCCCTACCCCATTTTTCCCTTCTGCTATTTTACGTAAAATGCCATTAAAAATAAAAATTAAAAATTTTTTTTAAAAATGGAAATTATTCTTTCCGGTTTTTTTTTTTTTCTCCTTTTTTCCCTTTTTTTTTTAAATATTAAAAGTCTGAGAAAAGAAAAAAAAAAATACTTAAAAAAAAAATACTTGGAAAAAAAACAAAAAAACTTGTGACATCCAAAGTTTGTCTGTCGTAGTTCAATAAATTCAGCTGAAATCATCTCGGAAATAATTTTTCCCTGTGAATAAGAAGTATTCGTGTGAAACTATTTACGGCTGTGATTAGATTGAATGATACTTGACCCTTTGACCAGATTAAATTCGGGCCAAATATTAAGGCCAGGTTGTCAGCTCCCATTTTATTTTTCTCTGAATGTTCAATAACCTGGATGGATAAAAAGAAATAAAGATTATGTATGTTAAAGTTTAGACTAGAAGTTCAAAAGCAGGTCCTACCGTACCCCCAGGGATAGTTGAGAAGGTACAGTGGAGTGCTGCAGCCTAAGGGGGCTGTAGAGATGATATAATAGTATATTAAATATCAAATGATACATATTATATATAAATATAGTAAAATAAAAAATATATAATATTTATTTATACATAGTATATATTATATATAAAGTGATGAAAGTTACGGAATAGGGAGACCCAGAAAAACCTGGGACTACTTGATAAATTCCGACCTTGCATACTTGCACCTCTCTAAGACAATGTCACTAGATCGAGACTATTGGCACTACACAGTAATACAGAAGACCCGCGTTCCCTACGTGCAAAGTTAACCTACAGCCAGTAGGCCCCTCCAAACCAAACATACACCACAACCCACTACCCCTACTCCATCCTCCCACTCCTGCCAACACCACCCTTTCTCTATAAAGTTATGTTGGTACCACAACATCTAGTCCAATCTAATAAGGTCATGTAGGTGTCACGGCAAAAAAAAAAACACAGTCCACGCTGTAATGTTGTCGTGTAGGTAACACAGTAAAAAGCTCCCAGTCATTATTATCAACGGTGATTTGCATTGGACAAAGCACATCTCTAAATTTACCAAGAAGGCTGAGGGTGTCTTAGCATCTACTCAGTATGACATTTTTTAGTCGCTCTCCAGTTATCTATTTAATCCTGTATATAGCTATAGTATGTTCACACTTAGAATTAAAATCAATGCTGTAAAAACTGAAACACTCTTTCTCTCATGGAAGCCAGCGCAGTACACTCTACATGTGAATGGAGTCCCACTGAAGCAGGTGGAGACATTCAAGTATCTTGGGGTTGTGTTCATGAGTGATGGAAGGCAGGAGGCTGAATTAAGTGCAAGAATTACAGGAGCTGGTGCAGTAATGTGCCAGCTTCAGCATTCGGTAATCAGAAGAAGGGAGGCAGGTGTAAAAGGCAAACTCGCTATCTTCAATTTGTTATTCGTGAATCTTGGGTAATGACTAAAAAAATATGAACCCAAATTCAAGCGACCGAAATGGGGTTCCTCCAAAGGGTCTTTGGAATAATATTACTCGATAGAGTGCTTAGCTCGGAGATCAGAGTCACTCCAGGTAGAGCAGCTACTTCTCCGAATTCAGAGATCACAGCTCCGATACTATGGGCATGTGGTTAGAATGGCTAAGGAAAGAATCTCTGCACAGATTTTATGGGCAAAATTAACTGGCAAAACATTCTTCAAAAGTACAAAACAACACTATGACTACATCACATTAAATATTAAAGTCTTTACTGTAATACTGTAAATATTCACAACAATCTGTCCACCAGTAAAGATACTATAAACATTTAGTACAAAACAACACTATGACTACATCACATTAAATATTAAAGTCTTTACTGTAATACTGTAAATATTCACAACAATCTGTCCACCAGTAAAGATACTATAAACATTTAGTACAAAACAACACTATGACTACATCACATTAAATATTAAAGTCTTCACTGTAAATTTTCACAACAATCTGTCCACTAGTAAAGATACGATAAACACTTGAATTAATGAAGCTGTTTTTAGACTTTTTCTGTTAAATTATTACAGAATGTTATGAGTTAAAATGAACAGTTTCTCCCTACATACAAAAGATGACTGTGTACGAAGTGTGATACTGCTTCGTAGTGAAACATGGGCTGTAACTGTAGAGGACATGCGCTGACTTAAGACAAATGAAGCAACCAAGATTCATTGGATGTGCTATGTAAATATGAGAGAAAGGTAGAGCTTTGATGAACCAAGGGAGAAACTGGGTTTCAGAAGAATCTGAGGTGGTGTGCAGGAGAGAAGACTGCTTTAGTATGAACACGTAATACACATGGATGATGATTGCTGAGGTGAAGAAGTGCAAGGAAATCCTAGTGGAAGGAAGCCCCAGTAGAGGGATACCAAGAAAGACCTGGGTAGAGGTGGTGAGAGCTGACCTCAAATCATTGAAACTCACAGAGGAGATGGCGAAGAAATGCGGCTAGTGGAGAGATGCTGTGCTGAAGAGGAACCATGCAAACATGGAACAACAGACATAAAATGATGGTGAGTTCTGTATCATAGAACAAGGGCCAGTTTTAGGTGGGGTTTGTATGACAAGGGTTTAACTCACCTCACTGAGGAAGTTAATAATGTATTTCAAGAGTTGGTAATTTTCTTCTGGGAGTTCTTCTAACATCATCTGTCGGGCCTCAGATAGTAACTGCTCTTCTTCTAAACCTGAAAATACACAGAAAATATATAACAGTCTGTTGACACTTTAACCCTTTCATTACCATATTTCTAATTAAAGACTGTCTATGGTGTTTGGAACATAACTTAACAAAGGTTCTTATATAAAATTATGATGGAAGGTTTTTAGATAAATATAAACACTTTAACCCTTTCATTACCATATTTCTAATGAAAGACACTGTCTTATTAACTGGTGTTTGGAACATAACTTAACAAAGGTTCTTATATAAAATTATGATGGAAGGTTTTTAGATAAATATAAACACTTTAACCCTTTCATTACCATATTTCTAATGAAAGACACTGTCTTATTAACTGGTGTTTGGAACATAACTTAACAAACGTTCTTATATAAAATTATGATGGAAGGTTTTTAGATAAATATAAACACTTTAACGCTTTCATTACCATATTTCTAAATAAAGTCTCCGGCCCAGGGGGAAGTCTCGTACTCTCAGTCACTTAACACCACAGAAATCAAGACAAGCAACCGATCTAATGAACCTCCGGGCTTGAGACATACTCTAGACCTTTAGATATGGAAGGAAGAGGTCCTACTTACCATAGAGTCTTGTAATGGGTTCTGCCAAATCGTAAGTTAAAATAGGTTCTGGTAATTCTCGAAGAAATTTCTTGAGAATGACAGCAGGAATGTGTTTGTCTTCATAATTAGCATAATTCACCTCATCACCTGAAGAAGATTTAGTTTAATTATCAGATATATATATATATATATATATATACAGAGGTTATATTTAATTTGTTGGGATTCAACAAGCTTAAAAATTTTTATAACTGATATAAAGCACTCAACAGTTTAATTTAAATAAACCGTTATCTTTTCAACCTTTCAGACACTCATTTGCATACTCCCTCCTAACTGTGTATCACCCTCAATAAAGTATTATCTCCACTATCCAGGAAGCTCCAACCGTTAAGGTTGTCTTTTTTTCCAGGTATGTCAATATTTATTTATAAAACAAATTTGTATTTTATCTGATGAAAGCGCACCATAATTTGCCTCGGTTGCCCTTGAAATATGTATAATAAAATAAATATGGTTTTATAAATATAGTTTCCATTTATTAATATATATATATATATATATATATATATATAAAAAAGAGAATCAGTGTTTAAGTGTTGTGATGAATGGAATTTATTGGACATATTACAATCGTTTCTCTGGCAACCAGCTCGAGGCACGATCATGTGATGATCGAACCTGACTCTGAAAATCACAAGGTCCTCAGATACGTCTTGCAATTTTCAGAGTCAGGTTTGATCACCACATTGATCATGCCTCGAGCTGGTCGCCACAGAAACGATTGTAATATGTCCAATAAATTCCTTTCGTCGCAACACTGATTCTCTTTTTTTCTGTGATATCATACTCTGCTCTATGAGAGCATTGAGTGCTCATATGGCCTACCGCATACGGACGCTTTAAGCATCCAACACCAATTATATATATATATAATTCAGTAGGCATCTCTATCAAAACACACCCCCGTCCCACCACCTCCACCCCACCCACACCGCCCCTTTCAATGTAAAGTTATGTTGGTCCCACAACATCCAGGCCGAAACAAATGAGATCGTGTAGGTGTCACGACAAAAAACACACAGTCCACGCTGTAAATGTGGCCGTGTAGGCAACACGGTAAAAACCTCCCAGCCCCACACTGTAAATGTGGTTGGTGTTAGGAAGGGCATCCAGCTGTAGAAAACCCGCCAGACAGTCCACGCTGTAATGTGGCCATGTAGGCAACACGGTAAAAACCTCCCAGCCCCACACTGTAAATGTGGTTGGTGTTAGGAAGGGCATCCAACTGTAGAAAACCCGCCAGACAGTCCACGCTGTAATGTGGCCGTGTAGGTAACACGGTAAAAACCTCCCAGCCCCACACTGTAAATGTGGTTGGTGTTAGGAAGGGCATCCAACTGTAGAAAACCCGCCAGACAGTCCTATGCGAGCAAGACAACCACTCTTGCCTCAAGTGGGAAAACCCCCGTCCAAACCCATGCAAGCGTGGAACACGGACGCTAAACCTGATGATGATGATGATGATGATGATATGTAGGTACATGGTTTAGTGGTTAGAGCATTGGCGTTGCAATCGAAAGGTTGTGAGTTCAATTCTCAGACCGGGTGATGTGTTGTTTCCTTGAGCAAGACACTTTATTTCACATTGCTCCAGTTTACTCAGCTGTAGAAATGAGATGATAGGGACTGGGGTCCATATCATTCCACTGTAAAGTGGTCGTGGAGGTGCCACGGCAAAAAAGCACCCAGCACTCACTGTAAATGAGGTTGGTGTTAGGAAGGGCATCCAGCTGTAGAAATCAAGCCAGAATCAGTTCCCGTCCCACCCTTGCAAGCAGAGAAAAGCGGACGTAAAATGATGATGATGATGATGATGATGATGATGATGTAATAAACAACACAATATAATTATTCCATTACCCCAGGTTTCATGAAGTCAGACGATTCTAACAGAGGCATCCAAAGTTGTTCATCAGATAGAAATCTTTAATATTAAAGATTAAACAGCTCTGTTCTATACATAGAGCACTCTTTTTTCCGTTACCTTTTCCACGGAAATATTTAACAATATATATATATATTGAAAAGATAACACGGACGATTGGTTACTCCTTCATTACATTTATTGGTTGGTGACGCATGTTTCGCCACTGATCAGCTCAGGGTTTGATCTGTATCGATCTGACCCGACTCAATGATCGGTAGCTCAATGGACCCTTTAAAATGCTAGTAGAAAATGAATACATGCTATGTGGTAAAGTCAGAAGTTCATATGTTGGTCAATATGAGTTGTTTTGATTGGTGGAATAGATCATAGGGATGTATTCACCTGTAGTGTATGTGGGGGTGATGATAAGATGGTGGTGACTGTAGTGTATGTGGGGGTGGAGGTGATGATAAGATGGTGGTGACTGTAGTGTATGTGGGGGTGGTGGTGATGATAAGATGGTGGTGACGGTCGCGCGTCACCAACCAATAAATGCAATGAAGGAGTAACCAATCGACCTTGTTATCCTTTCACTATAATACACTCTGTCTAGCTCTACACCTCATCACAGAAGTGAACCTAAACACCGAGTGCTCTCCCGGGTGAACCTGCAGTAACTCCAAGTTACACTCCCTAGAGATATATATATATATATATATATATATATAAATATATATTCAAGGCTCGGGTTCAATCAGGGGTAACAACAGTCCCTATCATCTCATTTCTACAGCTGAGTAAACTGGAGCAATGTGAAATAAAGTGTCTTGCTCAAGGAAACAACACATCACCCGGTCTGAGAATTGAAGTCACAACCTTTCGATTGCAAGGCCAATGCTCTAACCACTAAGCCATGTGCCTCCATATATATATATATATATAGATAAATTTCTATTTATTTGCCACGAGGGCACAAAAGAAGGGGACAAATACACAGTGGGGGAGTTTACATAAATCGAGTAAAGAAAAAGGAATAACAATAATAATATAATAATAAAAAGTCCTCAAAAGGGAGGGGGCGTGTTCGGGATTGCACATACCCCCGAAAAGTGTGCAACCCTTTTCGCGGGGGAAGCCCAGAGAGGAGGCGCTCCCCCTTTCCTCTTCACTTCTTCACCTACAGAACAATGTAGAGAGAAGGCCCATTTACACGAGCCATTCTCGCTTCTTTCACCCACCTTTCATAAAACTGTCTGGGGCCTTGCATTTCTCACAAGATCACTTGACCTTGCATTTCTCACAAGATAACTTGTCTAACCCATGGAAAAAGGTACGTTAAACGTGTGTGTATGTATGTATCTATCTATCTATCTATCTATCTATCTATATATATATAGATAGATAGATAGATAGATATATAGATACATACATACACACACGTTTAACGTACCTTTTTCCATGGGTTAGACAAGTTATCTTGTGAGAAATGCAAGGTCAAGTGTTTGATAGGGGTGGACAAGAGGGGTAGAAAGACCTACCTGCGTTGATCTTGTTCTGTACTTCCTTGATAAGGGAGGCATTGGCAGATCTTCGGAATATCCCCTCCGTATCCAACGCTGAAACAACCAAGGAACAAATCAGGTTTCCACAGTTCTTACACAAACAACAACAATAACAATAATAACAACAACAACAGTAATAACATCAACAATGAATAAATAAATGATTTATTCATTTTATTCTGTAAAACTTGGAATACAGGAGGCTGAATTAAGTGCAAGAAATGCAAGAGCTGGTGCAGTAAGGCACCAGCTTCAGCGTTCAGTAGTCAGAAGAAGGGAGGTAGGTGTAAAAGCCAAACTCGCTATCTTCAATTCGGTATTTGTACCAACTCTTACCTATGGTCATAAATCTTGGGTAATAACTGAAAGAATATCATTGCAAATACAAATGACTGAAATGTGGTTCCTCCGAAAGGTCTTTGGAGTAACATTACTCGATAGAGTGTGTAGCTTGGAGATCAGAGAGTCACTCCAGGTAGAGCTGCTACTTCTCTGAATTGAGAGATCACAGCTCTGATACGATGGACATGTGGTTAGAATGTCTCAGGAAAGAATCACTGGACATATTTGTAGCTTGGAGATCAGAGGGTCACTCCAGGTAGAGCTGCTACTTCTCTGAATTGAGAGATCACAGCTCTGATACTATGGACATGTGGTTAGAATGTCTGAGGAAAGAATCACTGGACAGATTTGTAGCTCGGAGATCAGAGGGTCACTCCAGGTAGAGCTGCTACTTCTCTGAATTGAGAGATCACAGCTCTGATACTATGGACATGTGGTTAGAATGTCTGAGGAAAGAATCACTGGACAGATTTGTAGCTTGGAGATCAGAGGGTCACTCCAGGTAGAGCTGCTACTTCTCTGAATTGAGAGATCACAGCTCTGATACTATGGACATGTGGTTAGAATGTCTCAGGAAAGAATCACTGGACATATTTGTAGCTCAGAGATCAGAGAGTCACTCCAGGTAGAGCTGCTACTTCTCTGAATTGAGAGATCACAGCTCTGATACTATGGACATGTGGTTAGAATGTCTCAGGAAAGAATCACTGGACATATTTGTAGCTCAGAGATCAGAGGGTCACTCCAAGTAGAGCTGCTACTTCTCTGAATTGAGAGATCACAGCTCTGATACTATAGACATGTGGTTAGAATGTCTCAGGAAAGAATTGCCGGACAGATTTTACAGGCAAAACCAACAGGCAGGAGTCCCGACCCATGGATAGACCCATTACGAGCAAGATGGTTGGATAATATCCATGAGCTTGGTTGGTCACGCTTGGAAGTGCAGCAGGATCAGTTGGAGATAGTTGCTTCTGACAGGACCTGCTGAAGGGAGTGTTTGAGGACTCTGCTCCCCTGACCTTCCCAAGAAGAAGAAGAACTTGAAATAAATTTATAGATAACTCACCGTTTTGTCTGAGGTATTCGACTGTGTGAACAACTATAGGGGGCAGGGTCCCTCCAGATTGCTGTTGTATACTGAAAACAGGGCAGAAGAAAGAAGTTGAGATATTAACCCTTTTGTCACCACATTTCTAATGAAAGACACTGTCTATGGTTTGGAACATAACTTAACAAAGGTTCTTATATAAAATTATTATGGAAGGTTGTTAGATAAATATAAACACTTTAACCCTTTCGTTAACATATTTCTAATGAAAGACACTGTCTTATTAACCTGGTGTTTGGAACATAACTTAACAAAGGTTCTTACATGAAACTATGATGGAAGGTTTTTTTTCATTACCATATTTCTATGTATGATTTTCAAATATTTATGAAAATAATTAAGAATTTGGAGGGATATAATAGTAAAACTAACTTTCTTGTGATTAACCTAGTGTTTGGAACATAACTTGAAAAAGGTTCTTACATAAAATTATGGTGGAAAGTTATTAGATAAATATACACACTTTAATCCCCACATGGGCAAGCTTTTTCAAGCAGTGGGCCACATAGGATGTTGCTCATCATAAGGTGGGCCATACTACTAACAAATTCAAGGCAATTTTAAAATTAGGTGCCATTCAGAAAGCCAAATGGGCCACATGTGGCTCACAGGGCCACAGTTTGCCCATAGCTGCTTTAACCTTTTCAATACCATGTTTCTAATGATACTATCTACCTATCTATCTAGGGCGGGTAAAATTCCCGAGATCCATGGACGAGTTCTCTCCAGCGGTCTCTGTCTCTCATTATCGCTGCCATGTCCCGCGTCTCCAACAGACCAGTGTCTGTCCTTAGGGCATCAACATATGTCAACCTCGGTCTCCCTCTTCTAGTGTATTCATGTAGGGGCTCCCACAGGAGCTCTGAGTGCAGTGTCAACTCTGGATGTCGGTGAGCATGTCCAGCTAACCTCAGTCTCCTCTCTGTCACTTTCGAGCTGACTTTTGGGAGGCTCCCATACAGCTCTGAGGTCTTCATCACAAGTGTATACTGATTAATGTTCAGATACTGCCCAATAATAATTCAAAAGACAATAATAAAAATAATAATAATAATAATAGTTATGATAAACTTACAAATTCAAAGAGACTCCAAACTGTTGGGTTTTCTGCGGTGTTGTAAATTTTGTTTTGGGATCTGTGTAGGGGTAGGGGGGTTTGTTGGCAGACACTAGTCGGGCATCGTGTCTGGAAGAAAAACAAGAAATACATCAACATCATTATGTGTGTGTGTATATATCATCATCATCATTTTACGTCCACTTTTCCCTGCTTGCAAGGGTGGGACAGGAACTGATTCTGGCTCGATTTCTACAGCTGGATACCCTTCCTAACACCAACCTCATTTACAATGAGTGCTGGGTGCTTTTTTCCCGTGGTGCCTACACGTCCACTTTACAGTGTGGGCTGGGTGCTTTTTTGCCATGGCACCTCCACGTCCACTTTACAGTGGAATGATAGGGACCCCAGTCCTATCATCTCATTTCTACAGCTGAGGAGTAAACTGGTCTGAGAATTGAACTCAATATATATATATATATGTATATATATAATAATAATAAATGTGAAGACTAAAATCCGAAGAGGGCTGATGATGTCCAAGAGAAATGTAATGACTGATACAGCTTGGTACCAGTGACATTTCAACTCATATATTCACTATATATACATTATATACACACTATGTATTATATATATACACAATATACAATATACATTATATACACACTATGTATAGTATATATACACTATATATGATGTTGTCCAAGAGAAAGTCAATGGCTAATACTGCTTGGCACCAGTGACATGACAACTCCTTTCTACAGCTGAGTAAACTGGAGTGTGTAAATAAATGTGTAAATAAGTGTGTAGATAGATGTGTAAATAGGTGTGAAAGTAGATGTGTAAGTAAATGTGTAAATAACTGTGAATGTATAAACAAATGTTTAAATAAGTGTGTAAATGTCTAAATAAGTATGTAAATGTGTAAATAAGTGTGTAAATGTCTAAATAAGTGTGTAAATGTCTAAATAAATGTGTAAATAAGTGTGTAAATGTCTAAATAAGTATGTAAATGTGTAAATAAGTGTGTAAATGTCTAAATAAGTATGTAAATAAGTGTGTAAATGTGTAAATAAGTGTGTAAATGTGTAAATAAGTGTGTACTTACTCCAAAACGGGCTGCGGTACAACCAACTGGTTAAAATGTAGATGTTCCTTCAATTCATGGAGATAGTTGACATACATGACTTTCTGACCGAATTTGGCACTGGAGAGAGAGAGAGAGAGAGAGAGAGAGTGTGAGATATTAGGGAAATAGGTGGTGGTGGTGTTTAGCCCTAGGTCAGTCCTGAACCTGTTGACCTGTGGCACTGGACACAGAGAGAGAGAGAGAGAGAGAGATGGAAGAATATGAGGTATTGGGGGAAGATGGGATGGTGTGTGAGTGTCTGTATGTGAGAAAATTTTAAAGAGTTACAGACAAAAATATATATATATGCACACACACACACACATAATCATCATTTTATGTTCGCTTTTCCCTATTTGCAAGGGTGGGACGGGTCCTATTCAGCACAGCATCTCTCCACTTGTCACGGTCCTTCGTCATCTCCACCATAACCTTCAGTGATCTGAGGTCTGCTCTCACCACATTCGCCCATGTTTTTCGTGGTCTACCTCTACTGCATCTTCCTTCTACTGGGATTTCTTGGCACTTCTTCACCCATCGGTCATCCTCCATGTGCATCACATATCCATACCATCGCAGTCTTCTCTCCCACACACTACAGCCTATCCCTCTTATACACAGTTTCTCTCTCAACACATCACATGTCCATACCATCTCAGTCTTCTCTCCCGCACAGCACAACCTATCCCTCTTATACCCAGTTTCTCTCTCAACACATCACATGTCCATACCATCTCAGTCTTCTCTCCTGCACACCACAACCTATCCCTCTTATACACAGTTTCTCTCTAAACTCATCTATATATACATGATAAGGTACCTCAGTACCAGAGTACTCACCTGAGAACTGGTTTAAACAAAGTCCACAAAATCCGGATAAAGTTTGTCGGATGAACCAAATACAAGGCTTTTAGATTCTTTTTATATCTGTGGAATATTCCGAAAGAATTATTATTGTTATTATTATTATTATTGGTAGTAATCCGTAGAGCGTCAGACAACATGTTTTGAGCCAAAAGTAGAAACAATTATATATACTTCATTTTTATATATAACACACACAAAAACAAGATGGCGTAGGACAGAACAAAGGAGAGGCACAAAAACAAAGAAAAGAAAAGAATCCCCAGTCACTGATGAAGTCACAGAATGTGTGACGAAAGAACTTTGACAATATATGAACAACCGTCTGGTTATGGAACCAACCAACCAACTGGAAATTTATAAATTCTTAAATTTATAAATTTAATTTATAATAAATTGGAGTGAAAGCAACTGGTGCGCGTGTTTCTTATTGGCAACATGACCCTCCCAAAGTTTCAACACACGTTTTCAGATAAAGAATCTTGCTACACAAATTCAGAATTTTTATATTTGTTTTGCAAGATTTCTTATCTGAAACTGAAAACATATGTTGAAACACTGCTACAGGGTCTCCCACAAACCTATCACAGGAGTAGGGATCTGGTCTGGGGACCAAGCAGACAGGAAATCTCCACTGCTACAAACCTACCAGAAAGTGGCCGATACTAGGACAATTTGCTCTCTTCAACATGGCAGGCAACAGAGCCTGGGCTGGTGACTAAATGCACCAGTTTGCAGTCAAATTTCATGTATCATCATCATCATAACTGTTTAACGTCCATTTTTCCATGCTAGCATGGGTTAGAGGGCTTGCCATGTCATGAGACAAGTCTGGCCAGTTGGCCGTGCTATACCTTGCTCAGACAGAACTGTATCTTAGCTGGGATTTTTACAGCTGGATGTATGTTTTTAGTAACTACGTTAATGATGATGAGATGGAGAAGGGAGAATAAGGAAGCTAACTCATTTTCGGGGTCTGTAGTAAACACATTAACCCTTTAATGTTCAAACCGGCCAAAATTCTCTACCTCTTTCTGTTGAAACTGGCTGTAACTGGTCGCTCAAACTGATGTTAAGGTATTGTTCTCAAAATAAATACTTTCAAAATCTCATAGATTTGATATTATGTGAGATATTATGTGAGGTAAAGCCTTTACTGTGAAAATACAATAGTATATATAGAGTAATGTAAATGTTATATGAGATATTATGTGAGGTAAAGCCTTTACTGTGAAAATACAATAGTATATATAGAGTAATGTAAATGTTATGTGAGATATTATGTGAGGTAAAGCCTTTACTGTGAAAATACAATAGCATCATCATCATCATCATCATCACCGTTTTACGTCCGTTCTTCCACGCTAGCATGGGTTAGACGGGTTGTCCTGTTGTGGGCAGTGTCTGGTCGGCTGACCATGCCTTGCTCATACAGGAACTGATCTGGCTTGATTTCTACAGCTGGATGCCCTTCCTAACACCAACCTCATTTACAGTGAGTGCTGGGTGCTTTTTCGTGGCGCCTACACGTCCACTTTACAGTGTGGGCTGGGTGCTTTTTTGCCGTGGCACCTCCACGACCACCTTGCGGTGGGGGGGGGGGGGCATATTGTTTATATGCTTCAGCATGTACCCATGGGAGGTCGGGTACCCTGTATTACTGCGTGACGCCAGAAGTCACGGTCGTGTGTCATTGACTTTGAGAGGTGTAGTTGGGTAGAGTAATGTAAATGTTATGTGAGATATTATGTGAAGTAAAACCTTTACTGTGAAAATACAATAGTATATATAGAGTAATGTAAATGCTATGTGAGATATTATGTGAGGTAAAGCCTTTACTGTGAAAATACAATAGTATATATAGAGTAATGTAAATGTTATGTGAGATATTATGTGAGGTAAAACCTTTACCATGAAAATATAATAGTATATATAGAGTAATGTAAATGTTATGCGAGATATTATGTGAGGTAAAGCCTTTACTGTGACAATACAATAGTATATATAGAGTAATGTAAATGTTATGTGAGATATTATGTGAAGTAAAACCTTTACTGTGAAAATACAATAGTATATATAGAGTAATGTAAATGCTATGTGAGATATTATGTGAGGTAAAGCCTTTACCATGAAAATATAATAGTATATATAGAGTAATGTAAATGTTATGCGAGATATTATGTGAGGTAAAGCCTTTACTCTGACAATACAATAGTATATATAGAGTAATGTAAATGTTATGCGAGATATTATGTGAGGTAAAGCCTTTACTGTGAAAATACAATAGTATATATAGAGTAATGTAAATGTTATGTGAGATATTATGTGAAGTAAAACCTTTACTGTGAAAATACAATAGTATATATAGAGTAATGTAAATGCTATGTGAGATATTATGTGAGGTAAAGCCTTCACCATGAAAATATAATCTATATATATAAAACTGAGGATGTCTGTCTGTGTGTGTGTGTGTGAGTTCGAATCCCTAAAACTTGAGAACTACCAAACCGATGTTTTTTTTTCGAGGCTGGAAAAATGAGAAAAAAAGTTTATTCATTTTTCAAGGCAGGAAAATTGAAAAAAAACCTAGCCTAGCCTAGCCTAACCTAAACCTAGCCTAGCCTAAACCTAGCCTAGCCTAGTCTAAACCTAGCCTAGCCTAAACCTAGCCTAACCTAGCCTAGCCTACCCTAATGAAAATTTTTTTTTCATTTTTCTAGGCTGGAAAAATGAAAAAAATGAAAAAAATGAAAAAAAATGAAAAAAAATGAAAAAAATGAAAAAAAATGAAAAAAATGAAAAAAATGAAAAAAATGAAAAAAATGAAAACAAATTAAAAAAATGAAAAAAAATGAAAAAAATGAAAAAAAATGAAAAAAATGAAAAAAAATGAAAAAAATGAAAAAAATGAAAAAAATGAAAAAAATGAAAAAAATGAAAAACAAATTTTTAATATATCAAGGCAGGAATATTGGAAAAAATGAAAAAAAATATTTTTTTACATGGCTAGCCTAGCCTAAACCTAGTCTAGCCTAGCCTAAACCTAGCCAAGCCTAGCCTAAACCTAGCCTAGCCTAGCCTAGCCTAAACCTAACCAAGCCTAGCCTAATGAAAAAATTTTTTTTCATTTTTCGATGCTGGAAAAATGAAAAAAATGAAAAAAATGAAAAAAATGAAAAAAAATGAAAAAAATGAAAAAAAATGAAAAAAAATGAAAAAAATGAAAAAAATGAAAAAAATGAAAAAAAATGAAAAAATTGCAAAAAATGAAAAAAATGAAAAAAATGAAAAAAATGAAAAAAATGAAAAAAATGAAAAAAAAATTTTTAATATATCAAGGCAGGAATATTGGAAAAAATGAAAAAAAATATTTTTTTACATGGCTAGCCTAGCCTAAACCTAGTCTAGCCTAGCCTAAACCTAGCCAAGCCTAGCCTAAACCTAGCCTAGCCTAGTCTAGCCTAAACCTAACCAAGCCTAGCCTAATGAAAAAATTTTTTTTCATTTTTCGATGCTGGAAAAATGGAAAAAAATGAAAAAAAGTGTTTTAATTTTTCAAGGCAGGAATATGGGAAAAAATGAAAAAAAAAATTTTTTTTCATGGCTAGCCTAAACCTAGTCTAGCCTAGCCTAAACCTAACCAAGCCTAGCCTAATGAAAAACATTTTTTTAATTTTTCCAGGCAGGAATATTGGAATAAATGAAAAAAAAAATTTTTTTCATGGCTAGCCTAGCCTAAACCTAGCCTAACCTAGACCTAGCCTAACCTAAACCTAGCCTAGCCTAGCCTAAACCTAGCCTAGCCTAGCCTAAATCTAGTCTACCCTAGCCTAATGAAAAACATTTTTTTCATTTTTCGAGGCTGGAAAAATGGAAAAAATGAAAAATAGTGTTTTAATTTTTCCAGGCAGGAATATTGGAAAAAATGAAAAAAAAAAAATTTTTCATGGCTAGCCTAGCCTAAACCTAGCCTAACCTAGACCTAGCCTAGCCTAAACCTAGCCTAGCCTAGCCTAAACCTAGCCTAGCCTAGCCTAAATCTAGTCTACCCTAGCCTAATGAAAAATTTTTTTTTCATTTTTCGAGGCTGGAAAAATGAAAAAAAATGAAAAAAATTTTTTTCTTTTTTCCGAAGCTGGAAAATCCAACTTTCTTATGACTTAGGGCCCGCATTAGGTGAACAACTTCATTTTTTCAGCTTCTTAGGGCTTTTTGGAGGCGTTACGTCTCGCCGATTTTCCCGAAATTTCAAGGCATATTATGCACAAAAAAATTTATTTTCTTGATCCCCTAATCTTAAAGATTATCCAGCCATCTGAGTATTCGATTTATTTTCTTTACATATTGTCCAGGCATGCAGTTTTTCCACGATTAGATCTGTTGGCGGCCCGCGTTCCAAAATACCTTAATCCATGCAACACCGGGTACCACTGCTAGTAGTATATATATAGAGTAATGATGTGAATACTAGAAGGAGAAGGAAAAATATGGGAGATAACTCACTTTCGGTCAAACTCCATGTATGTCTGCAGTAACCACGTTAGTTTTGGCTTGTTTCTGCTGTTGAGACCAAAATGAAAATATATAACTGTGTAGTCATTCTCCACATATTGGTCGAGTGTGTACTTGATGTATCTGTAAAGACAACAACACCATGGCTTAATACAACCATATAAAGACAAGGAACTGTTATTTGTGGACATGTAAGGTAAATATTATTTGTGTGGATTGACAGTATCGGCAGAAAGTCGGACGCCATGCTTTGAAACATAGAGTTACCTCCCTTTATGATCTGAGCTCAAACACCGCCGAGGTTAACTTTGCCTTTCATACTTACGGGGTGGATAAAATAAAGTACCAGTAATACACTGGGGTAATTGCTGGCCTTGTGCCAAAAGTAGAAACAATTATTTGTATTTAATTGATTTTAATGAGATTTTTATAACAGGACTGGAATATTCCTGTTATTTTAACGAAAACAACTATAAATCAATTATATGATACAATTTGAATTATATATGTATATATATATATATATATATATATATATATATATATATATATATATATATATATATATATACAGCAACAACGTTGATATTTATATACACACCTAGGAACTGAAGCTGGCAACAATCACAACACAACACATATATTTATATATGTATATATATATATATATGTATATATATGTATATATATGTATATATATATATATATATATATATATATATGTATATATATGTATATATATCATCATCATCATCTTTGTTTAACGTCCATTTTCCACGGTAGCATGGGTTAGTATATATATATGTATATATATATGTATATATATATATCGGATTTTATTATTACTATGTATGTACACACACACATATATATATATATATATACATACATACATACATACATACATACATATGCATATACAAAAGTACACACACACATATATGCAAACATATACACACAAATATACAGAGACAAAGGGGTGTACATACGCCAGCAGTCGTTTGTGATCCAACACTTTACTCGAAGGCAATCGACAGGCAGAAAATATTATCACTTTTCTTCCATAAACATCGTCTCCTGCGAAATAAAGACAACAAAAGATAATTCATCAACAGTGAAAGAGAAAGGAAATGAGAAAGAGATTTAGAGGAAGAATCGACCCCAGTACTAGACTGGTACTTTTTTTATCGACAACCTCAGCGGGATTTAAACTCAGAGAGCAGAGAGCTGGAACGAATACCACAAAGCATTCTATCCGACATTCTAACAACTCTGACAATTCACCACCAATATATGTTTAATTCAGTAAATATCTGACAATTCACCACCAATATACGTATAATTCATTAAATATCTGACAATTCACCACCAATATACGTATAATTCAGTAAATATGACAATTCACCACCAATATACGTATAATTCATTAAATGTCTGCCATTCACCACCAATATACGTATAATTCAGTAAATATCTGACAATTCACCACCAATATACGTATAATTCATTAAATATCTGACAATTCACCACCAATATACGTATAATTCATCAAATGTCTGCCATTCACCACCAATATACGTATAATTCAGTAAATATCTGACAATTCACCAGCAATATACGTATAATTCAGTAAATATGACAATTCACCACCAATATACGTATAATTCAGTAAATATCTGACAATTCACCACCAATATACATATAATTCAGTAAATATCTGACAATTCACCACCAATATATGTTTAATTCAGTAAATATCTGACAATTCACCACCAATATACGTATAATTCATTAAATATCTGACAATTCACCACCAATATACGTATAATTCAGTAAATGTCGGACAATTCACCACCAATATACGTATAACGTAGTAAATGTCTCACTGACCTGCAATTTCAACAATGCCATATCTGGATACATCACTAAATTCTCCTTGTTCCTGTTCATCTTGTTGAATCTGAAACAAGAGAGATTCCATTTTAAACAAAATAACCCAAAATTTTAGTATTTAAACTGGCCATGTCCAGCCAGAGTTCTCTCACCTGTTCAAACTGG
>OZ024765.1:3132550-3142550 GCA_964016885.1 Eledone cirrhosa | reverse complement strand
CAGAGTGTACTGGGTGCCAAACAAACAGCCAAAGAGTTCTTCAATAGTGTTGGCAATTGAGGATATGACAACCTCCCTGGTGTTGGTGCTGCAGTGATATGCGCCCAGTGCACTCTAATCTGCAGACAGTATATAAGTGAACCTCTCTTGCTTCCCTGCCTAATGTACTTATCAAATATGCAGTCAACATGCATCATGCAACATGTGCAGCTGTTGTTCATGCAGCATGGTGCAAAAAATGCACCTGTCACATATGCAATATATGCACCTGGCATTTATGAAACAAATGCCCCCTGGTATATGCACCTTTGTTATGAGACAAGTGCACCTGTCCTCTACACTCCACCGTGCGGCTATCCTAAATGCAAAACAAAAAGTGCATCTACCATCCGTGCAAACAACAAGTGCACTTATCCATGTAACCATGTGGTGCACCAATCATCCATGCAAATTGGCACACCTGTCGAATATGCAAATTAGCAAACCTCTCATTTATGCAAATTAGTGCTCCTGTCAAATATGCAAATTGAAATACCTGTAATTTATGCAAATTAGTACATGAGTCAAATATGTAAATTAGTACACCAGTCAAATATGCAAATTGGTACATCTGTCATTTATGTAAATTAGTGTCCCTGCCATTTATGCAAATTAGTTCAAACACCATAGACAGTGTCTTACATTAGAAATATGGTAATGAAAGGGTTAAAGTGTTTATATTTATCTAAAAACCTTCCATCATAATTTTATGTAAGAACCTTTAAGTTATGTTCCAAACACTATAGACATTAGAAATATGGTAACAAAAGGGTTAAAATGTTTATATCTATATATATATATAAAACAGAGGATGTCTGTGTGTCTGTTTCCCTAAAACTCGAGAAGTACCCAACCGTTTTTTTTCAAACTTTACACATGTAACCCGTATGGCCCTGGAAGTGTTTTGAGCAAAAAAAATTTCAAATTTTCAATGCCCTAGGGACCGCATTAGGCGATTTAGCGATCTCTTTCTCTCAGTGTTTCTCTTTTTAGATAGATACATAGATATGACGTTGCGCCTTCATAATATCTGTCTGTATGCCTGACTGTCTGCATTACGTCATTATGACGCGATCAGTGTGTGTGTGTGTATATATATTCTTATGCCAGGGAACGTCTTCACGAACCAAAGTATTGTCTTCCTGTTTTCCAGATTGATTTTTTTAGTTTAAGAAGATCCCGTTAAGGTTGAAAGCAGCCATTCTTTGCTTAAACATTAATATGTTATTTTAATATAGATATTCGTGTACAGATATTTTTGCATACACAAAAACAAAATATAAACAAACAAGGCCAAAGATTACATGAGTTAGTCTTAGTGTACTTCATACTGCTTTTAGGTAGAATATCCCGTTAAGGGTGAAAGCAGCGATTCATTTTCTGCGTTCACAGATTGATTTTTTTAGTTTCAGAAGATCCTGTTAAGTGTGAAAGCAGCGATTCTTTGCTTAAACTTTAGTCTGTTATTTTAATATATATATATATATATATATATAATTATATATTCATGGACAGATATTTTTGCATACACAATAACAAAATATAAAGAAACATTTATTTCACGAGGCTCGATAAGGATAAATATATATCAAATATATAAGAACCCTAGAGCAAATCCCGAGCAATGCCGGGCTATTCTGCTAGTTTATTTATAAAACCTTTCATCGTAATTTTATGTAAGAACCTTTGTTAAGTTATGTTCCAAATAACAGATTAATAATGATAAAGTTAGTTATATTAGTGAATCACAGCTAATTGTTGATAAAACTGTTTTAAAACCATAGGCAGTATCTTATTAAAAACACAACAACAAACACATCAATAGGCATAAGCTATAGTCCAAGAGGCAACCTTCACAATAGGCCACCATCACAGCAATAGGTTACCTTCACAATAGGCCACCATCACAGCAATAGGTTACCTTCACAATAGGCCATCATCACAGCAATAGGTTACCTTCACAATAGGCCACCATCACAGCAATAGGTTACCATCACAATAGGCCATCATCACAGCAATAGGCCACCATCACAGCAATAGGTTACCTTCACAATAGGCCATCATCACAGCAATAGGTTACCTTCACAATAGGCCACCATCACAGCAATAGGTTACCTTCACAATAGGCCATCATCACAGCAATAGGCCACCATCACAGCAATAGGTTACCTTCACAATAGGCCATCATCACAGCAATAGGTTACCTTCACAATAGGCCACCATCACAGCAATAGGTTACCTTCACAATAGGCCACCATCACAACAAAAAACAACATTGCATCAACCATTACAACAATAAGCAACCAGGTTATATATATAGGCAACTGAAAGGCAACCAGAATATATTATAGGCAACCAATAGGCAACCAGGATGTATACAAGCAACCATCACAATAGGCAACCAGGATATATATATAGGCAACCGATAGGCAACCATTGGCAACCAGGTTATATATAGGCAACTGATAGGCAACCAAGATATCTATAAGCAATCATAGGCAACCATCGAAACCTATAGGCAAAAAAAATAACCCAATGGCAGGCAGAGAGAAAATAAGAGAGATCCACAAATGATAGGTGATGAGTGTGTTGTGGTAGTAGTAGTTGTAGTAGTAGTAGTAGTAGTAGTAGTGGAAGTAGTAGTAGTAGAATTTGTAGTGTTGGAGGTAGTAGTAGTAGTAGTAGTAGTAAAAGAAATAGTAGTGGAGTAGTAGTAGTAGTAGTAGTAATAGTAGTTATAGAAGTTGTAGTGGTGGAGGTAGTAGTAGTTGTAGTGGTGGAGGTAGTAGTAGTAGTGGTAGAGGTAGTAGTAGTAAATGTAGAAGTTGTAATGGTGGAAGTAGTAGTAGTAGAAGTTGTAGAGGTAGTAATAGTTGTAGTAGTTCTACTAATTCAGTCTGCAACAGGTGGAGTTTAGCGTCAAGGAAGAATTTACCTCCTATAAATCTGTTACTGGTTCCATAAAGTTCCTTCTGAAGCTAACCCTGTCCATCATTGCTCTCTGAAGTTCCCCTGTCTCCGTCTCCAACATGGCAGGGGGAGCTCCAGAGAGCAATCCAATCTTCGAGGACATCCTACAACATGGTGGTTGGTCTCCAAACTCCTCTGCACTAACATCAGGTTTTCTAGAAAAGGACTCTGTCAAAAGGTTCATTGTGAGGTTTTCACATATATGGCTAATGTGAGGTTCCTAAGCCTTGAATCATAAAGGCAAAGAGGTAAACCATATATATATATATATATAATTGAAAAGGAAAATGTTCAAGACCCCGACGGCAGAGATCGAGCCGTTTCGACGGCTATTTCTGGACGCTCAAACGGCTTGAGCTCTGCCGTCGGGGTCTTGAACATTTTCCTATTACCCACTCTACTACCCTAAGTATTGAGTACTATGGTGCGTTATGGTCCACCTGGTTCCTTCGTTATATAATTGAAGATAGAAGAGAGATAAACACAGATATAAACATACGTGTGTTCAAATTGTAAGGGACCAAGTTCACTAGGGTGAAAAAAATACTAACTATAACAATATGGTTTGCCAGACTATTGTTAATAGTTAGTATTTTTTCACCCTAGTGAACCTTGTCCCTTACAATTTGAACACATGTATGTGTTATATCTGTGTTTATCTCTCTTCTATATTCAATTATATTACACGGCTCAGAAAAACTTCTTTCTTTGAGCTATTTAATTGTAAAGACTATTTTGAGTTTCTAACTCAATATATATATATATACATATATATATATATATATATATATATATATATACATATATATATGTAGTATGGTTGCTAGAAAGAGAATTTGCTTCGAAGTCACTAGACGTATCAGAGGAACTTGCAAATCCAGAGTCAGGTTCGATCCACAAACAGATCACACCTCAAGCTGTTTGTCAGAGAAACAATTGTAATACGTAGTAAATTGTGTTCCGATGCATCACTGATTCTACGTTTTCCATATTTATATATAAAAAAGAAAATTTCGCTCTACATGGCTGAATACAATAAATGTAATCTGAGTTTTTCGAATATTAATAATTGTTTCTACTTTAGGCACAAGGCCAGCAATTACCCAGTGCATTACTGGTACTTTATTTTATCGACCCTGTAAGGATGAAAGGCAAAGTCAACCTCGGCGGGATTTGAACTCAGATCGTAAAGGGACGTAACTATGCTGGAAAGCATGGCGTCCGACCCTCTACCGATACTGCCAATCCAATAACATTCGATTCGTTTGCAATACTTGTTTTCATAAAGATAACAAGGACGATTGGTTACTCCTTCATTACATTTATTGGTTGGTGACGCGCGTTTCGCCACTGATCAGCTCAACGTTCGATCTGTATAGATCTTACCCGACTCTGTATCCGCGGCTCGTCAGACCCTTAAAATGCCCCTTATATCATCATCATCATCATCATCATCGTTTAACGTCCATTTTCCACGCTAGCATGGGTCTGGACGGGAATTGTCCCACTTGAGGCGAGATTGGTTGACTTGCAGGTTTTCTACAGCTGGATGCCCTTCCTAACACCAACCACGTTTACAGTGTGGGCTGGGAGGTTTTTACCGTGTTACCTACACGGCCACATTACAGCGTGGACTGTGTGTTTTTTTTGTCGTGACACCTACACAACCTCATTTATTTTGTACTGGATGTTGTGGTACCAACATAACTTCACATATATATATATATATATATATATATATATATACACACATACACACACACTTATGTATGTATGTATCTTCTATAAATCCGTTACTGGTTCCACAAAGTTCCTTCTCAAGCTAACCCTGTCTACCATTGCTCTCTGAAGTTCCCCTGTCTCCAACCAGGTGTCATCTTCAGGGACATCCTACAACATGGTGGTTGCACTCCAAACTTGTCTACACACATACCAGGTTTTCTAGAAAAGGGCTCTGTCAATAGGTTCATTGTGAGGTTTCAAATGTATGGCTAATGTGAGCCACCTACACCTTATGAGTGGAGTGTAGGCTCGGTTGAGTGTAGACTGAGTGGGGGTGAAGGGCCAGTTGAGTGTAGACTGAGTGGGGGTGAAGGTTCAGTTGAGTGTAGACTGAGTGGGGGTGAAGGCTCATTTGAGTGTAAGCCAAGTGGAATGTAAGCTGAGTGGAAAGTAGACTCAGTGAAGTGTAAGCCGAGTGGAATTTCCAGTAGAGTGTAGCCCAATTGGAGTATAGGCTCAGTGGAGTGTAAGTAGCTCACACAGTGTGACTCAATGGAGTGTAAGCCCAAGTGGAGTATATTTCCACAAGAGTGTAGCCCAAGTGGAGTATAAGCAGGTAAACACATACTGACTAGCTTGGTGAAGTGTAGTGTATCCCACTTGGAGTGGAGTATAAGCTGAGTTGAGTGTAAATAGCTCACACTGTGTGACACAAAGAGTGTACGCTGAGTGGAGCGGAAGCCAAGTGGAGTGTGGGCTGAGTGGAGTGTAAGTAGCTCACAGAGTGTGACTCAAAAAATGTACGCTGAGTGGAGTGTAAGCAGGTACACACATAGACATGTCTTGTAGAGTGGAGTGTAGTATGTGTCTTGTAGAGTGGAGTGTAGTATAAGCTGCGTGGAGTGTAGGTAGCTCACACACACCAGACAAACAGGCTCAATGGAGTGTAAGGAAGGATATACACAGTGTGACTCAATATAGGCCAAGTGGAGTGGAGTGTAAGCAGGGACACAGACCAATTAGCACAGTTAATTAATTAATAAATAATTAAAGAAAGTGTTTTGAGAGAGATGTGTAGATTAAAATTGAAGGGAAGAGTCACTCATGCAGGTTATACTGAGGTGGAGGTGGTGGACTGGTGGGTGATGGGGAGAGAGGTGGATAAGAGATAGTGAGGGGTAGGAAAGACGGGGAGAAAAGAGAGAGAGGGATGGGTGGCTATGTCATCATCTATCTCGCATACAAGTCGTCATAGTCACACATCTCTCTATCTCTCTTAACTTTTGAAAACCATGAAACTGTGAAACCGGTAAAGTTATAAGTTATTGTAAATGAACCTTTTTAAATACACCAATTACATTTTCAACTTTTCCTGTGTATACATATATATATATATATATACACACACACATACATATATATACATATGTGTGTGTGTATGTATATATATGTCTAGGGAGGGTAAAATTCCCGAGATCCATGGGTGAGTTCTCTCCAGCGGTCTCTGTCCCTCATTATCGCTGCCATGTCCTGCGTCTCCAAGAGACCAGTGTTTGTCCCTAGGGCATCAACTTATGTCAACCACGGTCTTCCTCTTCAGTGTGTCCATGCAGGGGCTCCCACAGGAGCACTGAGTGCAGTGTCAACTCTGGATGTCGGTGAGCATGTTCACCTAACCTCAGTCTCCTGTGCTACTCCCGAGCTGACTTTTGGGAGGCTCCCATACAGCTCTGAGTTTTTCATCCTCAGTGTATACTGATTAATTTTCAGAGCCATCTTCAGCATTCTTGTGTGTGTGTATATATATATATATATATATATATATATATATATATATATATATATATGTAGAGGTTATATTTAATTTGTTGGGATACAACAAGCAAAATATTTTTATAACTGATATAAAGCACTCAACAAATTATTGGAGTAAATATACAATATATTAACAAATGGAAACTATATTTATAAAACCATATTTATTTCATTATACATATTTTAAGGGCCACGAAGGCAAACTATGGTGTGCTTTCATCAGATAAAATATAATATAGGTTAGTTTTATAAATAAATATTGACATACTCTGAAAAAATGCAACCAGATTCCAACGAGAATGGTTGCATTTTTTCAGGGTATGTCAATATTTATTTATAAAACTAACCCATATTATATTTTATCTGATGAAAGAGCACCATAGTTTGCCTTGGTGGCCCTTGAAATATGTATAATGAAATAAATATGGTTTTATAAATATAGTTTCCATTTGTTAATATATTGTATATATATATATATATATAGGAACCAGTAAGACCCCGACAGCTGAGCTCAAGCCGTTTCGACGGCTAATTCTGGACGGCTAATTAGCCGTCGAAACGGCTTGAGCTCAGCTGTCGGGGTCTTACTGGTTCCTATTACCCACTCTACTACCCCAAGTATTGAGTACTTTGGTGCGTTATGGTCCACCTGGTTCCTTACCACATTTCCTTCGTTATATATATATATATATATATATACACACACACATTCATACATATTCCTTTTATTAAGGCTTAATAGTGAGTCGTGTTACTCTGGAGTTTCCAGTTTATCACAGGGTCATCATACAAGAACCTAAGGATATATATATATATATATATATATATATATATATATATATATATATATATATATATATGTACAACTCATCTCCGATTGCTCTTTGATGACCTACATTCGGATTCTCTCTTGATAATGGGAGATAATTAGATTTACTAAGGTAAAATTCTATCGTCCTCATTCTTTCCTCTATAACAGATATTACATTAGCACCTTTAATATTCTACACATTGTAGAGCTTTTAAATTTATTTAAATTTGTATTTTATATATATATATATATATATATATATATAGGAAAAAGAAGTTGAAAATGCAATTGGTGTCTTTAAAAAGGTTTATTTACAATAATTTATAACTTTACCAGTTTCACAGTTTCATGGTTTTCAAAAGTTAAGAGAGATAGAGAGATGTGTGGCTATGACATCTTGTAACTCACATATATACGTATGTATATATATGGGAGGCAGAGGAGGAGAAAAAGAAGAGGAGAGAGAGAGACATGAAGGTAAAGAAGAGGATGAAGAAGGGGAAGTGAGAGAAGAAGAAGGAAAAGAAGTGTGTTGAAACAACAAACAAAAACTGGTACGTTTACCTTCTTCAGCTTCAATTTCAGCTGTACAAATGATAATAATAATAATAATAATAATAATAATAATAATGCATAATGATGATGATGATGATAATGCTTTCTTTATTAACCACAAGGGTTGACTTAAAGTATAACATTAAGGACGGTACAGAACAAATGGGCATTTCTGCGTGTAAAGAAGAAAAACAATAACAAAGGAAATGACAAAAAAAAGAAACAAAGGAAAATTCCCCAATAGCGGGGGAGACTTCCGAGGGACACTCGTGGAGAAAGCCCATTAAAAAAGCCACGGTGACCCTGACCACCAGGGAAAGTGCCCTCTCCCAGTTCTCCACTTCTAATTTACAGGCACATACTCAGAGCAGGCCCATTCACTCGGGCCATGCTTGCCTCTCTCACCCATCTTTCAACAAAACGCTGGGAAGAGAGCACTTCTCTCTCTACCCTGATTTTCCTTTTCAAATGAAATTTGAAAAAGCTAATCAGGGCATCACCGAAGAGGTAAGTGCTCGTCTTCAGCCCTTTCAAACGCATCCACCACACAACCTCTTTCGCCATGGCCACCAGACAGATAAAAACTGCCTACCCTTCCTGGCTAAAGGAAGACAGCGGGGAAATCCTCACGATGGACTCAGCTGATAGCCGGATCCGTTTGACATAAACCCACAAGTCAGTAATGCTCGGACACTGATGATGATAATGATGATAATGATAACAATAATGGTTTCTTTATTAGCCACACAGGGCTCACATTAAGGAAACATTAAATACGGTACAGGATGGTAAAGTGTGGAGGGTTTTTTTTGTGTAAAATAAAATTTATGAGAGAGATTAAGAAAATAAACATTTTAAAAAACAAACATAACAGATTCCCCAAAGGGGGGGAATCTCCAAGGGTCACTCGTGGAGAAAGCCCACAATAATAATAATTATTACTACTTTAGGCACAAGGCCAGCAATTTTGGGGGAAAGGAAAGTCGATTAAATCGACCCCAGTGCGTGACTGGTATTTATTTTATCGACCCCCGTAAGGATGAAAGGCAAAGTTAACATCGGCAGGATATGAACTCAGAATGGCAAGGGCCGTAACTCTATGCGTCAAAGCATGGTGTCCGATCCTCCACCGATACTGCCAATCCACCGCCCTTAATAACAACAATAATAACAATAACAATAATAAAAATAACAAGGCCAGCAATTATCCCAGTGTATTACTGGTACTTTATTTTATCGACCCTGTAAGGATGAAAAGCAAAGTTAACCTCGGCGGGATTTGAACTCAGAATGATAAAAAGACTCCATGCAGACAAGGGAAGGCATCAAGGCTAATAGATCTGATATTGTCATCAAGTACAACCAGTAAAGGAAATGCTTGCTAAACAAATTGGAATTGAATCCACAAAGTAAAGGACTGAAACCCTAATTTAAGCACAAGGGGAACGATTTTCCGGCATAGAGAAAGTTAATTATATCAACTCCAGTGAAGGACGAAAGGCAAAGTTGACCTCGGTGGGATTTGAACTCAGAACGTAAAGGGCCGTAACTCTATACCGCAAACCATGTTGTCCGACGCTCCACCGATTCTGCCCATCCACGGCCCTTATAATAATGATTTCTACTAAAGGCACAAGGCCAGTCTGTCTATCTGTCTGTTTGTCTAGTTGTCTTTCTCTTTTTCTAATTACCTACATAACTGTCTATCTATAGTTATCTATTTATGTATATTTACCAATGTATCTATTTCCGGACAAGAACAACTATAACAACAACAAAGCACAAATCCTGATAGCAGTTCAAAAATAGACAGACAGACGGGTAGATAGATAGACAGATAGAGAGACAGACAGACCGACAGTCATAGACAGATGGATATAGATAGACAGATATATTTCTTTATTTGCCACAAGGGCGCAAAGACAAACAGGCAGATAGTCAGACAGACAGACAAATAGTTAGACAGATAGCTAGACAGACAGACAGACAAATAGTTAGACAGACAGACAGATAGATAGACAGACAGACAGACAGACAAATAGTTAGACAGACAGACAAATAGTTAGACAGATAGATAGACAGACAGAC
>OZ024765.1:3120050-3125050 GCA_964016885.1 Eledone cirrhosa | reverse complement strand
TAGGAGGTAAGAGAGAGAGAGCGAGCTGGTAGGAGGTAAGAGAGAGAGAGCGAGCTGGTAGGAGGTAAGAGAGAGAGAGAGCGAGCTGGTAGGCGGTAAGAGAGAGAGCTGGTAGGAGGTAAGAGAGAGAGATGGTAGGAGGTAAGAGAGAGAGATGGTAGGAGGTGAGAGAGAGAGCTGGTAGGAGGTGAGAGAGAGAGCTGGTAGGAGGTGAGAGAGAGCTGGTAGGAGGTGAGAGAGAGAGAGAGAGCTGGTAGGCGGTAAGAGAGAGAGCTGGTAGGAGGTAAGAGAGAGAGAGCTGGTAGGAGGTAAGAGAGAGAACTGGTAGGAGGTAAGAGAGAGAGAGAGCTGGTAGGAGGTAAGAGAGAGAGAGCTGATAGGAGGTAAGAGAGAGAGCTGGTAGGAGGTGAGAGAGAGAGAGAGAGAGAGAGAGAGAGATGGTAGGAGGTAAGAGAGAGAGATGGTAGGCAGTAAGAGAGAGTTGGTAGGAGGTAAGAGAGAGAGAGAAAGAGAGAGAGAGCTGGTAGGAGGTGAGAGAGAGAGAGAGCTGGTAGGAGAGAGGTGGTGGAATATAAAAGAGAGAAGTGGTAGAGAGTAAGTGAGAGGGGTGGTGGGAGGCAACAGAGAGAAAGAGAGAGCTGGTAGTTATGTTATATATGCATGTATGTATATGTAGTAGGTCCAATGTAAATGAATATAACAATAGACAATTACTTAGAAATAATAGTTGAGATAATCAGATAAAGTTGCCCCAGAGACTGAAAACGTAGACAGAGTCATCTGCAAGGAATTGAACCACCAGCGAGACCTGGGTCATGGCATCCGACTGTCTGAATTGGCTCAGAGGAAATGAGCTATGATCGACTGGATGTGTAGTGTGACCACTAAGGATGATGTCAGCTCAACTGAGCTCCTGAAAAGACTGTTGATCGCTGACCTTGAGGATGTGCTTCACATGAAACGCATGCACTGGTACAGCCATGTCTGAATCAGCTCAGAGGAAATGACAGAGCTATGATCCACTGGATGTGTAGTGTAACCACTGAGGATGATGTCAGCTCAACTGAGCTCCTGAAAAGACTGTTGATCGCTGACCTTGAGGATGTGCTTCACATGAACCCGCAAGCACTGGTACAGCCATGTCTGAATCAGCTCAGAAGAAATGACAGAGCTATGATCCACTGGATGTGTAGTGTAACCACTAAGGATGATGTCAGCTCAACTGAGCTCCTGAAAAGACTGTTGATCGCTGACCTTGAGAATTTGCTTCCCATGAACCCGCAAGCACTGGTACAGCCATGTTGAGTGTAGTGAGAGCTGGATCAGCAAAGCGATAAATGTCGATCCAGGAGGCTGCAGAGGTCCAGGAAGACCAAAAAGGACTTGGATGGAGGATGTCCGTCGGAATCAAGCTAGGCTTGGCCTGGCGCAAGTGAGACTGGCGGACAGAAACACATGGAGTGGGACACTAAGGAGTGCTGTCAGGCAGGACCCACTCCTAATTAGTGATCAATTGTGTCCTGCATAATCAAAGACTGGATGATGATGACATCTTTCAGGCGATGAGCAAGTGTATTAACCTCTTTACAGAGTATACAGGGTGTATTTTTTTGTGGCAAATCACAAGTTAAAGTCTTGATTCCTGAACTGGGCGATGCATTATGGTCTTGAACAAAACATTTCATTTCATGTTGCTTTACATGAGAGAACTGCGGCCCCTATCATTAAAACACCTAAAGGAAACTCTCTATAAGATACACTCGAAAAACCCCCTATGAGATACAACCTTGACGGAGGCCAACTAAACCTACATAGGTGTGAGCTGTAACAACATGATAGGACTAGGGTCCCTATCATCAAAGTACCCAAAAGAAACCCCCTATAAGAGATAATCTTATTAGAGACCAGCTACACATACATAGGTGTGAGCTCGAACAACAACATAATAGGACTAGGGTCCCTATCATCAAAGTACCCAAAAGAAACCCCCTATAAGAGATAATCTTATTAGAGACCAGCTACACATACATAGGTGTGAGCTCGAACAACAACATGGTAGGACTGGGGCCCCTATAATTAAGACACCTCCTATGAGGCCAGCTAAACATACATAGGTGTGAGCTCGAACAACAACATGGTAGGACTGGGGCCCCTATCATTAAGACACCTCTTATGAGGCCAGCTAAACATACATAGGTGTGAGCTGTAACAACAATATGATAAAACTGTGACCTTATCATTGCACCCAGTACACTCTGTAAAGTGGCTGGATATAGGGAAGGTGTCCAAGAGTTGAAAGGACTCTTCAGTTTTGTTTAGGATTTGACAACCTCTCTAGTGCTGGAGCCACAATAAAATGCACCCAGTACACTCTGTAAAATGGTTGGTGATAGGGAAGGTGTCCTGCCAATCAACGAAGAGTCAAAAGGACTCTTCCAGTGTGTTAAACACATGGCAACTCCCGAGTGAAAGCAAGACCCCAATAAAATACACCCAGTACACTCTGTAAAGTGGCCAATAATAGAAAAGGTATCCAACCGTACAAAATCTGCCAAACAAAGGGTCAAAAGATCTTGTCGGTTGTGTCAAATACAACAAAACCTCCCTAGTTTTTGTGACACAATAAACTACACCCAGTACACTCTGTAATATAGCTGGTGATAGTGAGGGCATCCAGCCATAAAAAACCTGGCAACCAAAGGGATGGAAAGATTTTTCAGTTGTGTCAAAGACATGACAACTTCCCTAGTGTTTATAAAACGATAAAATACACCCAGTACACTCTGTAAAGTGCAGACACATCTACAACAAGAGATGTAGTACTATTACGCAGCAGTAATGAAACCATTACCATATAGTTAGTTACAAAGACAACACCTTAACCACACAGCCATAGGTGAGGCCTACATCTCACCTCACCTGCTCCACTGAGTAAATAACTGACTACAGCCATCCATGACCACCAACACAGAAGGATTTATTTATAAAACAGACTTAGATTGATAAAATGATAACAACAAAGTTGCCATTGTTTCTGAAACCAAGCAACAGTTTGTCTTTCAAGCTGGTTTAGTGATTCATTTGTCTCTAGACACACCACCACCACTGCTACTACACACCACCACCACACCACTGCTACTACACACCACCACCACCACCACTACTATTACACATACACACACCACCACCACCACCACCTCTACATACACACACCAACTTCACCACAAGCACACATACACACACCATCCGACCAACACCACACACACACACATATATATGTATATATATACACACACACACACTTGCACGCATACCACAACCACCACAAGACACACACACACATATATATACACACCCACCACCACCCCCATATATATATATACACACATACACCATTACACCACCACCACACTACAACACCACCTCCTACAGCCAATATAAATCACACCACCACACCACCCCAATACACTACACCACTATCACACCACACACCACCACACCACTCCAATACACTACACCACTACCACACCACACACCACCCCAATACACTACACCACTACACCACACATCACCACACCACCCCAATACACTACACCACTACACCACTATCACACCACACACCACCACACCAATACACTACACCACTACCACACCACACACCACCACACCACCACCTACAGCCAACACCACACACCACCACACACCACCACACCACCGCAAACACCAACACCACACACCACACACCACCACCTACAGCCAACACCACACACCACCACCTACAGTCAACACCACACACCACCACCTACAGCCAACACTACACACCACCACCACCACCACCACACCACCACCTACAGCCAACACCACCACCTACAACCAACACCACACACCACCACCAACACCACACACCACCACACCACCACCTACAGCCAACACCACACAACACCACACACCACCAACACCACCACACACCACCTACAGCCAACACCACACAACACCACACCACCACCAACACCACCACCTACAGCCAACACCACACCACCACACCACCTACAGCCAACACCACACACCACCACACCACCTACAGCTAACACCACACACCACCACACCACCAACACCACCACCACACCACCACCAACACCACCACACACCACCTACAGCTAACACCACACACCATCACACCACCAACACCACCACACACCACCACCACCAACACCACCACACACCACCTACAGCCAACACCATACCACCTACAACCAACACCACACACCACCACCAACACCACACACCACCACCAACACCACACACCACCAACACCACCACCTACAGCCAACACCATACCACCTACAGCCAACACCACACAACACCACACACCACCACCAACACCACCACACACCACCTACAGCCAACACCACACACCACCACACCACCTACAGCTAACACCACACACCACCAACACCACCACCACACCACCACCAACACCACCTACAGCTAACACCACACACCACCAACACCACCACCACACCACCACCAACACCACCACACACCATCACACCACCAACACCACCACCAACACCACCAACACCACCACCTACAGCCAACACCACACACCACCACACCACCTACAGCCAATATAAACCTAACTGTAACCAGTTTGACAACAAACTGTAACATCACAACAAACATAATTGTTTACACTGGGAATATTTTAACTTATGTCTTTCATGTTCCATCTCTTCGCGATAAATGTTTACGTTTTATCTTACATGTTGACTGTCAAGTCTGACATTGTAACATAACCAGTTATTATCTCCATTAAACACTCTAGTTACCATATTTATAATGAAACACACTGTCTGTCGGCTTGGAACATAACTTAACAAAGGTTCTTTCATAAAATTATGAAGGATGGAAGGTTTTTAGATAAATATAAACACTTTAAACCTTTCATTACCATATTTCTAATGAAAGACACTGTCTTATTAACTTGGTGTTTGGAACAT
>OZ024765.1:3098593-3106093 GCA_964016885.1 Eledone cirrhosa | reverse complement strand
CCTGCCTGATTACTGAATGTTGAACCTGGTGCATTATTGCAATATTTTTCATTAGAAATATGGTAACAAAAGGGTTAACATGTTTATATTTATTTAAAAACCTTCCTCCATTATAATCTGTGTGTACCTATGTTAAGTTATGTTCCAGATAGCTCTAGTTCATTAGAAATATGGTAACAAAAGGGTTAACATGTTTATATTTATTTAAAAACCTTCCTCCATTATAATCTGTGTGAACCTATGTTAAGTTATGTTCCAGATAGCTCTAGTTCATTAGAAATATGATAACAAAAGGGTTAACATGTTTATATTTATTTAAAAACACCCCATCATCATTTTATATGAGAACCTTTGTTAAGTTATGTTCCAAATACCCTTGGTTCTATGAAACAAACTGTTTTGAAGAGTCTATATTTATTTGAAAATCTTCCATCATAATTTTATGTAAGAACCTTTGTTAAGTTACGTTCCAAACACCAGCTTAATAATGCAGTGTCTTTCATTAGAAATATGGCAATGAAAGGGTTATAATGTCTATATTTATCTAAAAACCTTCCTCCATTGTAATATGTGTGAACCTATGTTAAGTTATGTTCCAGATAGCTCTAGTTCATTAGAAATATGATAAGAAAAGGTTTAAAAGAGAGGTTTTCTTACCTGGGTAACATCTAAGACTGTTTGATTGTTGATACATGACCAGTGACCAGGTAAATGGCTAAAGACTGACCACTTGTATTGATTATGGATTGAGGTCATATGTCTGTCTGTGTGTGTGTGAGTGTGTGTGTCTGTGTGAGTGTGTGTCTGTCAGTGTATGTCTGTGTGAGTGTATGTCTGTCAGTGTGAGTGAATGTCTGTGTGAGTGTATGTGTGTGTGTCTGTCTGTATGTGTATGTCTGCCTGTGTGTGAGTGTATGTATGTGTGCATGTGTATGTGTAAGTTAAAGATATACACACAAATACACACACCTGCAACACAGCACACACATACACAACATTCACATGAAACATACATACATACATACACAAGTATATATATACACACACACGACGAGGAAATATAATCTCCAGAAGTAACTAAATCAACAATATCAGCAACAACAACAACAGCAACAGCAACAACAACAACAACAACACCACCTCTAATAAAAACAGTAACAACAACAGCAACAACAACAGCAACAACAACTACAACAACAGCACAACACTTCTAATAAAAACAGTAACAACAACAGCAACAACAACTACAACAACAGCACAACACCTCTAATAAAAACAGTAACAACAACAACAGCAACAACAGCACAACACTTCTAATAAAAACAGTAACAACAACAGCAACAACAGCAACAGCAACAGCAACAGCAACAGCAACAGCAACAGCAACAGCAACACAACGCCTCTAATAAAAACAGTAACAACAACAGCAACAACAACAACAACAACAACAACAACAACAGCACAACACCTCTAATAAAAACAGTAACAACAACAGCAACAACAACAACAACAACAACAGCACAACACCTCTAATAAAAACAACAACAGCAGCAGCAAGAATTAATATTGAAAACTATAAAGTTTTCTCCAGATTTTGTCTATTGAAATCAATAAAAGTTATTGATCTGTTGGTGATAATGACAACAGTCAATGTAATATGGTGACACTATCGGTCGACCAACTGTTACTGTTGACTTTACATAATAATAATAATAATAATAATAATAATTGTTTCTACTCTTGGCACAAGGCCAGCAATTTTCCCAGTGTATTACTGGTACTTTATTTTATCGACCCCGTAAGGATGAAAGGCAAAGTTAACCTCGGCGGGATTTGAACTCAGATCATAAAGGGAGGTAACTCTATGCTTCAAAGCATGGCGTCCCGACCCTCTACCGATACTGCCAATCCACAATAATAACAATTTACCACATTCTGAGAAGTGGTATGAGCATAAGCCAGAGTCAGGGATAGAAAACGATCAAGTGAAGGTGGTGTGGGATTTCAGGATACAGACGGACAAGAAATTAGAACACAATAGGCCTGACCTGGTGGGTTTTGACAAGGAAAAAAAGATTGTGCCTGATTGCAGATGTAGCCTGACCCTTTGACACAAGAGTGCAAGAAAAGGAGAAAGAGTAAATTAGCCGATCCTGGTATCAGTTAAAGTGGGAATCAAAAAGGGTTTGGGACTGTTATGAGATCAAGGTCGTTCCGATTATCATAGGAGCACTATTGGAACACTTCAAAAGGCATGCTTGCTGGGAACAGCAAGAACCCTGTGAAACGTCTTGAGTATATCTGGCTGCAGTTTTTCGTGGTCTTCCTCTACTGTCTTCTTTCTACGGGGATTTCTTGGCACTTCTTTACCCAGTTGTCATCCTCCATGCACATCACATGTCCATACCATCTCAGTCTTCTCTCCCACACACTACAACTTATCCCTCTTATATACAGTTTCTCTCTCAACTCGTCCATGCTTGGTCATTCACGCACATTGACATTGCACATCCAAAGGAGCATGCTTGCTTCATTTCTCTCCAGCTATCGCATATCCTCCACAGTTGCTGCCCATGTCTCACATCTCACACAGGCATCATATAACCAGCCTTTCGTACTCAGGGAGAAACCCTACTCTGTCAACAGAGGAAGCAGCTCCCTAAACTTCTTCCAGCCCGTCCTTATTCTAGACACTATGGCCTCAGAGCACCCTCTCCCTTGCTAATCTGATGACCTAGGTATCGGAAGCTATCAACCACTTCTATAGACCCTACCTGCTTTTGAAAAATGTGTCTATCACTGTGACTCCTACTGTCAAATGTCCCTGTACATCTACTGCATACGTAGTTTTCCCTACCTGTTAGTTTGCCTGCTATCCCGCTACATCTCTTGTGTACCCAAGATCTGCATTGTGTACATTTTATAGAATTTATGCCAGCTCCTTTTCTGCATATCAAACATACCCATTTCCCTGACGGAATCAGAGTTTTGTCCTCTTTTCTATTTATCAACACTTTTGTTTTAGCTAGGTTCACTCTCAGTCCCCTTGATTCCAATTGCTGTTTCCATAGCCAGAATTTAATCTCTAGCTCCTCTACTGATTCTGCTATAAGAACCAGATCGTCAGCATAGAAAAGTTCCCTTGGACAGCCAGTCTTAAACTCCTCTGTTATGGCTTGGAGGACTATAATGAACAAGAGTGGGCTGAGGACCGAACCTTGATGTACTCCTACTATATATATATATATATATATATATATATATAGACACACGTCCACCCAGACGGTACATTCTGTACATAACTCCATTGTTGAGGTATATTGTGAATCCATAAAAGGTATTGTTTCACTCATTTTAGCTTATTTTCATCAACAATGGCTGAGATGAATGAGAGCCAGTGAACACTATTGTACTTTAGTACCATTCAGTAACTATTTTTTGATATAAGATATATAGTTTATATATATCATCATCATCATCAACGTTTAACGTCCGTGTTCCACGCTTGCATGGGTTTGGACGGGGGTATTCCCACTTGAGGCAAGAGTGATTGTCTTGCTCGCATAGGACTGTCTGGCAGGTTTTCTACAGTTGGATGCCCTTCCTAACACCAACCACATTTACAGTGTGGGGCTGGGAGGTTTTTACCGTGTTGCCTACACGGCCACATTACAGCGTGGACTGTGTGTTTTTGTCGTGACACCTACACGATCTCATTTGTTTCGGCCTGGATGGCGCGGCACCAACATAACTTTACATAGAACGGGGTGGTGTGGATGGGGTGGGGGTGGTGGCGGGACGGGGTGTATTTTGTTAGAGATGCCTACTGGCAAGGCGGGTCGTCTCTGTTACTGAGTACCGCCAAAGGTCTCGGTCCAGTGACATTGTCTTGGAGAGGTGTAAGTGTGTGAGGTCGGAGTTTATCAGCTCATCCCATGTTATATATATATATATATATATATATATACACACACACACATATATATATATATACATATATATAGAGATAGATATGTACACAGATAGACATGTAAACATAGATATATAGCTAGATAGATGTGTGTATAGAAAGATATATTTCTTTATTAGCCACAGGGGCACAAAAGAAGGGGACAAATACAAAGGGGGAAGTTTACATACAATAAAAACGTGTAAAATGTTATCACAGATGGAATTTAAAAGTTAGTCGATTTTCCCCAATAGAGGGAGACAGTTTATATGGGTAACACAGACCCCCGAAAAAAATGTGCAACCCTCATCTCCAGGAGTACGAAGAGCTTGTACTCCTTTCCTCTCCTCCTCCTTTTCCTCAACCTACAGGCTGATATAGAGAGAAGGCCCATTAGAAAGATAGATAGATAGACAGAAAAATAGTGGGAAAAATATACAATAGATAATGAAGTTAAAAATAACACCAATTAAATTTGAGTTTTTCAGTTTTTCACACACATACACACATATATATATATATATATATATATGTATATATATATATATATATACGTTGCAAGGCAGTGTGTCAATGCAAATAAGGATGTTGTTGGAGATAAATGTGTCCGGGATGATGCCGGTGTACTTAGTGTCACGAATGATCAGAAAAAGGAGGCCTGGAAATGTCATTATGAGAGACTGATGAATGTGGAGAACGAATGGGAGAGAGAGAAATTACCCTTGGTAGATCCGACAGAGGGACCAGCTATTGAGATTGACGAATATAGGGTCCAAGAGGCGATTAGGGAAATGAAAAATGGTAAGGCTGCCGGACCATTGGGAATAGTTGCTGAGATGCTGAAGGCATCAGGGGACGTAGGCACTAAACTGGTTGCATGCATCATCAATCAGGCTATATATGGTGGTGACATACCCAAAGACTGGTGCAGCAGTATTCTCATAAATTGCTACAAAGGTAAAGGGGATGCTTTGGAGAGGAGCAATTATAGGGGTATAAAACTGATAGATCAGGTTATGAAAGTGGCAGAAAGGATTTTAGCACAACTAATTAGAGAAAGGGTCAAACTAGATTGATAGGGTACCCCGATCTGTCATCTGGTGGTCCCTAAGGAAGCTAGGTGTTGAGGAATGGCTTGTGAGGACAGTGCAAACTTTGTACAGAGGTACTCTCAGTAAAGTCAGGATAGGAATGGAGTTTAGTGAGGAATTCCAGATACAAGTAGGAGTACATCAGGGTTCGGTCCTCAGCCCGCTCTTGTTCATTATAGTCCTCCAAGCCATAACAGAGGAGTTTAAGACTGGCTGTCCATGGGAACTTCTCTATGCTGACGATCTGGTTCTTATAGCAGAATCAGTAGAGGAGCTAGAGAATAAATTCTGGCTATGGAAACAGCAGTTGGAAGCAAGAGGACTGAGAGTGAATCTAGCTAAGACAAAAGTGTTGATGAGTAGAAAAGAGGACAAAACCCTGATTCCGTCAGGGAAATGGCCATGTTCGATATGCAGAAAAGGAACTGGCATAAATTCTATAAAATGCACACAATGCAGATCCTGGGTACACAAGAGATGTAGCGGGATAGCAGGCAAACTAACAGGTAGGGAGAAATATGTATGGAGAAATATGTATGCAGTAGATGTACAGGGAAATTAGACAGTAGAAGTCGCACTGATAGACACATTTTTCAAATGCAAGAGGGCGCTATAGAAGTGGTGGATAGCTTCCGGTACCTAGGAGATCAGATTAGCATGGGAGGAGGGTGTTCCGAGGCCATAGTATCTAGAATAAGGACGGGTTGGAAGAAGTTTAGGGAGCTGCTTCCTCTGTTGACGAAGAAGGGTTTCTCCCTGCATACGAAAGGCCGGTTGTATGACGTCTGTGTGAGGAGCGTGATGCTGCATGGTAGTGAGACATGGGCAGCAACTGCAGAGGATATGCGACGACTGGAGAGAAATGAGGCAAGCATGCTCCGTTGGATGTGCAGTGTAAATGTGCGTGAACGACCCAGCATAAATGTGTTGAGAGAAACTGTGTCTGAGAGGGATAGAATGTAGTGTACGGGAGAGGAGACTGAGGTGGTATGGACATGTGATGCGCATGGAGGATGACCGATGGGTGAAGAAGTGCCAGGAATTGCCAGTTGAAGGAAGACATGGTAGAGGTAGACCACGAAAAACATGGGCGGAGGTGGTGAGAACAGACCTCAGATCATTGAAGCTCACGGTGGAGATGACGAGGGACCGTGATGAGTGGAGAGATGCTGTGCTGAATAAGACCCGTCCCACCCTTGCAAGCAGGGAAAAGCAGACATAAAATGATGATGATGATGATGATATATATAGCAAAACATACATAAAGCATCCAGTCCACACTGTAAAGTGGTCATGTAGGTGTCACAACAAAAAGCACCCAGTCCACACTGTAAAGTGGTCATGTAGGTGTCACAACAAAAAGCACCCAGTCCACACTGTAAAGTGGTCATGTAGGTGTCACAACAAAAAGCACGTAGTCCACACTGTAAAGTGGTCATGTAGGTGTCACAACAAAAAACACCCAGTCCACACTGTAAAGTGGTCATGTAGGTGTCACGACTAAAAGTACCCAATTCCACACTGTATATGTAGTTGGCGGTCGGAAGAGCATCCAGAAGCCATAAAACCCCAGCGTAAACATAGCCTCACTATGAGCAAGGCTTGGCGCAGCCAATCGGCCAGACTACCCTGATAATGAGGCCACCCAGATCCCCATATATGGTTCCATTGTGAGCAGGGTATGGTGTGGTCAATTGGTCAGACTACCCTCATAATAGGGTCATTCAGCTATATATGTATGTATCATCATCCTCATTGTTTAACGTCCATCTTCCACGCTAGCATGGGTTAGACGGTTTTGTTCCATTCGATGCGGGAATGGTCGGGAGACCGTGACTCACTCGCACGGAAGTGTTTCTGGCAGGTTTTTTACAGCTGGATGCCCTTCCTAGCACCAACCACATTTACAGTGTGGACTGGGAGCCTCTTTACTGTGCCTCCTACATGACCACCTTACAGTGTGGACTGGGAGCCTCTTTACTGTGTCTCCTACATGACCACTTTACAGTGTGGACTGGGAGCCTCTTTACTGTGTCTCCTACATGACCACTTTACAGTGTGGACTGGGAGCCTCTTTACTGTGTCTCCTACATGACCACCTTACAGTGTGGACTGGGAGCCTCTTTACTGTGCCTCCTACATGACCACTTTACAGTGTGGACTGGGAGCCTCTTTACTGTGTCTCCTACATGACCACTTTACAGTGTGGACTGGGAGCCTCTTTACTGTGTCTCCTACATGACCACCTTACAGTGTGGACTGGGAGCCTCTTTACTGTGCCTCCTACATGACCACTTTACAGTGTGGACTGGGAGCCTCTTTACTGTGTCTCCTACATGACCACTTTACAGTGTGGACTGGGAGCCTCTTTACTGTGTCTCCTACATGACCACTTTACAGTGTGGACTGGGAGCCTCTTTACTGTGCCTCCTACATGACCACTTTACAGTGTGGACTGGG
>OZ024765.1:3091093-3093593 GCA_964016885.1 Eledone cirrhosa | reverse complement strand
ATGTGTGTGTGTATCCTGGGTTCAATCGGGGGTAAAATGGCTTCTACAGGACTAGAACTGTTTCATTCGAAGGAAATCATCAGGGCTTTTCTGATGATTTCCTTTGAATGAAACAGTTCTAGTCCTGTAGAAGCCATTTATATATATATATATATATATATATATATATATATATATATAAATAGAAATAATATATTACAAACTCACAGGAGAATATAGAAAGATTCTCCTCAATTTTCTGTTTATATATATATATATATATCATCATCATCAATTAACGTCCATCTTCCACACTAGCATGGGTTAGACGGATTTATCCCATTTATAATAATAATGAAATTATTGTGTACAGTGTTCAGGTGCACTACAACTCATCAAAGGTGCATGTATAGTACATAGAATAATGTACAAATGTCAGTGTATGAGTCATGATATACATGTGTGTATGTGTATGGAGGGGGAATATCAGGTGTAGTGTTGGCGAATCTCAGGAAGCATGGAGGTTTTAAAGGATGCAGTGTCTCGACAGCTAACAACTGATGCAGGTAGTTTGTTCCATGGAGGTTTTAAAGGATGCAGTGTCTCGACAACTAACAACTGATGCAGGTAGTTTGTTCCATGGAGGTTTTAAAGGATGCAGTGTCTCAACAACTAACACCTGAATCGGGTAGTTTGTTCCATGGAGGTTTTAAAGGATGCAGTGTCTCGACAGCTAACAACTGATGCAGGGAGTTTGTTCCATGGAGGTTTTAAAGGATGCAGTGTCTCGACAGCTAACAACTGATGCAGGTAGTTTGTTCCATGGAGGTTTTAAAGGATGCAGTGTCTCAACAACTAACACCTGAATCGGGTAGTTTGTTCCATGGAGGTTTTAAAGGATGCAGTGTCTCGACAGCCAACAACTGATGCAGGTAGTTTGTTCCATGGAGGTTTTAAAGGATGCAGTGTCTCGACAGCTAACAACTGATGCAGGTAGTTTGTTCCATGGAGGTTTTAAAGGATGCAGTGTCTCGACAGCCAACAACTGATGCAGGTAGTTTGTTCCATGGAGGTTTTAAAAGATGCAGTGTCCTGACAGCCAACAACTGATGCAGGTAGTTTGTTCCATGCTTCAGCAACTCTGAGCGTGAAAAAATGTTTCCGAAAGTCATGGGAGCTGTGCTGTTTTCTGAAGCAGGTTGGGTCGGGTGACTGTGTCTCGCTCATATAGCACTGTTTCTGGCTGGTTTTCCATGGCTAGATGCCCTTCCTAATGCCAACATATATATATATACATATGATGGCTGCAAACTCTGCTAAGAGTATTGCAATGGTTTGTCAGATTATAGAGTTTGGTGCAGTTTTAGGCTATGGCCAGCCACACAAACCTGTAACATATACTGAACAAGCAATGCCTGTGATTTGAATGTTTTTTTTAAGTGGGGAAAGGCCTTCCACTCAACCAATCCCACTCTCTGAGCATCGAAAATACTATCCGAAAAGGAGAACTGGTCAACGTCATCGGATGCTTCTGAAGTCGCAGGTTTTTTTTCAGTTTCCATTTCCTAGAAAGGTGTTGTGACAACAACTGGGGGCCTTTCACTCCCAGGCAAAAAAAAAAAAAAAGGATACTATTTGGATGGCCGTTGACTGCTGAGTTACTCCACCCTTTGTCGGGTCTTGTATTTCATCCCACAGGGTGTCCAAATGTCACCCTGCTCACCAAGCAAGCTTGGTGGGATTGCCGGTTTAGTAGCCGACAAAATATTATTGAAATATAATATATACAGTTACAGTATAGTAAAACTAAGAATACTACGCAAAAATACATTTAAAGGCAAACACAATTTTTTTGTTACATTATAATTATATAATTAGTAAACCCAGTAATAATAGCTTACACCACAGTTTCAGATGACAAAGAAAATTACTAATTACCATAATTAATAATTAAAATGGTTAATTAGTGAATGAAGCTCTAAAAATTTGGATTTTAGCCCTTAATGTTCCTGCATTTAAACTGGCCATATCTGGCCAGAATTCTCTCACCTCTTTTTGGCCATTCATACTGATGTTAAGGTATTGTTCTCAAAATAAATAATACCAAAATCTCATAGATTCGATATTAGGTAAGATAATTATGTAAGATAAAGCCTTTACTGTGAAAATACAATAGTATATATAGAGTAATGTAAATGTTATGTGAGATAATTATGTAAGATAAAGCCTTTACTGTGAAAATACAATAGTATCTATAGAGTAATGTAAATGTTATGTGAGGTATTATGTGAGGTAAAGCCTTTACTGTGAAAATACAATAGTATATATAGAGTAATGTAAATGTTAGGTGAGATATTATGTGAGGTAAAGCCTTTACTGTGAAAATATAATAGTATATATAGAGTAATGTAAATGTTATGTGAGGTAATTATGTGAGGTAAAGCCTTTACTGTGAAAATACAATAGTATATATAGAGTAATGTAAATGTTATGTGAGGTATTATGTGAGGTAAATATATGA
>OZ024765.1:3071093-3086093 GCA_964016885.1 Eledone cirrhosa | reverse complement strand
CATGCGTATGGGTTTTTAAACCATGCTAACATATATACATGTATACATGTATATATACACCGTAAATAAATAAATGTATAGATAGAATAGACTTACTGTATATATATATATACACATGTGAATGTTTAACCCATGTCAGTGTATATACACATATATACACTGTAAATAAATAAATGTATATTTAGAATAGACTTACTGTGTATATACTGTGTGTGTATGTATACACACCTATATATATATATATATATAGGTGTGTATACATGTATATGAGTGTTTAAATCATGCCAGCGTATATACATGTATATACACCGTAAATAAGTGTATAGATAGATAAATAAATGGAATAGACACTGTGTATATATATATATATATATATATATATATATATATATGGGGGGGGTGGCGTGTAAATATATAGGTGTGTTTACATGCATGTGTGTTTAAACCATGCCAGTCTATACATGCATATATATATATATATGCACAGTAAACAAATAAATGCATAGAATATATATATAAAATAGACCTACCTTGTATATATATAGCGTGTATATACTATGTATGTATATAATATATATATGTGTTGAAGGATTATAGAGATGGTGGCGGGAACGGGAGTGAAGGAGATATCTCTGCCTTCATTTCAGTGTAAAACCCTCTCAGGCTGTCAGTTGTATAAATCCAGGTCAGATTTGATCATACAAACAAACCTATGGTTGAATAACATTCCAGATGTGACCATCCCACCTTTGTCTCGTGTTTAGCCTCGTTTATTTTTATTCTATTGCTTTTTTTTTGTTGTTGTTGTTGTTGTTGTTGGTCGTTGATCTGATGAGTTATAATAATGTAGATCTTAATTACATTATGCAATGTGCTTGTTATAATTATTCAATTATAGATATAGGATGGTGTGGTGATGGTGGTGATGGTGATGGTGTTAGTGTTGGTGATGGTGTTAGTGTTGGTGATAGTGTAGTGTTGATGATGATGGTGGTGTGGTGTTGGTGTTAGTGTCGGTGATGATGATGGTGTGGTGTCGGAGTTGATGATGGCGATGGTGGTGATGATGATGGTGTAGTGTTGATGATGATGATGATGGTGTGGTGTTGGTGACGGTGATGATGATAGTGTGGTGTTGGTGATGATGGTGTTAGTGTTGATGTTGGTGTGGTGTTATATATGAGTTAGATTTGGCTGTTGTCTTTAACAAATCGAACTGTCCTATCTATGCAAAGACAGCTTCCTCGCTTCTTCTCGATCGCTGGCTCGTTGCATATATACATACATATATATATATATATATATATATATATATATAGGAAAACGTATGACCCCGACGGTAGAGCTCAAGCCGTTTCGACGGCTATTTCTGGACTACTTTTTCCTATTTCCCACTCTACTACCCTAAGTATTGAGTACTCTGGTGCGTTATGGTCCACCTGGTTCCTTACCACAATTCCTTTGTTATATATATATATATATATATATATATATATATATATATATATATATATGTGTGTGTGTGTGTGTGTGTATGTATGTATATGTATGTATATATATATATGTCCTAATGCAGTTTTATAGAAAGAATAAATGTGCAAAGCTGGCTAGTTATATATATATATATATATATATATATATGTCCTGATGCAGATCTGTAGGAGATATAAATGTGCAGCAAAGCAGGTGCACGTTAGCAAATATCTTCTGTTAGTTCGTTGTTGTTGTTGTTGTTGCACACCCACAAAGAAGCAAGCTAAAGCAGTATATCGTGTGTTTGTATGTTCGTTTGCTATCCGAGGAGAAATACCCGGGTTCGGGGTCAACTGACAGTCACTGTAGCACCAATAACAAACGACCCAGAACAGACTCTGGTCGTAAAGTGTTACAAGAGAAGGGAAGGCATTAGATTGTCCGTTAATAAAGTTGTGTTTTTCATGGGGCCCCAAGTCAAGCATGCATATATAATTGTTGTTTACCCGGGTAGAAAAGTAGAAACAGATTAAATATAGAGACGGCGTGTGTTGTTATGGAAGGTGTCGGCCTGTAGCCGTCTGTGAATTTCTCATAATTCGTTTACGTCTCTCTTCCTCAGTGCGTGGCTGCCTTTGAAAATATTTTTTAAAAAAAATATATCAACCACGCCTGTGTGTATCTTGTCACCACTTTCTGCATACTACGTCACACTGCTTCTCTCATATACACTCGCGCGCGCGTACTTTTGCTCACGTCCATACACACATACGTGCACACACAACTATTTAATGATATACACATAAACACACACACACGCGCGCGCTCTCATATAAATTCGCACACAATGATGCACGCACACATACACACACACACACATATTCTTTTACACATACACATATACTCACAAATGCAGAATGATATATATACATAAATTCGCACACACACACACAACATTCATTTCTCTCTCTGTCTCTCCTCTCTCTTTCTCTCTGTCTGTCTATTCCCCCCTTCTCTCTCTGTCTGTCTCTCTCTTCCCCCTCTCTGTCTGTCTCTTCCCACCCCCCTCTCTCTCTCTGTCTATCTTCTCTCCCCCTCTCTCTAGTTAACTATTTGTCTATCTTCTCCCTTTCTTTCTGGTCTGTACCTGTAATTCTACCTGCCTAACCTTGTCACACTTACACACACACATGCAGAGTCACACACACACACATCACATACAGCACACACACACACACACACACCACATAAAGCACACACACATGCACAAAAAGTCTCTCTCACACACACACGCCACATAAAGCACACACACATGCACAAACAGTCTCTCTCACACACACACTGACTTGACCTCAGATATGTATTAAGAGTGCACATTCCATTAGAATGCTCAGACACTTAACACTAAATCTCAATAACCACTACAAGTTCTCCAGCCACAACCTCGTTCAGTCTGCGACTAACACAGGTTCTGCTGCAAACTCTCCAAGGACCGGTCGCTCTCTGACAGGTTCGTGGTCGTGCTCTTGGCAGTGGAGACTTCTGGTGTCCTTGGCCCTGGGGCTACCTCTCTACTCACCATCATAGGTGCTGAACTGGCTAGCCATAGCAGTGGAGACTTCTGGTGTCCTTGGCCCTAGGGCTACCTCTCTACTCACCATCATAGGTGCTGAACTGGCTAGCCGTAGCAGTGGAGACTTCTGGTGTCCTTGGCCCTGGGGCTACCTCTCTACTCACCATCATAGGTGCTGAACTGGCTAGCCGTAGCAGTGGAGACTTCTGGTGTCCTTGGCCCTAGGGCTACCTCTCTACTCACCATCATAGGTGCTGAACTGGCTAGCCGTAGCAGTGGAGACTTCTGGTGTCCTTGGCCCTAGGGCTACCTCTCTACTCACCATCATAGGTGCTGAACTGGCTAGCCATAGCAGTGGAGACTTCTGGTGTCCTTGGCCCTAGGGCTACCTCTCTACTCACCATCATAGGTGCTGAACTGGCTAGCCGTAGCAGTGGAGACTTCTGGTGTCCTTGGCCCTAGGGCTACCTCTCTACTCACCATCATGGTGCTGAACTGGCTAGCCGTAGCAGTGGAGACTTCTGGTGTCCTTGGCCCTAGGGCTACCTCCCTACTCACCATCATGGTGCTGAACTGGCTAGCCGTAGCAGTGGAGACTTCTGGTGTCCTTGGCCCTAGGGCTACCTCTCTACTCACCATCATGGTGCTGAACTGGCTAGCCGTAGCAGTGGAGACTTCTGGTGTCCTTGGCCCTAGGGCTACCTCTCTACTCACCATCATGGTGCTGAACTGGCTAGCCGTAGCAGTGGAGACTTCTGGTGTCCTTGGCCCTAGGGCTACCTCTCTACTCACCATCATAGGTGCTGAACTGGCTAGCCGTAGCAGTGGCGACTTCTGGTGTCCTTGGCCCTAGGGCTACCTCCCTACTCACCATCATAGGTGCTGAACTGGCTAGCCATAGCAGTGGAGACTTCTGGTGTCCTTGGCCCTAGGGCTACCTCTCTACTCACCATCATAGGTGCTGAACTGGCTAGCCGTAGCAGTGGAGACTTCTGGTGTCCTTGGCCCTAGGGCTACCTCTCTACTCACCATCATGGGTGCTGAAATGGCTAGCCGTAGCAGTGGAGACTTCTGGTGTCCTTGGCCCTAGGGCTACCTCTCTACTCACCATCATAGGTGCTGAACTGGCTAGCCATAGCAGTGGAGACTTCTGGTGTCCTTGGCCCTAGGGCTACCTCTCTACTCACCATCATAGGTGCTGAACTGGCTAGCCATAGCAGTGGAGACTTCTGGTGTCCTTGGCCCTAGGGCTACCTCTCTACTCACCATCATAGGTGCTGAACTGGCTAGCCGTAGCAGTGGAGACTTCTGGTGTCCTTGGCCCTAGGGCTACCTCTCTACTCACCATCATAGGTGCTGAAATGGCTAGCCGTAGCAGTGGAGACTTCTGGTGTCCTTGGCCCTAGGGCTACCTCTCTACTCACCATCATAGGTGCTGAAATGGCTAGCCATAGCAGTGGAGACTTCTGGTGTCCTTGGCCCTAGGGCTACCTCCCTACTCACCATCATAGGTGCTGAACTGGCTAGCCGTAGCAGTGGAGACTTCTGGTGTCCTTGGCCCTGGGGCTACCTCTCTACTCACCACCATAGACGCTGAGCTCGCCAGCCGCAGGTGTGAGCCTCGTGAGTTGGAATGTCTCTTCCAGCGCATCTCCCTTACCATCCTCCGGGGAAACGCCTTCTCCATCCTGTCCGTCGGGGCTGTGGGGAGGCCAGCACGTGGGACCCCATTTCCTCACCATATGGATTAATAGGCAAAGTTTTTAACTGTTGTAAATAAAGCAAAAGCTAAAATATCGAAAAAAAAAAAGAAAATAAACTAGTCCCACTGAACAAACAGCAGAATGTTCATTGTTGAAACCAAGAGAAAATCTATGGTGGTTCTACCATATTTCATTTGTATCAAGGTTAATAACTCTAGTACCAGTCTCATACCGAGTTGATTCTTGCTCACTCTCCTCTCCCCCTCTCAATTCACACCAAGGTTGACTTTGCCTTGTTGTACTTTCAAGGTTAATAAATATAATTGTTTCTACTTTTGGCACAAGGCCAGCAATTATTCCAGTGTATTACTGGTACTTTATTTTATCGACCCTGTAAGGATGAAAGGCAAAGCTAACCTCGGTGGGATTTGAACTCAGACCATAAAGGGCCGTAACTCTTTGCTACAAAGCACGGCGTCTGACCCTCTACCGATACTGCCAATCCACCTATTAAATATAATGGTTTCTTATATAGGCACAAGGCCAGCAATTATCCCAGTACATTACTGGTACTTTATTTTATCAAATAAATATACCAGTCAAATACTGGAGTAAATTCTTTCTCTCTATATATATATCTCCCCTTTCTCTGAGTTTAAATCCTGCCAAAGTGAGATATGCCTCTCATACTGGGCTGATCCTTGTTCTCTTTCCATTCAAATTCTTTAAATCCTGCCAAGTCAAATTTAGCTCTCATCTTTTCGAGGTCTCTGAATTAAAGTACCAGTCAACTACTGGGGTCAATTCTTGCCCTGTCTCCGAGTTCAAATCACACCAAGGTGAGATCTGCCTTGTACTTTCGAGATTAATAAATAGATTAACAGTCAAATACTGGGGTCTATCTTTGCTCTCCCCTCTCCGAGTTTAAATCCCACCAAGGTTGACTTTGTCTCTTGTAATTTCAAGGTTAATAAATATAATACCAGTCACATACTGGAGTCAATTCTTTCTCTCTCCCCCGAGTTTAAATCCTGCTGAGGCGAGATATGTCTCTCATCCTTTCAAAGTTAATAAACAGAGTACCAGTATCATACTGGGGTCGATTCTTGCCCTGTCTCCTCTCTCTCTCTCAATTCAAATTCTGCTGTGTCAAATCGACCTCTCATCCTTTCGAGGTCGAGGAAATTAAAATACCTGTCAAATACTGGGGTTGATTCTTGCTCTGTCTCCTCCTGCTGAGTTCAAATCCTGCCTAGGTTGACTTAACTTTCAATCTTAACAAATAAAGTCCCAGTCAAGAACTCTCTATCTCCAAGTTCAAATCCTGCCAAGGTGAGATTTACATCTCATCCTTTCAAGGTCAATGAACATAAGTACCAGTCAAATACTGGGGTCAAATCTTGCTCTCTCTCTGCATTCTGAGTTTAAATCTGCCCAAGGTCAACTCTGCTTTTCATCTTTTTAGGGGTTGATAAAATAAAGTACCAGTTAAATACTAGGGTCAATTTTTTTTCACTCTCCATGAAAAAGTTCACACCTGGAAAAGGCTGCAGTCTGCCAGGTTTTAAAATGCCCTCAATACAGTGTATGTCACTACAGTGCCTCTAGAACTCCATTGAGTGTTGTACGTTCATGGCATGCCATATATATATATATATCCCGGGTTCAATCGGGGGTAACCACAGTAAGTAAGGTACTCAATACATAACAGAGTACAAGTATTTCATATAGAAATGGCTTTTACAGCCCTAAAACTGTTTCATTCGGGAGAAATTATCAGGGCTTTCCTGATGATTTCTCCCGATTGAAATAGTTCTAGTCCTGTAAAAGCCATTTCTATATAAAAAAATAAAAAAAAAAAAAATAAAATGTGTATATATATATATATATATATATATCTGTGTGTGCTTTTGTTCCATGTATGAACATATATATATATAGTTCAAATTTTAAGAAAGCCAAGGATAGTATATTATTTATTTATACATCTCTACAGACGTTTCAATATATTATATATAGATGGAATACTTAGCTTTTTTTTAAATATATATATTATAATGGAAAGAGGCGGTTTTATGTATACATAAAACCGTCTCTCTTCTTTATAATATTGACACGTCGTGGAGTGTTTACGTCTGTTTACACTACAATCGATCGATTAATTGATCAACCAACGTATTTTACTGGGAATAATATATATATATATATATAGTTTAATAATCCTTTGAGCACACGTGAGTTTCCGCAGTAGAAGGCTCACAACTTAACCATAATAAAAGAATATTTAAACTCTACTTCGGTATTAAATACTAATCCTCACAAATTAAAGGCGGTTTATTCTAAAAAAAAATCTTTCCACCACGAAGAGATCCTTAAAAACTTACCTGGGTATTTTTTATCGTTGTCCTCGGGCTTCACAGTACCTTTTGAGGGGATAGCCGACTTGAACTATTATATATCTTAATATTTATATTTTAGCAATCATATATCAGAGTTCTCTCCCTTCGTAGAGTTACCTCCCTCGATATAGTAAATTAGTTCTCAGTAAGTTATCATTTTCGTTGAAATATTTCAAGTTGAATTTTCTCCACGAAACGCGTTTCCTTGCGTTTCTCTTTTGTCTTCGTTGTAGCATTGAACTTAATAGTATATACATACATACTGTGTGTGTGTGTGTGTGAATAAGAGGCTGTGAGTTCGATTCACGTACCGGGCAATGCGTTATGTCCTTGAGCAAGACACTTTATTTCACGTTGTTCCTTCTACCTGGAGTTGCGGCCGATAGATAGGATTAGCAATTGGAAAGGCAAAAAGAAACATTGTTTCCTCGGTCCGATTTGATGAAAATCGATCGAATGTTTCCATTGGTCTTTCCATTTCTGATACTATCTGTCAGTTACAACTCCTGGCAGTAGAAAGGAGCTGATCATCAGATCAGACCAAGGAAACAATGTTTCCATTGGTCTTTCCATTACTGATACTATCTGTCAGTTACAACACCTGGCAGAAGAAAGGAGCTGATCATCAGATCAAACCAAGGAAACAATGTTTCCATTGGTCTTTCTATTACTGATACTATCTGTCAGTTACAACACCTGGCAGAAGAAAGGAGCTGATCATCAGATCAGACCAAGGAGACAATGTGTCCATTGGTCTTTCTATTACTGATACTATCTGTCAGTTACAACTCCTGACAGAAGAAAGGAGCTGATCATCAGATCAGACCAAGGAAACAATGTTTCTATTGGTCTTTCTATTGCTGATACTATCTGTCAGTCACAACTCCTGGCAGAAGAAAGGAGCTGATCATCAGATCAGACCAAGGAGACAATGTGTCCATTGGTCTTTCTATTACTGATACTATCTGTCAGTTACAACTCCTGACAGAAGAAAGGAGCTGATCATCAGATCAGACCAAGGAAACAATGTCCATTGGTCTTTCTATTACTGATACTATCTGTCAGTCATAACACCTGGCAAAAGAAAGGAGCTGATCATCAGATCAGACCAAGGAAACAATGTTTCTATTGGTCTTTCTATTGCTGATACTATCTGTCAGTCACAACTCCTGGCAGAAGAAAGGAGCTGATCATCAGATCAGACCAAGGAAACAATGTTTCTATTGGTCTTTCTATTGCTGATACTATCTGTCAGTCACAACTCCTGGCAGAAGAAAGGAGCTGATCATCAGATCAGACCAAGGAAACAATGTTTCTATTGGTCTTTCTATTGCTGATACTATCTGTCAGTTACAACTCCTGGCAGAATAAAGGAGCTGATCATCAGATCAGACCAAGGAAACAATGTTTCTATTGGTCTTTCTATTGCTGATACTATCTATCAGTTGCAACTGCTGGTAGAGAAAGCAACTTTCAAATTGGACCAAGGAAACAATGCTAGAGCTGTGAAATCTTGCATGCAAAAATTTCAACTCTTATAAATAACTGCATTGTTTCTTTCCAGGGACTATGTTGAAAAATAAATCTCATTTGGTCATTCCATGAGAGTATCTTGGTCAGCCTATGTATGCATAGTTTGTGAGTGCTTTTGTGTGAGTGTGTCAGTGTGTGTGAACACTCACGTATACATGAAAACAGCTGAACAAGACAAGGGGGGGTAACTTTGTTCTAAATTTTTATTATTATGACAGTTGTTAATAGATTCATAGATCAATAATTACAATTTAATTTATAGATTGATAATCATAATTAGATTTCAAAATGAAATTTAAATGAATTTGAAAAAAAAAATTAAAGAAATTTATTAAACATTTTTGCTTACCTTTTGAAATTTTATTTCAACACACTCGAAAAAAAATAATGATGATGATAGTGGCTTCTGATTTAGGCACAAGGCCAGCAATTTTGGGGGGAGGGGACAGTCAATTAAATCGACCCCAGTGTATTACTGGTACTTTATTTTATCAACCCTGCAAGGATGAAAGGCAAAGTTAACCTCCGTGGGATTTTGAACTCAGAACATAAAGGGCTATAACTCTATGCTGCAAAGCATGTTGTCCGACACTCTACTAATTACTGCTTATCCTCCACTCTCTTATAAGGGGGCATTTTTTGCCCGTTGCTGTCTTTGACAACATTTAGCTGTTTTAACGGCGGCTCTAGCGATGAGTTTTCTCCCTTTTATATGAATTCAAACACACTCTCCTTCGTCTCAGAGACAACATTGGTTTTTTTTCATATAATAATAAAATAAAATAATTATTTCTACTATAATAATAATAATAATATTACAAATAATAATAATAATGATGATGATGTTACTAATTTGGGCACAAGGCCAACAATTTTGAAAAGAAGGAGAAAGTCGATTAAATCAACCCTAGAGCATTACTGGTACTTTATTGACGGGGATTTGAACTCGGAATATAAAAGGATACAACTATATGCCGTGAAGCACATTGTCCGACGTTCTACCGATTCTACCGTCCTTATATAATAACAGTTTCTAATTTAGGCACAAGGCCAACAATTTAACCCCAGTATATTACTGGCAATAATAATAATAATAATACTTTCTTTATTAACCACAAGGTTAATATAATTGTTTCTACTTTAGGCACAAGGCCAGCAAATTACCCAGTGCATTACTGGTACTTTATTTTATCGACCCTGTAAGGATGAAAGGCAAAGTCAACCTCGGCGGGATTTGAACTCAGATCGTAAAGGGACGTAACTATGCTGGAAAGTATGGCGTCCGACCCTCTACTGACAATAATCCCATAGGAACACTAGGTACTATCTTGAAGAGGTTTCAAGGATGGTTAAAGAACATTAGTCCAGCCCCCTTTTTCTTTGAAAGGCTTCAAAAGGCATGCTTGCTGGGAACAACAAGAACCCTCTGAAACGTCCTGAATATCTGAGGCTGCAGGTAGCAGCTGGAGATGAAGGTCGTCCCAATTGGCATAGGAGCACTAGGTACTATCTCGAAGAGTTATCAAGGATGGTTAAAGAACATTAGTCCAGCCCCCTATTTTTGGAACACTTCAAAAGGCATGCTTGCTGGGAACAGCAAGAGCCCTCTGAAACGTCCTGAATATCCGAGGCTGCAGGTAAGGGCTTCGTGTTCATTTGAATAAACTTTCCAGTTATAACATCAATGACTGAGACACCAAGAAAATAATAATTGTTTCTACTTTTGGCACAAGGCCAGCAATAACTCCAGTGTATTACTGGTACTTTATATCATCAACCCCCGTAAGGATGAAAGGCAAAGTTAACCTCGGTGGGATTTGAACTCAATATATTTTACTGGCCACAATGGCCCAAGACAATGGGGTAGAATGGGTGAGGTGAGGGGAATTAATGGAAATGGAATGATTTCATTTTTTTTTAATAGTTGACTGTTTTTTTTAACTGAATATCTCCTCCAACTAACATTGACTTTCTAAAGTCTGTCTCAAACCCAGAAGCTCCCTAGGCCGGTACTTATCCCAGTGCCTGTGGCGTGAAGCAACGGAGAAAACAAAACTACATCCCTGGAAAGGAGACCAGTCCATCACAGGGTTAAACCCCCAGCTATTACTGGTACTAATTTTCAGCTGAGTATACTGGAGCAACGTGAAATGGAGTGTTTTGCTCAAGAACACAACACAGCCCAGGAATCGAACTCACGACATTATGATCGTAAGTCCAACACCCTTACCACTGGGCCACGTGCCTTCCCAATATTGACTTTGGCTAAACCAAAACCGAAAGAGACTCTTCTACACCACTACTACTATCACAACCACCACCTCACCCCTACTACTACTATCACAACCACCACTATGACTAATACAATGAAGAGAGTAGGCCATTTCCTTTTATTACTATTATTATTATTTTTACTTATGGGGAGGGGAAAAAGAAGGGGGAGGGTAGCACTTGTGCATCCCTTTTTCATATGTGTGTATATATATATATATATATATATATATAAGAAAAAAATCAAATTACACACATGTGTGTGTGTGTGTGTGTGTGTGTGCGATTCATTTTCTTTTGGCAAATACATGCCAAACATATCAAACAAACATATAATGAAAAAAATAAAAAAATATAAAATAAAATAAATGTAAATAATAAAAATAGAAATATATATAAAAACAAAAAAACCCAAAGTGGTTTAGTTGTGGTTTTTCGGTCAGCCACAAATCATTTTTCATCTAAATTCATAAAACTAAGCATTTCCATCAATTGACATAATGACAAGAAAAAAAAAAGAAAAAACAATAAACAGAAATTTGGAGGAATTCTGTGTTAGTTTTGCTTCGGTCACAAATTTTTTCATTTAAATTTACAAAATTTGAAATATATTTAAATAAAAGGGTTTTTCATCAGTTAATACATTCTGGAGGAAAATGATACTAAGAAAGGAACTTATCAGATCAGACCAAGGAAACAATGTTTCCATTGGTCTTTCCATTACTGATACTATCTGTCAGTCACAACTCCTGTCAGAAGAAAGGAGCTGATCATCAGATCAGACCAAGGAAACAATGTCTCCATTGGTCTTTCCATTACTGATACTATCTGTCAGTTACAACTCCTGGCAGAAGAAAGGAGCTGATCATCAGATCAGACCAAGGAAACAATGTCTCCATTGGTCTTTCTATTACTGATACTATCTGTCAGTCACAACTCCTGGCAGAAGAAAGGAGCTGATCATCAGATCAGACCAAGGAAACAATGTCTCCATTGGTCTTTCTATTACTGATACTATCTGTCAGTCACAACTCCTGGCAGAAGAAAGGAGCTGATCATCAGATCAGACCAAGGAAACAATGTCTCCATTGGTCTTTCTATTACTGATACTATCTGTCAGTCACAACTCCTGGCAGAAGAAAGGAGCTGATCATCAGATCAGACCAAGGAAACAATGTTTCCATTGGTCTTTCCATTACTGATACTATCTGTCAGTTACAACTCCTGGCAGAAGAAAGGAGCTGATCATCAGATCAGACCAAGGAAACAATGTCTCCATTGGTCTTTCCATTACTGATACTATCTGTCAGTTACAACTCCTGGCAGAAGAAAGGAGCTGATCATCAGATCAGACCAAGGAAACAATGTTTCCATTGGTCTTTCCATTACTGATACTATCTGTCAGTTACAACTCCTGGCAGAAGAAAGGAGCTGATCATCAGATCAGACCAAGGAAACAATGTCTCCATTGGTCTTTCCATTACTGATACTATCTGTCAGTTACAACTCCTGGCAGAAGAAAGGAGCTGATCATCAGATCAGACCAAGGAAACAATGTTTCCATTGGTCTTTCCATTACTGATACTATCTGTCAGTTACAACTCCTGGCAGAAGAAAGGAACTGATCATCAGATCAGACCAAGGAAACAATGTCTCCATTGGTCTTTCCATTACTGATACTATCTGTCAGTTACAACTCCTGGCAGAAGAAAGGAGCTGATCATCAGATCAGACCAAGGAAACAATGTTTCCATTGGTCTTTCTATTACTGATACTATATGTCAGTCACAACTCCTGGCAGAAGAAAGGAGCTGATCATCAGATCAGACCAAGGAAACAATGTCTCCATTGGTCTTTCTATTACTGATACTATCTGTCAGTCACAACTCCTGGCAGAAGAAAGGAGCTGATCATCAGATCAGACCAAGGAAACAATGTTTCCATTGGTCTTTCTATTACTGATACTATCTGTCAGTCACAACTCCTGGAAGAAGTAGCTGGAATATAAATTAAGAATGCAACAGAACCAGATGAGACACTGCAATGAATTCTATCCAACTCTTTAATAATTTCACCAGTCCACTACATCTACTACACTGGTACTTCATTTATCAACCCTCTTTTCCCGAAAGGATGAAGAACAAAAACCAGCCTCAGTGGAATTTGAACTCAGAAGGTAGGGACCCCAAAACAAATGGTTAGGCATCTAAATCCAAGACTATAACAACTCTGCCAATTCTGGGGAGGTGAAAAAAGGGGTCAAAAAGGGTCCAGAAAAAAAGAATTTCGAAATAAAACGAAACAAAATTAAACGAAAAAATTTCAAAGAGAAAATATAGAAACGAGAGATTAATTAGGACTAATTAAGACTAATTAACTATGAAGAACATAACGAGGAGTTAATGAACTCTGAGTTATGAGTTCTATAGTCAGCAGAACTTGACAGCAGGATGGAGTGTGTATATGTGTGTGTATATATATATGAGTACATACATACACATATATATGTAAAAAGATGTTGTATACATGTGTGTGTATATATATATATATATATATATATATATATATTTTAAAGGTGCAAGTTAATTGTATCCGTAGGCGGTGTGCCGATATGAGCACCCAATGCTCGGAGGGGGGGGGGGGGGGAGTATGAATAATACTAAATAAGGGAACCAAGAATCAGTGTTGCATTATCTACATATTTAATAACATATTACATATGTTTCCCTGTCGATCAGCTCGGGGAACGATCAAATAATTATCGAACCTGACTCTGGAATCAGAAGCTCCTGAGATATGTTTTAACAATGTAGATCCAAGCCTACATATTAAAACATATCTGAGGAGCTTCCGATTTCAGAGTCAGGTTCGATAATCAATAGATTGTTCCTTGAGCTGATCGACAGTGAAACATATGTAATCATCATCATCATCATCATCATTTTACGTCCGCTTTTCCCTGCTTGTAAGGGTGGGACGGGTCCTATTCAGCACAGCATCTCTCCATTCGTCACAGTCCTTCGTAATATGTAATATGTAATTAAAATATGTATATGATACAACATTGATTCTTTGTTCCCATCATCATCATCGTTTAACGTCTATCTTCCACGCTAGCATGGGTTATATATTAATATTATATATATATATATATTTCTTTCACAACCAGGTGGTATATAGGCAGAATATTCAGAGCAACAAACAAGAATTACCTTGCGAGACTAAGTTTCATGCTTCTATGTCTTCATTTCAAATCCTGCTGAGGTCAACTTTGTCTTTTTTCATCCATACTAGATACAGGGACAGGGGTGAGGGGTAGTATTGCTAAAATAAGGTACCAGTAACATATTGAGATGATGGTGAGGTGAAGTGGATGGGTGGTTGGTGATATTATTATCATATTTCTTTACCTGTTACCACTTTGCCAAAATTTGTGGCTGGCCTTGAGCCTATGTAAGAAATTAGGGTGGGTAGGATAGATATGCAAATATATATATTTGCAATAAAAAATAAGAACCGTATTGAACCAGTTGAAGTGTTTTGAAAATGTCCCTCTAAAAACCTTTTTCCTGTAATACCACAACATGAGGTGAAGCTCAAATAAGGATCGCAGCAACAAACTCCCTTTTACATCAATGGCCAACTAAGGAAGGCTGGTTATAGAAAGTGTAGCACCAATGGTGGTGCACCAGCATGGTCTTAGCCAGTCAGCTGGAACAGGTTTTAGAGTAAAAAACTTTTATATATATATATATATATATATATATATGAAAAGTGTAATTTTCTACACAAAGCGAAGGTTATATATAAAATTGAGGTTGGTAATGGCACATGGAATATATAAGAGACAGAATACTTTTTTGTGAAAAACCATAATTTTATAAGGTAAGGAAATAATAAAGGGTATAAAAAATGACCGGTTTCGATGGGTCTGCAAAAGCCATCTTTTCAAATGTTGATTAATATTAAGAAAAATTAATTAATAATACGAAGAGTTAAAATTTGAGACTTGAAAATTCAAGTAAACTTGAAAATTCAAGTATACTTG
>OZ024765.1:3033593-3063593 GCA_964016885.1 Eledone cirrhosa | reverse complement strand
AATGTAAATGTTATGTGAGATATTATGTGAGGTAAAGCCTTTACTGTGAAAATACAATAGTATATATAGAGTAATGTAAATGCTAAAGGGTTAACCCTTTTGTTACCATATTTCTAATGAAAGACAGTCAACAATTTTCAAAAAGAAAAAGGGACGGGACCAAAGTTGAATTTGTCAGGGGTCCAACTCAAAACCAGACGAATGTGAACCAAATAAACCGACTTACCAGCTTCGTAGTCATAAAGGGCCACGGCTGTTAAGTTCTCTCCCTCAGGTTGTACTGGTCCAGCTTGGGGGTCTTCCGGGGAAGATAAAATCTGGATAAAGGGGATTAAAAAAGAGGAGAGGGGTGATGTTATTAAATTTATAAAATTTATAAAATATTAGACATTTCATTAGATTAGTTTAGTTTTTTTTTTTTCCGGGGGTGGGTGGGGGGGTAGTGTTGATGGTGGTGCTGGTGATGATGATGGTGATGATGGTGATGGTGATGATGATGATGATGGCGATGGTGATGGTGATGATGGTGATGGTGATGATGGTGATGGTGATGGTGATGATGGTGGTGATGATGATGGTGATGATGGTGATGGTGATGGTGATGATGGTGATGGTGATGATGGTGATGGTGATGATGGTGGTGATGATGGTGATGATGGTGATGGTGATGGTGGTGATGGTGATGGTGATGATGGTGATGATGGTGATGATGATGATGGTGATGATGGTGATGGTGATGATGATGATGGTGATGATGGTGGTGATGATGGTGATGGTGATGATGGTGATGATGGTGATGATGATGATGGTGATGATGGTGGTGATGATGGTGATGGTGATGATGGTGATGATGGTGATGATGATGATGGTGATGGTGATGATAGTGGTGATGATGGTGATGGTGATGATGGTGGTGATGGTGATGATGATGGTGATGGTGATGATGATGATGATGGTGGTGATGGTGATGGTGATGACTGACATCCACTCACCTCTAGATCCTCGTACGCCTCCTGCTGCTCCTCTTCCTCCACCTCGACCTCCGGTTCCTGCCTCACCTCCACCTTCTCCCTCACAACGGAAGCCGAAGTGGGTGCGGGTGTAGCCGCAGCAACGACAGGAGGGGAGCTGGGGCCCCCAGTCTTTGGCGGGGTCGGTTCCTCTCGCGAGCCCTGCCTCAAGTAAGAGTCCCTCTTGAAGGCCGTGATCTCCGCGTTGGGGACATAGCACTTCGACTGCGGTGGAACAAACGTCTTCCTCGGCTGAACTTCTTCTCTCTCTTCTTCATCATCTTCTTCCGCTTCCGGAGCATTCTCAGCCTCCCATCTCTCTCGCTCCAGCTTCTCCTGAAGGAAACGAGACACAGACAGACAGACAGACAGTTAATCTTTAGCACGCTGAAGTTTTTTTATGAATTGCCTCCTTTGTTGCTGAATTATGTATTAACCCTTTACTCTATATATACTATTGTATTTTCACAGTAAAGGCTTTACCTCACATAATATCTCGCATAACATTTACGTTACTCTATATATATTATTGTATTTTCACAGTAAAGGCTTTACCTCACATAATATCTCACATAACATTTACATTACTCTATATATACTATTGCATTTTCACAGTAAAGGCTTTACCTCACATAATATCTCACATAACATTTACATTACTCTATATATACTATCGTATTTTCACAGTAAAGGCTTTACCTCACATAATATCTCACATAACATTTACATTACTCTATATATACTATCGTATTTTCACAGTAAAGGCTTTACCTCACATAATATCTCACATAACATTTACATTACTCTATATATACTATTGTATTTTCACAGTAAAGGCTTTACCTCACATAATATCTCACATAACATTTACATTACTCTATATATACTATTGTATTTTCACAGCAAAGGCTTTACCTCACATAATATCTCACATAACATTTACATTACTCTATATATATTATTGTATTTTCACAGTAAAGGCTTTACCTCACATAATATCGAAAGCACCCAGCCCACACTGTAAAGTGGTTGTGAAGGCACGATGGTAAAAAAAAGCACCCAGAACTCACTGTAAATGAGGTTGGTGTTAGGAAGGGCATCCAGCTGTAGAAATGAAGCCAGACTCAGTTCTGTATGAGCAAGACAAGGTCACCTAACCTAACATTACCCACAACAGGACAACCCGTCTAACCCATGCTAGCGTGGAAGAATGGATGTAAAACGGCGATGATGATGATATAAGCACATGGTCTCTCTCAATTCAATGACCTACCTGCGTGGTGAAAAGCCACATCTTACACAAGGTACCTCTGATACAGCTATCATAGGATAGTCTAGCAGAACACCTGACATCTAGAGTCTCTGATATGGCTATCATAGGATAGTCTAGCAGAACACCTGACATCTAGAGTCTCTGATATGGCTGTCATAGGATAGTCTAGCAGAACAGGTCAGATCTAGAGTCTCTGATATGGCTATCATAGGATAGTCTAGCAGAATAGGTCAGATCTAGAGTCTCTGATATGGCTGTCATAGGATAGTCTAGCAGAACAGGTGACATCTAGAGTCTCTGATATGGCTATCATAGGATAGTCTAGCAGAACAGGTGACATCTAGAGTCTCTGATACAGCTATCATAGGATAGTCTAGCAGAACAGGTCACATCTAGAGTCTCTGATGTGGCTATCATAGGATAGTCTAGCAGAACAGGTCAGATTTAGAGTCTCTGATATGGCTATCATAGGATAGTCTAGCAGAACAGGTCAGATCTAGAGTCTCTGATATGGCTGTCATAGGATAGTCTAGCAGAACAGGTGACATCTAGAGTCTCTGATATGGCTGTCATAGGATAGTCTAGCAGAACAGGTGACATCTAGAGTCTCTGATATGGCTATCATAGGATAGTCTAGCAGAACAGGTGACATCTAGAGTCTCTGATATGGCTGTCATAAGATAGTCTAGCAGAACAGGTGACATCTAGAGTCTCTGATATGGCTGTCATAAGATAGTCTAGCAGAACAGGTGACATCTAGAGTCTCTGATATGGCTGTCATAAGATAGTCTAGCAGAACATGTCACATCTAGAGTATCTGATATGGCTGTCATAGGATAGTCTAGCAGAACAGGTGACATCTAGAGTCTCGGATATGGCTGTCATAAGATAGTCTAGCAGAACAGGTGACATCTAGAGTCTCTGATATGGCTGTCATAGGATAGTCTAGCAGAACAGGTCAGATCTAGAGTTTCTGATATGGCTGTCATAGGATAGTCTAGCAGAACAGGTGACATCTAGAGTCTCTGATATGGCTGTCATAGGATAGTCTAGCAGAACAGGTGACATCTAGAGTCTCTGATATGGCTGTCATAAGATAGTCTAGCAGAACAGGTGACATCTAGAGTCTCTGATATGGCTGTCATAGGATAGTCTAGCAGAACAGGTCAGACCTAGAGTCTCTGATATGGCTATCATAGGATAGTCTAGCAGAACAGGTCAGATCTAGAGTCTCTGATATGGCTATCATAGGATAGTCTAGCAGAACAGGTCACATCTAGAGTCTCTGATATGGCTATCATAGGATAGTCTAGCAGAACAGGTCACATCTAGAGTCTCTGATATGGCTATCATAGGATAGTCTAGCAGAACAGGTCACATCTAGAGTCTCTGATGTGGCTATCATAGGATAGTCTAGCAGAACAGGTCACATCTAGAGTCTCTGATGTGGCTATCATAGGATAGTCTAGCAGAACAGGTCACATCTAGAGTCTCTGATATGGCTATCATAGGATAGTCTAGCAGAACAGGTCACATCTAGAGTCTCTGATATGGCTATCATAGGATAGTCTAGCAGAACAGGTCAGATCTAGAGTCTCTGATATGGCTGTCATAAGATAGTCTAGCAGAACAGGTCACATTTAGAGTCTCTGATGTAGCTGTCATAGGATAGTCTAGCAGAACAGGTCAGATCTAGAGTCTCTGATATGGCTGTCATAGGATAGTCTAGCAGAACAGGTCACATCTAGAGTCTCTGATATGGCTGTCATAGGATAGTCTAGCAGAACAGGTCACATCTAGAGTCTCTGATGTGGCTATCATAGGATAGTCTAGCAGAACAGGTCACATCTAGAGTCTCTGATGTAGCTGTCATAGGATAGTCTAGCAGAACAGGTCAGATCTAGAGTCTCTGATACAGCTATCATAGGATAGTCTAGCAGAACAGCTGACATCTAGAGTCTCTGATATGGCTGTCATAGGATAGTCTAGCAGAACAGGTCAGATCTAGAGTCTCTGATATGGCTATCATAGGATAGTCTAGCAGAACACCTGACATCTAGAGTCTCTGATATGGCTGTCATAGGATAGTCTAGCAGAACAGGTCAGATCTAGAGTCTCTGATATGGCTGTCATAGGATAGTCTAGCAGAACAGGTGACATCTAGAGTCTCTGATATGGCTGTCATAGGATAGTCTAATAGAACAGGTGACATCTAGAGTCTCTGATATGGCTGTCATAGGATAGTCTAACAGAACAGGTCACATCTAGAGTCTCTGATGTGGCTGTCATAGGATAGTCTAACAGAATAGGTGACATCTAGAGTCTCTGATATGGCTGTCATAGGATAGTCTAGCAGAACAGGTGACATCTAGAGTCTCTGATATGGCTGTCATAGGATAGTCTAGCAGAACAGGTGACATCTAGAGTCTCTGATATGGCTGTCATAAGATAGTCTAGCAGAACAGGTGACATCTAGAGTCTCTGATGTGGCTGTCATAGGATAGTCTAGCAGAACAGGTCACATCTAGAGTCTCTGATGTGGCTGTCATAGGATAGTCTAGCAGAACAGGTCACATCTAGAGTCTCTGATGTGGCTGTCATAGGATAGTCTGACAGAACAGGTCAGATCTAGAGTCTCTGATATGGCTGTCATAGGATAGTCTAGCAGAACAGGTCACATCTAGAGTCTCTGATGTAGCTATCATAGGATAGTCTAGCAGAACAGGTGACATCTAGAGTCTCTGATATGGCTGTCATAGGATAGTCTAGCAGAACAGGTGACATCTAGAGTCTCTGATATGGCTATCATAGGATAGTCTAGCAGAACAGGTCACATCTAGAGTCTCTGATATGGCTATCATAGGATAGTCTAGCAGAACAGGTCAGATCTAGAGTCTCTGATATGGCTATCATAGGATAGTCTAGCAGAACAGGTCACATCTAGAGTCTCTGATACAGCTATCATAGGATAGTCTAGCAGAACAGGTCACATCTAGAGTCTCTGATACAGCTATCATAGGATAGTCTAGCAGAACAGGTCAGATCTAGAGTCTCTGATATGGCTATCATAGGATAGTCTAGCAGAACACCTGACATCTAGAGTCACTGATATGGCTGTCATAGGATAGTCTAGCAGAACAGCTGACATCTAGAGTCTCTGATATGGCTATCATAGGATAGTCTAGCAGAACAGGTCACATCTAGAGTCTCTGATATGGCTATCATAGGATAGTCTAGCAGAACAGGTCACATCTAGAGTCTCTGATATGGCTATCATAGGATAGTCTAGCAGAACAGGTCACATCTAGAGTCTCTGATATGGCTATCATAGGATAGTCTAGCAGAACAGGTCACATCTAGAGTCTCTGATACAGCTATCATAGGATAGTCTAGCAGAACAGGTCACATCTAGAGTCTCTGATATGGCTATCATAGGATAGTCTAGCAGAACAGCTCACATCTAGTAGACTGTCTTCAGTACTGACTTGGTCTATCTAGACCCATCCTACCCTTTCTAGCAGGCAAAGTGGACGTTAAATAACGATGATGATGATTATAAACGCGTTAAAACACGTTAAAACGCGTTAAAACAAACAGCTTTGTATTATATACCCTGAAGTGTTTAGAACACAACATCTTTGTATCAAAGAAGTAGTGGTGGTTTCGGGGTAGTTTAATATCCGAAGGGTTAGTTTATACTTACTTGATATATCTTGCTCTGTTCTTCATGTTCCTTCCTTTCAAATTCCAACCGTTTCTGTCTCTCCTCTTGGGCCTTCTTAGCAGCATCTTCTTGAGAATTCTTTGCAAAGTTCTCAAACCTACTTCGCAGATTCTTTGCTCCAACTGTACCTAAGAGATTGGGTCGGGGTTTTTAAAGTACAAATGAAAATAAAATTAGATGTGTTTTTGTGTGTGTGTGTATGTGTGTGTGTATGTATATATATATATATATATATATATATATATATATATATATGTGTGTGTATGTATGCTAGTATGTGTGTGTATATATCAGTGTGTGTGTATATATATATATATATGTGTGTGTGTGTGTGTGTGTGTATATATATGTGTATGTGTTTGTGTATACATGTGTTTGTGCATATATGAGTGTAAGTATATATATAGGTGTGTATGTATATATATATATATATATATATATATATATATATATATATATATATATGTGTGTGTGTGTGTGTGTATGTGTATATGTATATATATATATATATGTGTGTATGTATATATATATATATATATATATGTGTGTATGTATATATATGTGTGTATATGTATATATGTGTGTGTATATATATATCTGTGTATATATATATATGTGTGTGCATGTAGTAGTACTATAGTACAGAATATTACAAAGAATGGAGGAAGGAAGAGAAAAAAATAATGGTGATATATAACAGAGAGAGAGTGAGAGAGAAAGAGAGAGAGTGAGATACATATAGACAAAGAGAGGTAGAGAGAGAGTGAGAGAGATAAAGTTAATCTTACTACTCTCTGTTGAAGGTTTCTTGTAGTTGGTTCCAACAGTTCCTTTCATGTCTTCATAACCTCCAGCAGACTAGGAATGGAAGGTTTAGACATGGTTAGTGTTGGGATTGTATATATATACATCATCATCATTATATATATCACACACACAAATATATATATATATATGTCATCATCATCATCATCATTTCATTTTATGTCCACTTTTCCCTGCTTGCAAGGGTGGGACAGGAACTGATTCTGGCTTGATTTCTACAGCTGGATGCCCTTCCTAACACCAACCTCATTTACAGTGAGTCCTGGGTGTTTTTTTGCCGTGGCACCTCCATGCCCACTTTGCAGTGGAATGATAGGGACCCCAGTCCCTATCATCTCATTTCTACAGCTGAGTAAACTGGAGCAATGTTAAAAAAAGTGTCTTGCTCAAGGAAACAACACATCACCCGGTCTGAGAATTGAACTCACAACCTTTCGATTGCAAGGCCAATGCTCTAACCACTAAGCCATGTGCCTGCAAACTGGTCGTGGAGGTGCCACGGCAAAAAAGCACCCAGCACTCACTGTAAATGAGGTTGGTGTTAGGAAGGGCATCCAGCTGTAGAGATCAAGCCAGAATCAGTTCCCGTCCCACCCTTGCAAGCAGGGAAAAAGCGGACGTAAAATGAAATGATGATGATATATATATTTAATTGTTTTTTTGTGTGGTTAATTATGCTGATTGGGAGAGGAAATGCTGTATATATCTTATCAAATGATTCTATGGACATATTTTATAGTATATATATATATATATATGTATATATGTGTGTGTGCATGTAAGCATACACACACGCACATATTTATATACACACACACACACAAATATATATTTACATATATATATGTGCATGTAAATATACACATATATATATATATATATGTGTGTGTGTGTGTATGTATATATATATATACACATATATACATACAAGGTGTCAAAAAATGTATACACACTGCTATCTGTACAGGCAATATTTATTAGAATGCTGTTGAAGTGTGTATACATTTTTGGGACACCCTGTATATATATATATATATATATATATATGGATATATATATATATATATATATACACACATCACACATGTATACACACACATTTGTATATATACACACATACACATATGCATATACACACACACATATATATATATGATGATGATGAACTATATATATATATATATATATATATATATATACATCCTCCACTCTACACAAGAACAAAAAATATGCATAAAAAGATAGACGGCCAAAACCAGGCGACCCAAAAGCAAAGGGCTTACCTTGTCTTTTGTATTGTCAATTCCAAATTTACCACCAAAACCTTTCTTCATGTCCACTTGAGAAGAATGAAGTTCCGTCTTAGTGTCGTCTTCATAGCCAAGCGCAGACTTGTCCTTCACATCTTGGACGCCATATTTCCCGCCGAAACCCTTCTTCATGTCAACTTGCGACGGATGCAACTCAGTTTTGCTGTCTTCGTCGTACGTCAGGGCGTGTTTATCCATGGTGTCCTGAATGCCGAATTTTCCCCCGAATCCCTTATTCATGTCGACTTGTGAAGGGTGCAGTTCCGTCTTCGTCTCGTCGTCGTAACCAAGAGCTGTTTTGTCCCGACGGTCTTTCTGGATCCCAAACTTGCCTCCAAAGCCATGGGAATAGTCTAAAATATAAATATATATATATATAAATATACACATATATGTATGTGTGTATATATATATATATATATATATATACACACATATATGTATGTGTGTCTATTCACTTCCCTGACATTTGTATATTATTCTATGTACTATACATGCACCTTTGATGAGTTGTAGTGTACCTGAGCACTGTACACAATAATTTCATTATTATTATTATATATATATATATATATACACATATATGTGTGTTTGTATGTATGTATATATATATATATATATATATATATATATATATATACACACACACATATATGTATGTTTGTATGTATATATACATATATGTATGTTTGTATGTACATATATATATATATATATATATATACATGCATACATGTTTGTAAGTATATATATATATATATACACACACACACACACGTTTGTATGTATATACATATATATATATATATATACACACACGTGTTTGTATATATATATATATATATACACACACACACACACATATATGTATATATATATATGAAGGGCTTATGCCCGAAACGTCGTTCCCCACCCACCCACCCCACTCCCAAGAGCGTGAAACTAATAAACCTTTGTTTGTACTGCCTCTCTGTTTTGTTCCCGTTCCATTTTTCACTATATATATATATATATATACACACATATATGTGTATGTCTATATATACATATATATATACACACATATATGTGTATGTATATATATACATATATACACACATACATATATATAAGAGTATCTTGGGCAGCAAATGAAGGCATGATGCTAGAGGCATTCCTCACAACAGGACAACTTGTCTAACCCATGCTAACACACCAAAATATTTTATACATACATGTATATATATACAACAGTGTATATAACCCAGTCTACACACACTGTACCTGTGACTAATCCACCACACCTTATCTTACCTGTCTAAATTACTACACACCTTACCTTACCTGTGTCTAATCCACCACACACCTTACTTTACCTGTGACTAATCCACCACACACCTTACTTTACCTGTGACTAATCCACCACACACCTTACTTTACCTGTGACTAATCCACCACACACCTTACTTTACCTGTGACTAATCCACCACACACCTTACTTTACCTTGACTAATCCACCACACACCTTACCTTACCTGTGACTAATCCACACACACCTTACCTTACCTGTGACTAATCCACCACACACCTTACTCTTACCTGTGACTAATCCACCACACACCTTACCTTACCTGTGACTAATCACCACACACCTTACCTTTACCTGTGACTAATCCACCACACACCTTACCTTACCTGTGACTAATCCACCACACACTCCTTACCTGTGACTAAATCACCACACACCTTACCTTACCTGTGACTAATCCACCACACACCTTACTTACCTGTGACTAAATCCACCTACACACCTTACCTTACCTGTGACTAATCCACCACACACCTTACCTGTCTAAATTACTACACACCTTACCTTACCTGTGACTAATCCACCACACACCTACTTACCTGTGACTAATCCACCACACACCTTACCTTACCTGTGACTAATCCACCACACACTACTTACCTGTGACTAATCACCTACACACCTTACCTTACCTGTGACTAATCCACCACACACCTTACTTACCTGTCTAAATCACTACACACCTTACCTTACCTGTGACTAATCCACCACACACCTTACCTTACCTGTGACTAATCCACCACACACCTTACTTTACCTGTGACTAATCCACCACACACCTTACTTTACCTGTGACTAATCCACCACACACCTTACCTTTACCTGTGACTAATCCACCACACACCTTACCTTACCTGTGACTAATCCACCACACCTTACTTACCTGTGACTAATCCACCACACACCTTACTTACCTGTGACTAATCCACACACACCTTACCTTACCTGTGACTAATCCACCACACACCTTACTTACCTGTGACTAATCCACCACACACCTTACTTTACCTGTGACTAATCCACCACACACCTTACTTTACCTGTGACTAATCCACCACACACCTTACCTTACCTGTGACTAATCCACCACACACCTTACTTTACCTGTGACTAATCCACCACACACCTTACTTTACCTGTGACTAATCCACCACACACCTTACTTTACCTGTGACTAATCCACCACACACCTTACCTTTACCTGTCTAAATCACCTACACACCTTACCTTACCTGTGACTAATCCACCACACACCTTACTTTACCTGTGACTAATCCACCACACACCTTACCTTACCTGTGACTAATCCACCACACACCTTCCTTACCTGTCTAAATTACTACACACCTTACCTTACCTGTGACTAATCCACCACACACCTTACCTGTCTAAATTACTACACACCTTACCTGTGACTAATCCACCACACACCTTACCTTACCTGTGACTAATCCACCACACCTTACCTGTCTAATACCACACACCTTACCTTACCTGTGACTAATCCACCACACACCTTACCTGTCTAAATTACTACACACCTTACCTTACCTGTGACTAATCCACCACACACCTTACCTGTCTAAATTACTACACACCTTACCTTACCTGTGACTAATCCACCACACCTTACCTGTCTAAATTACTACCACCTACCTTACCTGTGACTAATCCACCACACACCTTACCTTTACCTGTGACTAATCCACCACACACCTTACCTGTCTAAATTACTACACACCTTACCTTACCTGTGACTAATCCACCACACACCTTACCTGTCTAAATTACTACACACCTTACCTTACCTGTGACTAATCCACCACACACCTTACCTGTCTAAATTACTACACACCTTACCTTACCTGTGACTAATCCACCACACACCTTACCTGTCTAAATTACTACACACCTTACCTTACCTGTGACTAATCCACCACACACCTTACCTGTCTAAATTACTACACACCTTACCTTACCTGTGACTAATCCACCACACACCTTACCTGTCTAAATTACTACACACCTTACCTTACCTGTGACTAATCCACCACACACCTTACCTGTCTAAATTACTACACACCTTACCTTACCTGTGACTAATCCACCACACCTTACCTTACCTGTGACTAATCCACCACACACCTTACCTGTCTAAATTACTACACACCTTACCTTACCTGTGACTAATCCACCACACACCTTACCTGTCTAAATTACTACACACCTTACCTTACCTGTGACTAATCCACCCACACCTTACCTGTCTAATTACTACACACCTTACCTGTGACTAATCCACCACACACCTTACCTTACCTGTGACTAATCCACCACACACCTTACCTGTCTAAATTACTACACACCTTACCTTACCTGTGACTAATCCACCACACACCTTACCTGTCTAAATTACTACACACCTTACCTTACCTGTGACTAATCCACCACACACCTTACCTGTCTAAATTACTACACACCTTACCTTACCTGTGACTAATCCACCACACACCTTACCTGTCTAAATTACTACACACCTTACCTTACCTGTGACTAATCCACCACACCTTACCTGTCTAATTACTACACACCTTACCTTACCTGTGACTAATCCACCACACACCTTACCTGTCTAAATTACTACACACCTTACCTTACCTGTGACTAATCCACCACACACCTTACCTGTCTAAATTACTACACACCTTACCTTACCTGTGACTAATCCACCACACACCTTACCTGTCTAAATTACTACACACCTTACCTTACCTGTGACTAATCCACCACACACCTTACCTGTCTAAATTACTACACACCTTACCTTACCTGTGACTAATCCACCACACACCTTACCTGTCTAAATTACTACACACCTTACCTTACCTGTGACTAATCCACCACACACCTTACCTGTCTAAATTACTACACACCTTACCTTACCTGTGACTAATCCACCACACACCTTACCTGTCTAAATTACTACACACCTTACCTTACCTGTGACTAATCCACCACACACCTACCTTACCTCTTACCTGTGACTAATCCACCACACACCTTACCTGTCTAAATTACTACACACCTTACCTTACCTGTGACTAATCCACCACACACCTTACCTGTCTAAATTACTACACACCTTACCTGTGACTAATCCACCACACACCTTACCTGTCTAAATTACTACACACCTTACCTGTGACTAATCCACCACACACCTTACCTTACCTGTGACTAATCCACCACACACCTTACCTGTCTAAATTACTACACACCTTACCTTACCTGTGACTAATCCACCACACACCTTACCTGTCTAAATTACTACACACCTTACCTTACCTGTGACTAATCCACCACACACCTTACCTGTCTAAATTACTACACACCTTACCTTACCTGTGACTAATCCACCACACACCTTACCTGTCTAAATTACTACACACCTTACCTTACCTGTGACTAATCCACCACACACCTTACCTGTCTAAATTACCACACACCTTACCTTACCTGTGACTAATCCACCACACACCTTACCTGTCTAAATTACTACACACCTTACCTTACCTGTGACTAATCCACCACACACCTTACCTGTCTAAATTACTACACACCTTACCTTACCTGTGACTAATCCACCACACACCTTACCTGTCTAAATTACTACACACCTTACCTTACCTGTGACTAATCCACCACACACCTTACCTGTCTAAATTACTACACACCTTACCTTACCTGTGACTAATCCACCACACACCTTACCTTACCTGTGACTAATCCACCACACACCTTACCTGTCTAAATTACTACACACCTTACCTTACCTGTGACTAATCCACCACACACCTTACCTGTCTAAATTACTACACACCTTACCTGTGACTAATCCACCACACCTTACCTGTCTAAATTACTACACACCTTACCTGTGACTAATCCACCACACACCTTACCTTACCTGTGACTAATCCACCACACCTTACCTGTCTAAATTACTACACACCTTACCTGTGACTAATCCACCACACACCTTACCTTACCTGTGACTAATCCACCACACCTTACCTGTCTAAATTACTACACACCTTACCTGTGACTAATCCACCACACACCTTACCTTACCTGTGACTAATCACCACACCTTACCTGTCTAAATTACTACACACCTTACCTGTGACTAATCCACCACACACCTTACCTTACCTGTGACTAATCCACCACACACCTTACCTGTCTAAATTACTACACACCTTACCTTACCTGTGACTAATCCACCACACACCTTACCTGTCTAAATTACTACACACCTTACCTTACCTGTGACTAATCCACCACACACCTTACCTGTCTAAATTACTACACACCTTACCTTACCTGTGACTAATCCACCACACACCTTACCTTACCTGTGACTAATCCACCACACCTTACCTGTCTAAATTACTACACACCTTACCTTACCTGTGACTAATCCACCACACCTTACCTGTCTAAATTACTACACACCTTACCTTACCTGTGACTAATCCACCACACACCTTACCTGTCTAAATTACTACACACCTTACCTTACCTGTGACTAATCGACCACACACCTTACCTGTCTAAATTACTACACACCTTACCTGTGACTAATCCACCACACCTTACCTGTCTAAATTACTACACACCTTACCTTACCTGTGACTAATCCACCACACACCTTACCTGTCTAAATTACTACACACCTTACCTGTGACTAATCCACCACACCTTACCTGTCTAAATTACTACACACCTTACCTTACCTGTGACTAATCCACCACACACCTTACCTTACCTGTGACTAATCCACCACACACCTTACCTGTCTAAATTACTACACACCTTACCTTACCTGTGACTAATCCACCACACACCTTACCTGTCTAAATTACTACACACCTTACCTGTGACTAATCCACCACACCTTACCTGTCTAAATTACTACACACCTTACCTGTGACTAATCCACCACACACCTTACCTTACCTGTGACTAATCCACCACACACCTTACCTGTCTAAATTACTACACACCTTACCTTACCTGTGACTAATCCACCACACACCTTACCTGTCTAAATTACTACACACCTTACCTGTGACTAATCCACCACACCTTACCTGTCTAAATTACTACACACCTTACCTGTGACTAATCCACCACACACCTTACCTTACCTGTGACTAATCCACCACACACCTTACCTGTCTAAATTACTACACACCTTACCTTACCTGTGACTAATCCACCACACACCTTACCTGTCTAAATTACTACACACCTTACCTTACCTGTGACTAATCCACCACACACCTTACCTGTCTAAATTACTACACACCTTACCTTACCTGTGACTAATCCACCACACACCTTACCTGTCTAAATTACTACACACCTTACCTTACCTGTGACTAATCCACCACACACCTTACCTGTCTAAATTACTACACACCTTACCTGTGACTAATCCACCACACCTTACCTGTCTAAATTACTACACACCTTACCTGTGACTAATCCACCACACACCTTACCTGTCTAAATTACTACACACCTTACCTTACCTGTGACTAATCCACCACACACCTTACCTGTCTAAATTACTACACACCTTACCTTACCTGTGACTAATCCACCACACACCTTACCTGTCTAAATTACTACACACCTTACCTTACCTGTGACTAATCCACCACACCTTACCTGTCTAAATTACTACACACCTTACCTTACCTGTGACTAATCCACCACACACCTTACCTGTCTAAATTACTACACACCTTACCTTACCTGTGACTAATCCACCACACCTTACCTGTCTAAATTACTACACACCTTACCTTACCTGTGACTAATCCACCACACACCTTACCTGTCTAAATTACTACACACCTTACCTTACCTGTGACTAATCCACCACACACCTTACCTGTCTAAATTACTACACACCTTACCTTACCTGTGACTAATCCACCACACCTTACCTGTCTAAATTACTACACACCTTACCTTACCTGTGACTAATCCACCACACACCTTACCTGTCTAAATTACTACACACCTTACCTTACCTGTGACTAATCCACCACACACCTTACCTTACCTGTGACTAATCCACCACACACCTTACCTGTCTAAATTACTACACACCTTACCTTACCTGTGACTAATCCACCACACACCTTACCTGTCTAAATTACTACACACCTTACCTTACCTGTGACTAATCCACCACACACCTTACCTGTCTAAATTACTACACACCTTACCTGTGACTAATCCACCACACACCTTACCTGTCTAAATTACTACACACCTTACCTTACCTGTGACTAATCCACCACACACCTTACCTGTCTAAATTACTACACACCTTACCTTACCTGTGACTAATCCACCACACACCTTACCTGTCTAAATTACTACACACCTTACCTTACCTGTGACTAATCCACCACACACCTTACCTTACCTGTGACTAATCCACCACACACCTTACCTGTCTAAATTACTACACACCTTACCTTACCTGTGACTAATCCACCACACACCTTACCTGTCTAAATTACTACACACCTTACCTTACCTGTGACTAATCCACCACACACCTTACCTGTCTAAATTACTACACACCTTACCTGTGACTAATCCACCACACACCTTACCTGTCTAAATTACTACACACCTTACCTTACCTGTGACTAATCCACCACACACCTTACCTGTCTAAATTACTACACACCTTACCTTACCTGTGACTAATCCACCACACCTTACCTGTCTAAATTACTACACACCTTACCTTACCTGTGACTAATCCACCACACACCTTACCTGTCTAAATTACTACACACCTTACCTTACCTGTGACTAATCCACCACACACCTTACCTTACCTGTGACTAATCCACCACACACCTTACCTGTCTAAATTACTACACACCTTACCTTACCTGTGACTAATCCACCACACCTTACCTGTCTAAATTACTACACACCTTACCTTACCTGTGACTAATCCACCACACACCTTACCTTACCTGTGACTAATCCACCACACACCTTACCTGTCTAAATTACTACACACCTTACCTGTGGCTAATCCACCACACCTTACCTGTCTAAATTACTACACACCTTACCTTACCTGTGACTAATCCACCACACACCTTACCTGTCTAAATTACTACACACCTTACCTTACCTGTGACTAATCCACCACACCTTACCTGTCTAAATTACTACACACCTTACCTGTGACTAATCCACCACACCTTACCTGTCTAAATTACTACACACCTTACCTTACCTGTGACTAATCCACCACACACCTTACCTGTCTAAATTACTACACACCTTACCTGTGACTAATCCACCACACCTTACCTGTCTAAATTACTACACACCTTACCTTACCTGTGACTAATCCACCACACCTTACCTGTCTAAATTACTACACACCTTACCTTACCTGTGACTAATCCACCACACCTTACCTGTCTAAATTACTACACACCTTACCTTACCTGTGACTAATCCACCACACACCTTACCTGTCTAAATTACTACACACCTTACCTGTGACTAATCCACCACACCTTACCTTACCTGTCTAAATTACTACACACCTTACCTTACCTGTGACTAATCCACCACACACCTTACCTTACCTGTGACTAATCCACCACACCTTACCTGTCTAAATTACTACACACCTTACCTTACCTGTGACTAATCCACCACACACCTTACCTGTCTAAATTACTACACACCTTACCTGTGACTAATCCACCACACACCTTACCTGTCTAAATTACTACACACCTTACCTTACCTGTGACTAATCCACCACACACCTTACCTTACCTGTGACTAATCCACCACACCTTACCTGTCTAAATTACTACACACCTTACCTTACCTGTGACTAATCCACCACACACCTTACCTGTCTAAATTACTACACACCTTACCTGTGACTAATCCACCACACACCTTACCTGTCTAAATTACTACACACCTTACCTTACCTGTGACTAATCCACCACACCTTACCTGTCTAAATTACCACACACCTTACCTTACCTGTGACTAATCCACCACACCTTACCTGTCTAAATTACTACACACCTTACCTTACCTGTGACTAATCCACCACACCTTACCTGTCTAAATTACTACACACCTTACCTTACCTGTGACTAATCCACCACACCTTACCTGTCTAAATTACTACACACCTTACCTTACCTGTGACTAATCCACCACACCTTACCTGTCTAAATTACTACACACCTTACCTGTGACTAATCCACCACACCTTACCTGTCTAAATTACTACACACCTTACCTTACCTGTGACTAATCCACCACACACCTTACCTGTCTAAATTACTACACACCTTACCTTACCTGTGACTAATCCACCACACACCTTACCTGTCTAAATTACTACACACCTTACCTGTGACTAATCCACCACACCTTACCTTACCTGTCTAAATTACTACACACCTTACCTTACCTGTGACTAATCCACCACACACCTTACCTTACCTGTGACTAATCCACCACACCTTACCTGTCTAAATTACTACACACCTTACCTTACCTGTGACTAATCCACCACACACCTTACCTGTCTAAATTACTACACACCTTACCTGTGACTAATCCACCACACACCTTACCTGTCTAAATTACTACACACCTTACCTTACCTGTGACTAATCCACCACACACCTTACCTTACCTGTGACTAATCCACCACACCTTACCTGTCTAAATTACTACACACCTTACCTTACCTGTGGCTAATCCACCACACACCTTACCTGTCTAAATTACCACACACCTTACCTTACCTGTGACTAATCCACCACACACCTTACCTGTCTAAATTACTACACACCTTACCTTACCTGTGACTAATCCACCACACACCTTACCTTACCTGTGACTAATCCACCACACCTTACCTGTCTAAATTACTACACACCTTACCTTACCTGTGGCTAATCCACCACACCTTACCTGTCTAAATTACTACACACCTTACCTTACCTGTGACTAATCCACCACACACCTTACCTGTCTAAATTACTACACACCTTACCTGTGACTAATCCACCACACCTTACCTGTCTAAATTACTACACACCTTACCTTACCTGTGGCTAATCCACCACACCTTACCTGTCTAAATTACTACACACCTTACCTTACCTGTGACTAATCCACCACACACCTTACCTGTCTAAATTACTACACACCTTACCTGTGACTAATCCACCACACCTTACCTGTCTAAATTACTACACACCTTACCTTACCTGTGACTAATCCACCACACACCTTACCTGTCTAAATTACTACACACCTTACCTGTGACTAATCCACCACACACCTTACCTGTCTAAATTACTACACACCTTACCTTACCTGTGACTAATCCACCACACACCTTACCTGTCTAAATTACTACACACCTTACCTTACCTGTGACTAATCCACCACACACCTTACCTGTCTAAATTACCACACACCTTACCTTACCTGTGACTAATCCACCACACCTTACCTGTCTAAATTACTACACACCTTACCTTACCTGTGACTAATCCACCACACACCTTACCTGTCTAAATTACTACACACCTTACCTTACCTGTGACTAATCCACCACACACCTTACCTGTCTAAATTACCACACACCTTACCTTACCTGTGACTAATCCACCACACCTTACCTGTCTAAATTACCACACACCTTACCTTACCTGTGACTAATCCACCACACACCTTACCTGTCTAAATTACTACACACCTTACCTTACCTGTGGCTAATCCACCACACACCTTACCTGTCTAAATTACCACACACCTTACCTTACCTGTGACTAATCCACCACACCTTACCTGTCTAAATTACTACACACCTTACCTTACCTGTGACTAATCCACCACACACCTTACCTGTCTAAATTACCACACACCTTACCTTACCTGTGACTAATCCACCACACACCTTACCTGTCTAAATTACTACACACCTTACCTTACCTGTGACTAATCCACCACACCTTACCTGTCTAAATTACTACACACCTTACCTGTGACTAATCCACCACACACCTTACCTTACCTGTGACTAATCCACCACACACCTTACCTGTCTAAATTACTACACACCTTACCTTACCTGTGGCTAATCCACCACACACCTTACCTGTCTAAATTACCACACACCTTACCTTACCTGTGACTAATCCACCACACCTTACCTGTCTAAATTACTACACACCTTACCTTACCTGTGACTAATCCACCACACACCTTACCTGTCTAAATTACCACACACCTTACCTTACCTGTGACTAATCCACCACACCTTACCTGTCTAAATTACTACACACCACACCTTACCTGTGACTAATCCACCACACACCTTACCTGTCTAAATTACTACACACCTTACCTTACCTGTGACTAATCCACCACACCTTACCTGTCTAAATTACTACACACCTTACCTGTGACTAATCCACCACACACCTTACCTGTCTAAATTACCACACACCTTACCTTACCTGTGACTAATCCACCACACCTTACCTGTCTAAATTACTACACACCACACCTTACCTGTGACTAATCCACCACACACCTTACCTGTCTAAATTACCACACACCTTACCTTACCTGTGACTAATCCACCACACCTTACCTGTCTAAATTACTACACACCACACCTTACCTGTGACTAATCCACCACACCTTACCTGTCTAAATTACTACACACCTTACCTTACCTGTGACTAATCCACCTTACCTTACCTGTCTAAATTACCACACACCTTACCTTACCTGTGACTAATCCACCACACCTTACCTGTCTAAATTACTACACACCTTACCTTACCTGTGACTAATCCACCTTACCTTACCTGTCTAAATTACCACACACCTTACCTTACCTGTGACTAATCCACCACACCTTACCTGTCTAAATTACTACACACCTTACCTTACCTGTGACTAATCCACCACACCTTACCTGTCTAAATTACTACACACCTTACCTTACCTGTGGCTAATCCACCACACCTTACCTGTCTAAATTACTACACACCTTACCTTACCTGTGACTAATCCACCACACGCCTTACCTGTCTAAATTACTACACACCTTACCTTACCTGTGACTAATCCACCACACCTTACCTGTCTAAATTACTACACACCTTACCTTACCTGTGACTAATCCACCACACCTTACCTGTCTAAATTACCACACACCTTACCTTACCTGTGACTAATCCACCACACCTTACCTTACCTGTGACTAATCCACCACACCTTACCAGTCTAAATTACCACACACCTTACCTGCCTGTTAATTAATACAGCCATATTTCACGTTACCTGTCTGTGACTGATGTTTGGCCAATTTCTCTTCATATTCGTAACCGACAGCGCAGGAGTCCTGCCGATCTTTTTGGACACCAAATTTACCACCAAATCCTTTCGAATAATCTGTGAAATACAGATGCCGAGATCCAACGGTTGAGGTTTCGTCTGTTTCCTCATCTACACACCAGATGACGCTGAGGGCCGCACTAAACAACGCAAGCAGCAGAACACACTATGCTCTAATACGGGGGGAGGGGGGCCTCCAGTTCATCTGGTGTCAGGGTTAATTTAAAGTTATCTACTGAAGCCACCACAAACGGTACACACAGGTGTTAGTTAGCAAAAACAGGAGCAAGAGAGGAGAGAGGAAAAATAAAAAAAGCCACACGCATATAATGGTTTCCGATTCAGACACAAGGGTCACAATTAACCCCAGTACATTACTGGTACTTTGTTATTGCCCGACGCTCTACCAATAATAATAATTGTTTCTACTTTTGGCTCAAGGCCAGCAATTACCCCAGTGCATTACTGGTACTTTATTTTATTGACCCCGTAAGGATGAAAGGCAAAGTTAACTTCGGCGGGATTTGAACTCAGACCTTAAAGGGGCGTATCTCTATGCTTCAAATCATGGCGTCAGACCCTCCACCGATATTGTCAATCCCCTACCCGATTACTAATAATAATAATGATTTCTTATATAGGGACAAGGCTAAACATTATTGGGGAGGGGAAAGTCAATTAAATTGACCCCAGTGCGTGACTGGTACTTTATTTTATCGACCCCGTAAGGATGAAAGGCAAAGTTAATGTTGTATGTTACTATATGTATTTGTGTACACGCACGCTATTATACGTGTAGATGTATGTATATATGCATGTGCATATATGCATGCATAGATTAATTAAAACAATACCATGCACTGCTTCTGTAATAAACCTAACATCTAACTAAATCATGCAGTCCCCAAATATGGAGAAGTTCCTATAACATGGCATGACAAAGATCCCAATATTTTGAGCAAAAAACGCATCATCGGAGAGAGCATAAGCAATCTTTCAACAGACAAACACTAAATAGTTTTAGATAACATAGACCAATACTAGACAGTTTTAGTCAACATAGACCAACAAAAGATTTAGTCAACACAGTCCAACATTAGTTTTTAGTCAACATAAACCAATACTAAACTGCTTTAGTCAACATAGACCAACAACAGTTGTAGCCATCAAAAACCAACAACATTATTAGTAAACACAATCCAGCATTAGTTTTTAGTCAACACACCTCAGCACTAGTTTCCTCAAACTGTACAAGGATTTAGTCCAACACAAAACTCAGCACTAAATATGTTTAGTAAGACTAACCAAACTCTACAAGGTTTTAGTTCAACACACCATTAAATATGTTTAGTAAGACTAACCAAGACTAAACACTACTAGTCTCTACAATGTTACTAACACATGCTGTCTTGAGCTCAACAACAAAAATATAAATATAAAACAAAAAAATTATAATGCAGGAATTTAACAAAATAAATATTTAAACACAAATAAACATCTACAGTTTCTTTATACAATGACTTAACCCTTTCATTACCATATTTCTAATGAAATACAGCAACACCCCACATTAAGAACATCCTAGTTATGAACTTTGCTCATACAAACAGTCCCATGAAGAAAAAGAAATTCAATATTACATGTTATATATAACCCTGTAAAAGACATGGCAGAAAACACCCAGCATACACTATCAATGTGGGTGGCGTTAGGAAGGGCATCCAGCTGTAGAAAACCTGCCCCCAAAACACCCAGTCCACACTAAAGTGGTCGTGTAAGACATGGCAAAAAGCACCCAGTCCACACTGTAAAGTGGTTGTGTAGGTGTTACGACAAAAAGCACCCATCCCGCACTGTAATGTGGACATGTAAAAGACACAGTAAAAAGCACCCAGCCCACACTGTCAATGTGGTTGGCACTAGGAAGGGCATCCAGCCGTAGAAAACCAGCCAGAAACTCTCCTATATCAGTGAGACACAGTCACCCGACCCAACTTGCCTCTAATTGGGACAAACTCGTCTAACCCATACTAGATTGGAAGATAGACATTAATCGATGATGATATACTGTATATATCACTCATATGTCCGTGTAAAACCAGGGGGGTTATACAAAGGGGCGTCCAATAGTCCAGCAAATATGGTAATTAACAAAGAATTTCGAGGGATTTACTAAATTCATTATCCCTTTTGTTACCATATTTCTAATAAAATACGATGTATTTCAATTAATTAATGAAGAATTTGAAAAGATTTACTAAAATTATTAACTGTTTTGTTACCATATTTCTAACAAAGTAAATAAATAGACAGAAAGAGAGAGGGAGAGAAGCTACCAAATTACTATTTCCCAAACAACTCTAAAACAAAGCTGTTGTCACTTGACACTTGCATTTTATCATAAAGATATATATATATGCAAACAACTTAAGCTATGGTTGCAGTAAGGTCTGTATATAGCTAGTAAGGGATCACACACACAGAACTAAAGTAAAGACTGACATTTGTTCACCAGACACTCCAAATATGACCTACATGTCTGATCACAGACTGGTCCTTGTTATGACATCAACAGACACTCCAAATATGACCTACATGTCTGATCACAGACTGGTCCTTATGACATCAACAGACACTCCAAATATGACCTACATGTCTGATCACAGACTGGTCCTTATGACATCAACAGACACTCCAAATATGACCTACATGTCTGATCACAGACTGATCCTTGTTATGACATCAACAGACACTCCAAATATGACCTACATGTCTGATCACAGACTGGTCCTTGTTATGACATCAACAGACACTCCAAATATGACCTACATGTCTGATCACAGACTGGTCCTTGTTATGACATCAACAGACACTCCAAATATGACCTACATGTCTGATCACAGACTGATCCTTGTTATGACATCGACACTCCAAATATGACCTACATGTCTGATCACAGACTGATGCTCGTTATGACGTCAACAGACACTCCAAATATGACCTACATGTCTGATCACAGACTGATGCTTGTTATGACATCACCAGACACTCCAAATATGACCTACATGTCTGATCACAGACTGATGCTTGTTATGACGTCACCAGACACTCCAAATATGACAAACATGTCTGATCACAGACATACACAGAGAACAAACAAAGACTGGTCCTTGTTATGACATCAATAGACACTCCAAATATGACCTACCTGTCTGAGACTCGTGTTTTTTTACTTTTCCTTCGTATTCCCAGCCGACTGCGGAACTGTCCTGTCTGTCTTTCTGGATACCATACTTTCCACCGAACCCTTTACTGTAGTCTAGAGAAGGAAAGATGGAGTGAGGGAGACCACTGGATTAATACATGGCATAGTAAAGTATAAGGTGGTAGTGTTGGTGTCATAAAAACAGCTGCTAAACCACCCAGCACCAACACTACAACAGTATCCCAAACGCCACCACTGCAACAACCACAACACCACCACTACCACAACACCACCACCACCACCAAAACACCACAACACCACCACCACCACCAAAACACCTCCACCAAAACACCACAGCACCACCACCAAAACACAACACTACCACAACTACCACAGCAACCACCACCACCACCACCAAAACACAACACCACAACTACCATAACAGCAACCACCACCACCACCAAAACAACACCACTACCACAACCACCACCACCAAAACACCACCACCACACCAACACTACAACACCACCACAACAATAACACCACCACTACCACCACACCAACACCACCACAACAATAACACCACTACTACCACCACACCAACACTACCACCTCCAACACCACCACCAACACAACACCAACACTACAACAGCACCACAACATCAACACCACAACACCAACACTACAACAGCACCAACACTACAACAGCACCAACACTACAACAGCACCACAACACCAACACAGCACCACAACACCAACACTACAACAGCACCACAACACCAACACTACAACAGCACCACATCAACCCTACAACTACAACAATGTAGAGAAGTATATGCTACTAACCTTGCTGTGATTCATGTTTGCCTAAATTCTCCTTATGATCCCATCCAACAGCAGATTTGTCCATACTTTCAGACTGGACCCCAAACTTTCCACCAAACCCTTGAGAATAATCTGGAAACAAAGCAATAATAATAATAATTGTTTCTACTTTTGGCACAAGGCCAGCAATTATCCCAATGTATTACTGGTACTTTATTTTATCGACCCCGTAAGATGAAAGGCAAAGTCAACCTCGGCGGGATTTGAACTCAGAATGGCAAGGGCCGTAACTCTATGCCTCAAAGCATGGTGTCCAACCCTGCTTTGACGCATAGAGTTACGGTCCTTGCCATTCTAAGTTCATTATTGGCCACAAGGGCCATGTAGGGGACAATAGAAAGACAGGGACAGTGTGGCTTTACAATATGATTGAGTAAATAAACTATGTATAAAAATAACAAAATAAATTCCCCAATAGCGGGGAGGGGGGTGACCCACCCAGGGGGGGACTCAGGTACCCAACAATTCCTGAACCACCCAACATGTCTAGGGCACCCGGGGAGGGCAACCCTTTCCAATAATAATTATTTCTACTTTTTTGGCACAAGGCCAGCAATATCCCCAGTGTATTACTGGTACTTTATTTTGGTTTCTGATCTAGGCACAAGGCCAGCAATTTGGGGGGAGGGGAAGTCACTTTTTAACGCCAAGTAAACCAGGATAAGCAGAGAGAGAGAGGGGAGAGAAAGAGAGGGAGAGAGGGGGACGGGCAGAGGGAAAAAGGGAGGGAGAGAGGGGGACGGGCAGAGGGAAAGAGGGAGGGAGAGAAGGAGGGAGAGAGAAAGAGAGAGATATGTAACTCACCTTTCTGTGAAGCATGTTTCTCTGTCTCACCTTTGTAGGTCCAATCAGCAGCAGACTGGAGGTGGGGGAGAAGACAGCAATATAGTGAGATGACATACATTTATATATATATATAAAATAATAATAATAATGAAAATATTGTGTACAGTGCTCAGGTGCACTACAACTCATCAAAAAGTGTATGCATAGTACATAGGGTAAAGTACAAACGTCAGGAAAATGAACAGTGTACGAGTCATGATGTGTGCATGTGTATGGAAGGGGGACATCAGGTGTAGTTTTGGCAAATTTCGGGAAGCATGAGGGTTTTAAAGGATGCAGTGTCTCGGCAGCTAACAACTGATGCAGGGAGTTTGTTCCATGGAGGTTTTAAAGGATGCAGTGTCTCGACAGCTAACAACTGATGCAAGCAGTTTGTTCCATGCTTCAGCAACTCTAAGCGTGAAAAAATGTTTCCGAAAGTCATGGGAGCTGTGCTGTTGTCTGACTTTGTAAGCATGTCCACGTGTGTTAGACACATGGAGATCAAAAAGGTGCTCAGGGTTGTTGTTGGCGAGATGGTTAATAACTTTGTGGGTGTTTACCAAGTTCATTGCTAGACGTCGGAGCTTCAATGAATCCATGCCCAGGGAAGCAAGGCGTTCAGAGTATGGTAGGTCTCTGATGGAGGGTATACACTTGGTTGCACATCTCTGAACAGTTTCCAGGAGGTCAATGTTATAGAAAACACACACACACATATAATATATATATATATATATATATATATATATATATATATATAGTAAAAAAGGAAAAAAAAATCAGTAGAAAATGCTAAAGGGATTTTCTCTCAGAATAATATCAAAACATTTATTTACAAAACAGGGATTTCTGCATTTAATTGTACCGGTTTCAGCTTATGCGCTTTTTCAATGACAGAAGTGTATCGTGCAGTTAAATTGCTTAAGAATATGGAGAAAAAAATTAGGTTTTACATATATGTGTGTGACAGCTCACACCTCTGCAGGTTTAGCTGGCCTCCTCCAAGGTATATCTCGTTGGAGGTGTCTTGGGTAATTTAATGATAGGGACCCCAGTCCCTATCATCTCATTTCTACAGCTGAGTAAACTGGAGCAATGTGAAATAAAGTGTCTTGTTGAAGGAAACAACACATCACCCGGTCCGAGAATTGAACTCACAACCTTTCGATTGCAAGCCCAATGCTCTAACCACTAAGCCATGTGCCTCCACAATTTTACATATTTAGGCTAAGGTCAACTCTAAGAGAGAAAGAAAGAAAACTACGGACAAAAATGTGAACTTTTCTCCCTAAAAAAAAAGAAGTTAAAAAAAAAAAAAGAGATGAAATACCTTGTCTTGATGATCTTTCTGGACACCAAACTTTCCTCCAAATCCCTTTGAGAAATCCTTCTGACTGTTGTGCACTGACAGTTTTTCTTGATGTTCGTGACCCAGGGCAGACTGTTATAATAACAACAATAATAATAATAATAATGGTTTCTACATTTGGCACAAGGCCAGCAATTTTGGGGGGAGGGGAAATTGATTAAATCGACCCGTGTATTACAGGTACTTTATTTTATCGACCCCGTAAGGATGAAAGGCAAAGCTAACCTCGGCAGGATTTGAACTCAGAACGTAAAGGGCCGTAACTCTATGCTGCAAAGCCAAGCGTCCGACGCTCTACCGATTTTACAATACAAACGGAAACAAAGATTGATCACAACAAACCAGATATAGTAGTGATACTAAAGAAAAGAAAGGTTTTATTACAGATGGGAGGGACATGCCCTTTTGACAGATTAATAAAGCAACACTTACTTTATCCATTCGATCCTTTTGAACCCCAAACTTTCCTCCGTAGCCATAAGAAGCCTGGGGACCTGCTTCAAACTCCTTTTGTTTCAAGGAAGCATCATTCTGGGTGACCTGTTGCCTCAGACTGTTCAAACTAGGGATTTTAAAACATTGAGAAATTTAAATAAATGAATGAACGAACAAACGTGCTTAGGCTAGCTCTACAATGTGTACCTGGGTATTTAGCACCCTAGGCTAGCTCTACAATGTGTACCTGGGTATTTAGCACCCTAGGCTAGCTCTACAATGTGTACCTGGGTATTTAGCACCCTAGGCTAGCTCTACAATGTGTACCTGGGTATTTAGCACCCTAGGCTAGCTCTACAATGTGTACCTGGGTATTTAGCACCCTAGGCTAGCTCTACAATGTGTACCTGGGTATTTAGCACCCTAGGCTAGCTCTACAATGTGTACCTGGGTATTTAGCACCCTAGGCTAGCTCTACAATGTACCTGGGTATTTAGTACTCTAGGCTAGCTCTACAATGTGTACCTGGGTATTTAGTACCCTAGGCTAGCTCTACAATGTGTACCTGGGTATTTAGCACCCTAGGCTAGCTCTACAATGTACCTGGGTATTTAGTACTCTAGGCTAGCTCTACAATGTGTACCTGGGTATTTAGCACCCTAGGCTAGCTCTACAATGTGTACCTGGGTATTTAACACCCTAGGCTAGCTCTACAATGTACCTGGGTATTTAGCACCCTAAGCTAGCCCTACAATGTGTACCTGGGCATTCAGCACCCTAGACTCGCTCTAGAGATAGCCTAGGGCACTAAATACCTAGATACCTTAATGATTTTCAACATGATTCTTACCTGATGGAGGCCATATGACCAGATCCCTCGACTGTCTTGGATCCCCATCTCTGGTCCTTCTCACTCACGTCATTCTGGATAACAAGGAAAAAACATGAGGACTCAATACAGGGTGTTATGATCAAGGGGGATGTTAGGGAAGGTATAATGAGAGAGCAAGAGGGGATTTGCTTTCTCCTGACACTTTAATAAGGGAGCTGGACTCACCCAGGTCATGACTCCTAGGTGCCCTACCAATTGGTTTCGCCCATAAAATCTGTCCTGTGATTCTTTCCTGAGACATTCTAACTACATGTCCATAGTATCAGAGCTGTGATCTCTTAATTCAGAGAAGTAGCAGCTCTACCTGGAGTGACTGTCCTGTGATTCTTTCCTGAGACATTCTAACCACATGTCCATAGTATCAGAGCTGTGATCTCTCAATTCAAAGAAGTAACAGCTCTACCTGGAGTAACTGTCCAGAGATTCTTTCCTGAGACATTCTAACCACATGTCCATAGTATCAGAATCAGAGCTGTGATCTCTCAATTCAAAGAAGTAACAGCTCTACCTGGAGTAACTGTCCAGAGATTCTTTCCTGAGACATTCTAACCACATGTCCATAGTATCAGAGCTGTGATCTCCCAATTCAGAGAAGTAGCAGCTCTACCTGGAGTGACTATCCAGAGATTCTTTCCTGAGACATTCTAACCACATGTCCATAGTATCAGAGCTGTGATCTCCCAATTCAGAGAAGTAGCAGCTCTACCTGGAGTGACTGTCCTGTGATTCTTTCCTGAAACATTCTAACCACATGTCCATAGTATCAGAGCTGTGATCTCTCAATTCAGAGAAGTAGCAGCTCTACCTGGAGTGACTCTCTGATCTCTGAGCTACAAATATGTCCAGAGATTCTTTCCTCAGATATTCTGACCACATGTCCATAGTATCAGAGCTGTGATCTCCCAATTCAGAGAAGTAGCAGCTCTACCTGGAATGACTCTCTGGTCTCTGAGCTATAAATCTGTCCAGTGATTCTTTCCTGAGACATTCTAACCACATGTCCATAGTATCAGAGCTGTGATCTCTCAATTATTTTGCCTTTGAGTGATAGTGTGAGGGGGGGGGGGGGGGGGATGTATTGTGAAAGGTGTAACCAATAGCAACATACCACAAAGTCCGGATCAGTCTCCCAATCATCATCAGCATCATCATTCTTAACATCAAGAGTGATGTTGGTACCAGCAGCAGCTTTCCACATCTTGGACGTCACTGTGGAAATATAGAGTGGAGTGTAGTGTGGAGTGGAGTGAAGTGTGGTGATATGAGTGGAGAGTGGAGTGGAGTGATATAGAGTAGAGTGTAGGGTAGAGCAAAGATGTGGAGTAGAAATATAGAGTGGAGTGTGATATATAGAGTGGAGTGTGATATATAGAGTAGAGTGTGAT
>OZ024765.1:3026093-3028593 GCA_964016885.1 Eledone cirrhosa | reverse complement strand
ATATATATTTATATATGTGCCTCCTATATATATATTTATATGTATAAGAGATATTTAATTTGTTGACTTCCCAGGGATAACTTGAACGGTTAAGGTATATTATCCTTGGTTATGTCAAATATTTATAAACTATTTTGTATTTTATCTGATGATAGCGTACCAAAATTTTTGGTACCCTTGAAATATATATATAATAGAATAAATATAGTTTTATAAATATAGTTTCCATTTATTTAATATCAATCGTATATATATATATATATATATATATATATATATATACAAGTTAATATAAATTAATATATGGTAAACACATAAGTGTTTGTATTGCAAAAGACGAAGTTAGCTAGCATGAAATACAAACACTTATGTGTTTATCATATATTAATTTATATTAACTTGTATTTCACGGCTCAGAAATGCTTCTTTTTTTGAGCTAATTAATTGTAAATGACTGTTTGAGTTTAAAACTCTAAATATAATAGAATATATATATATATACATATACATATACATATAAAAGTTAAAGAAAGTTCAATGAATAAATCAAAGAGTGAGTTTTACAATAGTTTGGAAACACTCAACAAGTGTTGTTTTCCAGAGTTATTAATATTAATTCAAAATATTAACAAAATAGATATTCTTGTGATCAAGTATATTTTATTATACATATTTCAGAGGTACTGAATTCAGTTCAACAGTACGTCCTCATCGGATAAAATGACGACGTACTGTTGAACTTATTTCAGTACCTCTGAAATATGTATAATAAAATATACTTGATCACAAGAATATCTATTTTGTTAATATTTTGAATTAATATATATATATATATATATATATATATATATATATACACATACATGTGGAAGCTTAGTAAAATCGAAGCTTTGGCTGTGGGCAAGCAAAGTCGACCTACAATATGAATGAGTTAGCAAAGCACTCAATAAGGGTAGGGTCCTTAGAGTAACAACATACGTTTAAATAGCTTGACAAATTGAACATTGTGGTAGGCAAAACCTCACACACAATACCAAAGCAACGAAAAAACTAACAGGTTAAACATATATATATACGGAAGTGAAAGTTAAGTGGAAACTTCCAAGAGTAAGAGCACTTGGTCCGTAGGACGAGTTTAGTATATATATATAATTACAACAGTGACATAAACAGGTACTTAAGTTTCGTTGGGTTCTGGGCCCCAATTTATATATATATAACGAAGGAAGTGTGGTAAGGACCATAACGCAGCAGGAGTACTCGATACTTTGGGTAGTAGAGTGGGTAATAGAAAAATGTTCAAGACCCCGACGGCAGAGCTCAAGCCGCTTCGACGGCTATTTCTGGACTCACCACCACCAATACAGAAATAGCCGTCGAAACGGCTTGAGCTCTGCCGTCGGGGTCTTGAACATTTTCCTATATATATATATATATATATATAGTAGAATGTAAACAACAAGTTTAATATAGAAATGTGTGTATATATAGACGGTGACTGACGATACAGGATGAGGAATCCACCCGGTTGTCTCTGCTTCCTTCCTACCTACCACCATCAGACAATAGACAAGCAGCAGCAGCAACACCACAAGTATTACCACCAACACCGCCACCATCAACACAAGTATTAACACCACCAACACCGCCACCATCAACACAAGTATTAACACCACCAACACCGCCACCATCAACACAAGTATTAACACCACCAACACCGCCACCATCAACACAAGTATTAACACCACCAACACCGCCACCATCAACACAAGTATTAACACCACCAACACCGCCACCATCAACACAAGTATTAACACCACCAACACCGCCACCATCAACACAAGTATTAACACCATCAACACAAGTATTAACACCACCAACACCGCCACCATCAACACAAGTATTAACACCACCAACAACAGACAAGCACTACCAAGTACTACCACCAATACAGACATCAACACAACCACAAAGTACTACCACCAATACAGACATCAGCACAACTACCACCAGACATCAATACAACCACAAAGTACTACCACCAATACAGACATCAGCACAACTACCACCAGACATCAACACAACCACAAAGTACTACCACCAATACAGACATCAACACAACTACCACCAGACATCAACACAACCACAAAGTACTACCACCAATACAGACATCAGCACAACTACCACCAGACATCAACACAACCACAAAGTACTACCACCAATACAGACATCAGCACAACTACCACCAGACATCAACACAACCACAAAGTACTACCACCAATACAGACATCAGCACAACTACCACCAGACATCAACACAACCACAAAGTACTACCACCAATACAGACATCAGCACAACTACCACCAGACATCAACACAACCACAAAGTACTACCACCAATACAGACATGAGCACAACTACTACCAGACATCAACACAACCACAAAGTACTACCACCAATACAGACAACACAACTACCACCAGACATCAACACAACCACAA
>OZ024765.1:3013593-3023593 GCA_964016885.1 Eledone cirrhosa | reverse complement strand
GTGTATATATATATATATATATATATATATATATATATACAATGTATGTATGTTTGTGTGGTTACAAACAAAAGAAAAGCGAAATCAATCCATTTTCAGGAAGTTCAGAACATCAGAACGGGATATATATATATATATGTATACACACAAAAGTGTACAAGTGTATACATATATATATATATATATATATATATACATGTATGTATAAACTTACCTCGTGGTGGTTTTCTGCTATATAGACAGAACAATAGTTAAACAAGATATATATATATATCTAGATATATATTTATGGTAAATCCGGTGGGTGTGTATATATATTTATATATATAGAAATATATATATATACGAGTGAGTGTATATACTCAGCCCTGAAACTAAAATGTGTGTGTGATGTTGACACACCTCAACTGTTAAGGTCACTTCCGTCATACGAGGTCAACACGACATGTCACTTCCGCTTAAGACAAACACAAAAAATAAAATAAATTAGGCTGATTGTCACATGATTTATTTATATATATATATGAAAAAGTATTTGTCGAAGGGACGTAACTCTATACCACAAAGCATCTTGTTGGACGCTCCACCGATTTTATCGTCAGTCCCTGCCCTTTTTAATAATAATAAAAATAAGGGTTTCTACTATAAGCACAAGGTCAGCAATTTTTCGGGGTTTGGAGAGAAAAGTCGATTAAATTAACCCCAGTGAATTACTGGTACTTTATTTGATCAACCCTATTAATAAAAATAAAGGTTTTTGATTTAAGCGCAAGGCCAGCAATTTAGGGGCTGTGAGAAAAGTCGATTAAATCGATCCCCAGTGTATTACTGGTACCCCTATTAATAAAAATAATAAAAGTTACTGATTTAGACTCAAGGCCAGCAATTTAGGAGCTGAGAGAAAAGTCGATTAAATCGACCTCCAGTGTATTACTGGTACCCCTATTAATAAAAATAATAAAAGTTACTGATTTAGACTCAAGGCCAGCAATTTAGGGGCTGTGAGAAAATTCGATTAAATCGATCCCCAGTGTATTACTGGTACCCCTATTAATAAAAATAATAAAAGTTACTGATTTAGACTCAAGGCCAGCAATTTAGGGGCTGAGAGAAAAGTTGATTAAATCGACCCCCAGTGTATTACTGGTACCCCTATTAATAAAAATAATAAAAGTTACTGATTTAGACTCAAGGCCAGCAATTTAGGAGCTGAGAGAAAAGTCGATTAAATCGACCCCCAGTGTATTACTGGTACCCCTATTAATAAAAATAATAAAAGTTACTGATTTAGACTCAAGGCCAGCAATTTAGGGGCTGTGAGAAAATTCGATTAAATCGATCCCCAGTGTATTACTGGTACCCCTATTAATAAAAATAATAAAAGTTACTGATTTAGACTCAAGGCCAGCAATTTAGGAGCTGAGAGAAAAGTCGATTAAATCGACCCCCAGTGTATTACTGGTACCCCTATTAATAAAAATAATAAAAGTTACTGATTTAGACTCAAGGCCAGCAATTTAGGGGCTGTGAGAAAATTCGATTAAATCGATCCCCAGTGTATTACTGGTACCCCTATTAATAAAAATAATAAAAGTTACTGATTTAGACTCAAGGCCAGCAATTTAGGGGCTGTGAGAAAAATTGATTAAATCGACTCTCAGTATATTACTGGTACTCTATTTTGTTTTTGTATATATATATATACACACACACACATATACATATATATATATATATATATACACATGTGTGTGTGTATGCATATATATATGTGTGTGTCTGTGTGTGTGTGTGTGTGTGTGTGTGTGTGTGTGCATATATATATATGTGTGTGTGTGTGTATGTGTGTACACATACATGGAAACAGATGCCTGGTAGTTGCTAACCATACACTGGTTCCTTTGTGTTACTAATATATATACATATATGTATATACACACACACACATATATATATATATATATATATATATATATATATATGTATGTATATACATATATGTATATACACACACACACACACATATATATATATATATATATATATATATATATATATACATATATGTATATACACACACACATATATATATATATATATATATATATATATATATATATATATATACATATATGTATATACACACACATATATATATATATGTATATACACACACATACATATATATATATATATACATATATGTATATACACACATATATATATAAATATATATATATATACATATATGCATATATACATATTTATATATAAACACACACACATATATACATATATACATACGCATATATATATTCCCACACACATCATCATCATCATCATCATCATCATCATCGTTTAACGTCTATCTTCCATGCTAGCATGGGTTTACACATATATATATATATATTTATATATATACACCCGTCCATTGTACAGTTCTTACCTCTACAACAGTCACATACTGTCTCTCCAAGAACAAGAAATTCTTCAGACATTTTCTTGTATCACTTCAAATAAAGCTGGTATCCCTGATGGGGAACTGGTTAATTTTAGAATGATAACACAAGCATTTTTTTCTTTTTTAACAACCCAATATCTTTATTGTTAACCATTAAAATCGTGTTAACCATTAAAATAGCATTAGCCATTAAAATCGTGTCGGCAATTAAAACCATGTTGGCCATTAAAATCGGTCGACCATTAAAATCTCGTTGGCCATTAAAATATTGCTGGCCATTAACTCTTTACCATTTACATTACTCTATATTTACACAGTATATTATATTTTCACAGTAAAGGCTTTACCTCACATAATATCTCACATAACATTTACATTACTCTATATATACTATTGTATTGTCATAGTAAAGGCTTTACCTCACATAATACCTCACATACCATTTACATTACTCTATATATACTATTGTATTTTCGCAGTAAAGGCTTTACCTCACATAATATCTCACATAACATTTACATTACTCTATATATACTATTGTATTGTCATAGTAAAGGCTTTACCTCACATAATACCTCACATACCATTTACATTACTCTATATATACTATTGTATTTTCGCAGTAAAGGCTTTACCTCACATAATATCTCACATAACATTTACATTACTCTATATACTATTGTATTTTCACAGTAAAGGCTTTACCTCACATAATATCTCACATAATATTGAATCTGAGATTTTGATCTTTGACGCATAGAGTTACGGCCCTTACCATTCTGAGTTCAAATCCCGCCGAGGTTAACTTTGCCTTTCATCCTTACGGGGGTCGATAAAATAAAGTACCAGTAATACACTGGGGTAATTGCTGGCCTTGTGCCAAATGTAGAAACAATTATTTATTTTGAGAACAATAGCTTAACATCAGTATGAGTGGCCAGTTACAGCTGGTTTAAACAGATAGATGAGAGAATTCTGGCCGGATACAGTTGGTTTAAATGCTGAAGGGTTGATATACAGTGTCCCTTGGTGGTGTTTTTGTAATGGGACTCAGAGATTTATAAGAATACCATGAAACATTCTCTCTGACGCTCTACCGAGTTAGCTAATGCTGCTTCTTCATCATCACCATCATAATCATCACCACCAACACCACCACGACGACCACCACCACCACCACCACCATCATCACAACCACCATCATCATAATAATCCCCACCACCACCATCATCATCACCATCACCATCACCACCACCATAATAATCACCGCCACCATCATCACCATCATTACCACCACCACCACCACCACCACCACCATCATGTTTAAATATCTTTACATGTTACAATGGACATTTTGGTAGCTTCTTTCAAATCATTTCTCCAGAGTTTTTGTTCCAGGGACAGGTTTTGGTCCAGGGACAGGTTTGGGTCCAGGTTCCAGACTGTTACATCATCCATCAATACCTCTTCCTAGGTCTTACATAGGCACCTTTCCCCTTTTCCATCTACCAGGGGTCACAATCTGTGTTCCAGGCTTTCAGATGATCCCTAAATACCTCTTCCAAGGTCTTATGTGGGTGCTCTCTTCCCCATCTATCAGGGGCCACAAAATCGGTTCCAGGCTTTTAGATCATCCCTGATTACATCTTCAAAGGCCTTACATGGGTTCCCGTTCCCCTTCCTCTTTTCCATCAACCAGGAGTCACAATCTGTGTTCCAGGCTTTCAGATCCCTAAATACCTCTTCCTAGGTCTGACATGAGCACTCCCTACCAAGTTTACCAGGGGCCACCAATTTTGGTCCACCCACGACTATGGTAAATAAAATATTAAAAAAAAGAATTTTAAATATTTAAAAAAACGATTACACGGTTTGTTTTTTTTTCAAAAATATATTTATTAAAACGTTTTGAAGGACATATTTCCATATTTCAACTTTCTTCATTAAAAAAAAAATTTAATATTTTAAAAAAAAACGATTGCAATGGTTTGTTTTTTTTCAAAAATATATTTATTAAAACGTTTTGAAGGACAAATATTTAATATTTCAACTTTCTTCATTTAAAAAACTGACTTTAAAATTAAAATTTTGCCTTCATTTCCGTCGAAATAAAAGCACAAAGTTTGAGGAGGTGCTGCAAAAGATAAAATATGGTATTTTCTTAACAAAGAGAAGCTGGGTATATTATTGAATTTCCTTGTCCACCAATAAATTTTTTCTTAGTTTTTTTTCTTTTGAATTCTACTTTTGTTCCGGCCTCTTCTCTCAGTCTGTTTTTGTTTTGTTAGGTTTTTTTTTTCCGACAATTAATTTTTACCTGGAAACACCAAATACCTTTCTATTTCCATTTCCAGAATGCCAACCTCAAAACTGATCGCTTTACCTCAGTTTTTAACTTGTGTTGTTGCATCGTTATATTCATATATATGCATATATATATATATATCGATATATATGCGTGTATGGGAATCTATCTAACTAACTATCTAAATATATTTATATATATGTGTGTGTGTGTGTAAGGGGGAGGTCTATTTATATATCTAACTACCTATATATATATATACATATATATATATATTGATAACAAGCTGCATCAGTTGGGGCTCTCTGTAGAGATGATACCCTTTATATCTATATATCTATCTATTTATCTGTATATATGTTTATGAGCCACTCTACTGCTGGGCACTAACTTTTCACTATATATATATATATACATATATATATATATGAAACAAATACCGAACTGAAATATATTATGGGGTGGGACCTTTACGAAAACTGACTTTGAAAGCAGTGCCCCAGTTTGGCCACAGTCCAATGACTGAAGCTAATTCAAGAATATTTAAAAATTTAAGCCTTTTTCTTTGTTGCTGTGGAAAATTGTGGTGATTGTGGTTGCAATTTTACTGGATATTAGGGGCTCTGTTCATGAAATTACTTGCAAAATATTACTGGCTCTGATTATAAGATTATTGGTTCAAAATATTAGGGGTGCTTGTGTGATTACTAAATGTTTAGGGCTCCATTTTTGGGATAACTGGATGATTATTATTATGGGTTTTAGTTGTGGGATCTTGAGGCTTTACAAGATAAATGTTGTGGGCTCTAGTTGAGGGTTTTCAGAATAGACTTTTGGGGGCTCTGGTTCTAAAACTGACAGGTATTCTGGGTTTTGGCTTTATTATAAAATGTTGGGGCATAATTTTTTGGGAGATTTGAGATCAGAATAACCAGATAAATAAGGTGGGTTTAAAAACTGCTGCTAGTGGTGGTGGTTGAGAAGTTGAGAGGTTCTGGTGGTTGTGGAGGGCAAAAGGAGGACTAAAGGGTTTTCTAGCAATGGCTGCAACAATCACAATCACAGCAGGGACAGCAGTGACATGAAGAGCAACAGGTGTGGCATCTTCGTTTACACACAGGGCGGCAACGGTACACTTTGCGTAAAACCAATTTGACAGGGACCACCTTTCGACAGCAACATGGCGGACATCGCGGCGGACACGGACAGGGACATCGCGGCGGACACGGACAGGGACATGGCGGCGGACATGGACAGGGACATGGCGGCGGACATGGACAGGGACATGGCGGCGGACACGGACACGGACAACATGGCGGCGGACACGGACAACATGGCGGTGGACACGGACAACATGGCGGCGGACATGGCGGGGGACACGGACAACATGGCGGTGGACACGGACAACATGGCGGTGGACACGGACAACATGGCGGCGGACATGGCGGCGGACACGGACAACATGGCGGCGGACACGGACAACATGGCGGTGGACACGGACAACATGGCGGCGGACATGGTGGCGGACACGGACAACATGGCGGCGGACACGGACAACATGGCGGTGGACACGGACAACATGGCGGCGGACATGGCGGCGGACACGGACAACATGGCGGCGGACAACATGGCGGCGGACAACATGGCGGCGGACAACATGGCGGCGGACAACATGGCGGCGGACACGGACAACATGGCGGCGGACATGGAGGACAACATGGCGGCGGACACGGACAACATGGCGGCGGACACGGAGGACAACATGGCGGCGGACACGGACAACATGGCGGCGGACACGGAGGACAACATGGCGGCGGACATGGACAACATGGCGGCGGACAACATGGCGGCGGACAACATGGCGGCGGACAACATGGCGGCGGACAACATGGCGGCGGACAACATGGCGGCGGACAACATGGCGGCGGACAACATGGCGGCGGACAACATGGCGGCGGACACGGAGGACAACATGGCGGTGGACAACATGGCGGCGGACAACATGGCGGCGGACAACATGGCGGCGGACAACATGGTGGCGGACACGGACAACATGGCGGTGGACACGGAGGACAACATGGCGGTGGACATTGGGGTGGACACGGACAACATGGCGGCGGACATTGGGGTGGACACGGACAACATGGCGGCGGACATTGCGGCGGGCACGGACAACATGGCGGCGGACATTGCGGTGGACACACCCTGTGGCAGTGGACTACTGGCATGGGAGGGGAAGGTGGCGGCTCTGGAAACACAATCGTGTGGCAACAGTGCTTGGGCTCTGGCGGTGGGGGTGGTGGCTCTTGTTGTTGTAACACAATTGTGTGGCAATGGTGGCGGCGTTGCTTGGGCTCTGGCGGTGGGGATGGCGGCTCTTGTACCACGGGGTGGCAATGGTGGACGTGGCAGTGCTTGGGCTCTGGTGAATGGCAGCATCCATGACAGTGAGGATCGCGACACTGTTCATTCTCTCCATTTGCAGCTGCATTGGGTTCGGTAGCTTCTGCATTTTTGGGGTCGCCGTTGGTTTCACTCATCTTCTATCCTCGGAAATGTCTACCCTTGGATGTTTCTATCTTCGGAGATTTCTCTCTGCTGTGTTCAGGATAATTATTGAAGGACTTGTCTTCAAAATCTTCTCAGGTAACAGCAAAGATGGCGATGTTGACAATGTCGATTTACCTGCAAATATATAAAAGGTATGTTAGCAAATATCAATTTACAATGCATACATATATAGACATATATATACATATATACATGGTGGCTGCCAACTCGTTTTCGAGTATGGTCACTACTTTATATCCATGTAGGAGAACCCCTACCGATGCGCTGAACGAGTGTGACCCTTTAGTCCAGCCTGTGACATGAAAACCCCGGTACAAACACTACACTTGTGACAATTATTGACACATAGTGCTGGGCCCATGGCACCATGTGACGACAAGTGCAGAGAGATCTCCAGATATAAAGCAATGCCTGTGCCATGAAGCTTTTATAGTGAGCAAAGGCACTGCACAAAGCCAGTCCCACTCTCTTAACCAAGATGATATTTACCAAAAAGAAAAACAAGTCAACATCATTGGATACCATCAGGGTTTATATCAGAGTTTTCCTTCTCCTAGAATTCTGCCTTGACAAAGGCTAAGGGGTCATATATATATATATACATAGATATAGACATATATACACACATACATATATAGACACATATATACACATACATATATAGACACATATACACACATTATAGACACATATACACACACATATATATAGACACATTTATACACACATATATAGACACATATATATAGACACATACACACATATATATACACATATATACACACATATATATAGACATATATATACACACATATATAGACATATATACACACATACATATATAGACATATATACACAGAGACAGATATAGACATATATACACACATATATAGACACATATATACACACATATATATAGACACATTTATACACACATATATAGACACATATATATAGACACATTTATACACACATATATATACACATATATACACACATATATATAGACATATATATACACACATATATAGACATATATACACACATACATATATAGACATATATACACAGAGACAGATATAGACATATATACACACATATATATGTGTGTATATATGTGTCTGTTTATGTAGGTGTATGGCCTAGTGCTAAGGGTGTCGAGGGTTCGATTCCTGGGCTGAGGTGTGTGTTGTGGCCCTGTGCTAAGGATGTCAGTACCAGCAATAGCTTGGGATTTAACCCTGCGATGAACTGGTGGCTATCCAGCGGGGAATCTTCCACTCTCAGTAACTTCACGCCACGAAACTGGGATAAGCACCGGCCTAACAAGCCTTAAATAGCTTGACAGACTTTAACCCTGCGATGGACTGGCATTCTGTCCAGGGGGTCATGACAAAAAGCACCCAGTCCACGCTGTAAAATGGTCATGTAGGTGTCACGACAAAAAGCACCCAGTCCACACTGTAAAATGGTCATGTAGGTGTCACAACAAAAAGCACCCAGTCCACACTGTAAAGTGGTCATGTAGGTGTCACGACAAAAGTGTCACAACAAAAAGCACCCAGTACACACTGTAACAGTCCACACTGTAAAGTGGTCATGTAGGTGTCAAGACAAAAAGCTCTAGAAACCAAGCCAGAAACAGTCCTGTATAAGTAACACGGTCACCTGACCTGACTTGTCTCATAAAAGGGCAACTCGTCTAACCCATGCTAGCATGGAAAATGGACGTTGAATGATGATGATCTCAAAGATAGAAATACAATGTAGCTATTGAGGTTAGAAGATTTGATGTTAGACTCAGATAAATTGGCATGGCTGGAGTGTCTTGTGAGCTTAGGTATGTTGTCAGTATTGACTAGAGGTTGTCATGGTTGAATTGCCTAGAGAACGTAAAGGGACATAACTCTATGAATAGTAGTAGTAGTAGTAATACTGGTATTAGTAGTAGTAGTAGTAATAGTAGCTCTTTTTAATGGGCTCTCTCCTTTTTTGTTACATACTGTTTTTGTTTTTTTACACGCAGTCCTCTATTGTCCTGTACCATCCTCTATTGTCCTGTACCGTCCTCTATTGTCCTGTACCGTCCTCTATTGTCCTGTACCGTCCTCTATTGTCCTGTACCGTCCTCTATTGTCCTGTACCGTCCTCTATTGTCCTGTACCGTCCTCTATTGTCCTGTACCGTCCTCTATTGTCCTGTACCGTCCTCTATTGTCCTGTACCGTCCTCTATTGTCCTGTACCGTCCTCTATTGTCCTGTACCGTTCTCTATTGTCCTGTACCGTTCTCTATTGTCCTGTACCGTTCTCTATTGTCCTGTACTGTCCTGTACCGTCCTCTATTGTCCTGTACCGTCCTCTATTGTCCTGTACTGTCCTCTATTGTCCTGTACTGTCCTCTATTGTCCTGTACTGTCCTGTACTGTCCTCTATTGTCCTGTACTGTCCTCTATTGTCCTGTACTGTCCTCTATTGTCCTGTACTATCCTGCATTGTCCTGTACTGTCCTAGCAATATTAGTAGTAGCTGTAGTAATAGTAATACTTGTATTAGTAGTAGTAGTAGTGGTACTAGTAGAAGTAATAATAATAGTAGTAGTAGTAATAATAATAATAACATTAGTAGTAGTAATAGTAGTAGTAGTAATACTAGTAGAAGTAAT
>OZ024765.1:2976093-3011093 GCA_964016885.1 Eledone cirrhosa | reverse complement strand
TGTATCTGTATATATACATATATATATGTGTGGATATGTGTTTGTATATATATATATATATATATATATATATATATATCATCATCATCGTCATCATCGTTTAACGTCCATCTCCCATGCTAGCATGGGTTGGGCAGGTTTGTCCCACTTGAGGCAAAATTGGTCGGGTGACCCTGTCCCGCTTGTACAGAACTGTCTCTGCCAGATTTTCTACGGTTCTACGCCCTTCCATATGCCAACCACATACATGTAAACATGTGTATGTATATATATATATATACACACACATATAAGTATATATATATATATATATATATACACATACCCATATATATATACATGTAATAATTGTTTCTACTTTAGGCACAAAGCCACCAATTACCCCAGTACATTACTGGTGCCTTATTTTATTGACCCCGTAAGGATGAAAGGCAAAGTTAACCTCGGCGGGATTTGAACTCAGATCATAAAGGGACGTAACTCTATGCTGCACAGCATGGCGTCCGACCCTCTACCAATACTGCCAATCCACCGCCATAATATATATGTTTAATATATACATGTATATATATAATATATACATGTATATATATAATATATACATGTATATATATATATATAATATATATATATGTAATAATACAAAGATAATTTGTTAAGCCTTCATTATGTTTATTGATTGGTGATGGGCGTTTTGCTATTGATCAGCTCAAGGTTTGATCTGTATCGATCTGACCTGACTCCCACTCCCTGAATCAAAAGGTCGTCGGACTTCTGCTGTTGTAATGACAGAATTCATCTGGGTGAACCTCCAGTAACTTCATGTTACACTCCCTGGATATATATATATATATATTTATTAAAACAACAGATTAAAGTTTAAGCAAAGAATCGCTGCTTTCACCCTTAACCTTTTAGCCTTTAAACCGCCCATATCCGGCTAGGATTCTCTCACCTCTTTCTGTTCAAACTGGCTGTAACTGGCCACTCATACTGATGTTAAGCTATTGTTCTCAAAATAAATAATATCAAAATCTCATAGATTCAATATTATGTGAGATAAAGCCTTCACAATGAAAATATGATAGAGAATATAGAGTAATGTGAATGCTAAAGGGCTAACGGGATCTTCAGAAGATCCCGTTAAGGGTGAAACCAGCGATTCTTTGTTTAAACTTTAATCTGTTATTTTAATAAATGTTTGCTCTATGATTCTTATATATTTGATATATATTTATCCTTATCGTGTCCTCTTTGGATTTTAGTCTTCAAATTTATTATTATTACTATATATATATATATACATACATACATATATATATATACGTACATACATATACACATATATTTGCTTGAGGAAGTGGATGGAAACAATCTACCATTATACCAATAATTCCACAGAGATGCACACAACAAAATCCTTCAATAAAACCAGAAATATATTATTACTTTCAATACATATAAAATAAAACCTTACCTTAACCATCATCATCGTTTTTTATCCAGTTGTACATGGTTGTATGGGTTGGATGGGACCTTTTCAGCACTATCTCTTCATACATCACGATCCTTAACCCTTTATCATTTAAACCAGCCATAATTCTCTCTCCTCTGTGTTCAAACCGGCCATAACTGTCCCTTCATATCGACTTTAACCCTTTAGCAGTTACATTACTCTATATTTACTATTGTATTTTCACAGTAAAGGCTTTACCTCACATAATATCTCGCATAACATTTACATTACTCTATATTTACTATTGTATTTTCACAGTAAAGGCTTTACCTCACATAACATTTGAGTAATGTAAATCTTATGTGAGATATTATGTGAGGTAAAGCCTCTACTGTGAAAATACAATAGTATCACTGACAGCGGCTCATGGGTGGATGTTGTTTACCTTGACTTTGCTAAGGCTTTTAATCCTGTGCCACACAAAAGACTTATGGCAAAACTCTCTGCAATGGGTGTGAGGGATGATCTTTTTAACTGGTTGAAATCCTTCATTCTCAGCCGAAAAGAAGTAGTCACGGTTCTAGGACAGCATTCTTCACCATATAAGATGTCATCTGGTGTACCGCAGGGATCTGTTCTTGGTCCTCTTTTGTTTGTGGCATACATTAATGACATAGATGCCAACTTACAGAATGCCACGGTACTAAAATATGCAGATGACATCAAGCTGTACCTTGAAATCAAAAGGACTGATCCTGAAATTTACAACTCTTTCCTACAATCAGACCTGGACACAATGCAGCAATGGATCACAGACTGGCAACTGAAGCTGGCTGTGGACAAGTGTACCACCATGCATTTTGGGAGGAAAAATCCAGCATCCACATACTCCCTCCACAACACTGATATCAAAAAGTCCTCTTGTGAACGTGACCTGGGCATTACTGTCAGCAACGATTTGCGTTGGACAAAGCATGTCTCTAAGATTGTCAAGAAGGCCGAGGATGTCTTGGCATCACTCAGCAAGACCTTTGTTAGCCGCTCTCCAGCCATCTATTTAAAACTGTATACAGCTATGGTACGACCACACTTGGAATTCGCATCATCAGTCTGGAACCCCTATCTTGCTCAGAACATTGACCTCCTGGAAACTGTTCAGAGACGTGCAACCAAGCGCATACCCTCCATCAGACACCTACCATACTCTGAACGCCTTGCTTCCCTGGGCATGGATTCATTGAAGCTCCGACGTCTGGCAATGGATTTGGTGAATACCCACAAAGTTTTTAACCATCTCGCCAATTGCAACCCTGAGCGCCTCTTTGATCTCCATGTGTCTAACACACGTGGACATGCCTACAAGATCAGAAAACAGCACAGCTCCCATGACTTTCGTAGACATTTTTTCACGCTCAGAGTTGCTGAAGCATGGAACAAACTGCCTGCGTCAATTGTTAGCTGCCGAGACACTGCATCCTTTAAGACACTCATGCTTCCCGAAATATGCCCAAACTACACCTGATGTACCCCTTCCATGCACATGCACACATGTGTATCATGACTCGTGCACTGTTCATTTTACTGATGTTTGTGCATTGCCCTATGTACTGTACATGCACTTTTTTGATGAGTTGTGGTGCACCTGGGCACTGTACACAATATTTTATTATTGTTATTGTATCATGACTCGTACACTGTTCATTTTCCTGACATTTGTACATTATTCTATGTACTATACATGCACCTTTGATGAGTTGTAGTGCACCTGAGCACTGTACACAATAATTTCATTATTATTATATATAGGGTAATGTAAATACTAAAGGGTTAAGCCTGACATAGCCCATTCCTCTCCAGGCTTGAATACAACAGATTTCTTCCAGAGAAAGATAGAAAGTGAGAGGAAATGAGAAAGAATCGACCCCAATATTAAACTGGTACGTTTTTTATCGACCTCGGTGAGATTTGAACTCAGAGAGCAGTGAGGTGGAACTAATACCGTAAAGTATTCTATCTGACGTTCTAACCACTGTGCCATTCTATCAGACGTTCTAACCACTCCACCATTCTATCTGACGTTCTAACCACTCCACCATTCTATCAGACGTTCTAACCACTCTACCATTCTATCAGACGTTCTAACCACTCCACCATTCTATCAGACGTTCTAACCACTCCACCATTCTATCCGACGTTCTAACCACTCCACCATTCTATCAGACGTTCTAACCACTCCACCATTCTATCTGACGTTCTAACCACTCCACCATTCTATCAGACGTTCTAACCACTCCACCATTCTATCTGACGTTCTAACCACTCCACCATTCTATCAGACGTTCTAACCACTCCACCATCCTATCTGACGTTCTAACCACTCCACCATTCTATCAGACGTTCTAACCACTCCACCATCCTATCTGACGTTCTAACCACTCCACCATCCTATCTGACGTTCTAACCACTCCACCATTCTATCAGACGTTCTAACCACTCCACCATCCTATCTGACGTTCTAACCACTCCACCATTCTATCAGACGTTCTAACCACTCCACCATTCTATCAGACGTTCTAACCACTCCACCATTCTATCAGACGTTCTAACCACTCCACCATTCCGCTGCCTACAGGATGTTAAGTATTAAATCAAAAATATTATTTTAAAAAAACACAAAGAGAATCCCAAAAATAAATAATACATCTTTAAAAAGACAAAAAAAAAGGAAAAAATATATTTTATTTTATTTTTTATTTTTAATAATATACTATGTACAGTTATCTCCCTTGATAGTCAGTGTTCTGTCTGTGTGTCTGTGGTGAGTTGAGCAGTGGAGAGAGAGAGAGAGAGAGATTTGGTTTTCATGGTGAAACTGATAGTTGTAATGTTTCACTCTTTTATGATATATATATATATATATGTTTGTGTGTATATATATGTGTGTATATGTATATATATATATGTGTGTGGTGTGTGTATATGTATATATATATATATATATATGTATGTATATATATGTGTGTATGTGTATATATGTGTGTGTGTGTGTATATGTGTGTATATATATATATACACACACATACATATACATATATACACATATATATATACACACACATATACATATATACATGGTGGCTGCCAACTCGTTTTCGAGTACGGCCACTACTTTATATCCATGTAGGAGAACCCCTACAGATGCGCTGAACGAGTGTGACTTTTTAGTCCAGCCAGTGACTTGAAAACTCTGGTACAAACACTACACTTGTGACAATTACTGACACATAGTGCTGGGCCCATGGTACCATGTGAGGACAAGTGCAGAGAGATCTCCAGATATAAAGCAATGCCTGTGCCGTGAAGCTTTTATAGTGAGCAAAGGCACTGCACAAAGCCAGTCCCACTCTCTTAACCAAGATGATATTTACCAAAAAGAAGAACAAGTCAACATCATTGGATACCATCAGGGTTGCATATATACACATATACATATACACATACATATACACACATACATATACATATGTATAAACACATATATTGTTTTAAATTTTTACATTTTTTCTTTCCATTTCTTTAAGGTGTAAGTGGCTGAGCATTCCACAGACACGTGTACCCTTGATGTAGTTCTCAGGGAGATTCAGCTTGACACAGCTGGCTTTTTGAATTACAGGTACAATATCATAGTGCAAGTGTCTGCGCATTCTACACAAACACTTATACCCTTAATGCAACTTAAGGGATGTAGGAAAAGTTGATTAAATCAACCCCCAGTGTATTACTGGTATTTTATTTTATCAACCCCGTAAGGATGAAAGGCAGAGTTGACCTTGGTGGGATTTGAACTCAGAACGTAAAGGGCCATATCTCTGTGCAGCAAAACATGGTGTTGGGCGCTCTACCGATTCTGCCAATCCAACATTAAGAACAAGGCCCGTAACTTTGGTATATGTGAGGAGGTAGTCAATTATATCAACCCCAGTATTTTACTGGTACTTTAGTTTATCAACCCACAAAATAATAATAATAATAATGATTTCTAGTATAGGCACAAGGCCAGTAATTTGAGGGGGAGGGGAATGTCGATTAAAGCGACCCCAGTGCGTTACTGGTAGGCTATTTTATCGACACCGTAAAGATGAAAGGCAAAGTTAACCTCTGTAGGATTTGAACTCAGAACATAAAGGGACGTAACTCTATGCTGCAAAGCATGGCGTCCGATGCTCTACTGATTACTGCCAATCCATAATAATAATAATAATAATGGTTTCTTATATAGGCACAAGGCCAGCAATTTTGGGGTGGGGGAAGTCGATTAAATCGACCCCAGTGCATGACTGGTACGCTGTTATATTGAATCCTTCAGGGTGAAAGGCAGAGTTCACCTTGGCAGGATTTGCTTTGCTTTTCATCCTTAAAGAGTCAATATAATAGTAGTAGTAGTAGTAGTGGTGGTAGTGGTGGTGGTGGTGGTGGTAGTAGTAGTATAGTAGTAGTAGTAGTGGTGGTGGTGGTGGTAGTAGTAGTAGTAGTATAGTAGTAGTGGTGGTAGTGGTGGTGGTGGTGGTGGTGGTAGTAGTAGTATAGTAGTAGTAGTAGTGGTGGTGGTGGTGGTAGTAGTAGTAGTATAGTAGTAGTAGTAGTAGTGGTGGTAGTGGGGAGGAGTAAGATGTGGATGTGAAGTAGTAGTAGTAGTAGTGGTGGTGGTAGTAGTAGTGGTGATAATGGGGAGGAGCAAGATGTGGATGTGAAGTAGTAGTAGTAGTGGTGGTGGTGGTGGTGGGGAGGAGTAAGATGTGGATGTGAAGTAGTAGTAGTAGTGGTGGTGGTGGTGGTGGGGAGGAGTAAGATGTGGATGTGAAGTAGTAGTAGTAGTGGTGGTGGTGGTGGTGGTAGTAGTGGTGGTGATAATGGGGAGGAGCAAGATGTGGATGTGAAGTAGTAGTAGTAGTGGTGGTGGTGGTGGTGGGGAGGAGTAAGATGTGGATGTGAAGTAGTAGTAGTAGTGGTGGTGGTGGTGGTGGGGAGGAGTAAGATGTGGATGTGAAGTAGTAGTAGTAGTGGTGGTGGTGGTGGTGGTAGTAGTGGTGGTGATAATGGGGAGGAGCAAGATGTGGATGTGAAGTAGTAGTAGTAGTAGTAGTGGTGGTGGTGGTAGTAGTGGAGATAATGGGGAGGAGTAAGATGTGGATGTGAAGTAGTAGTAGTAGTGGTGGTGGTGGTGGTGGGGAGGAGTAAGATGTGGATGTGAAGTAGTAGTAGTAGTGGTGGTGGTGGTGGTGGTAGTAGTGGTGGTGATAATGGGGAGGAGCAAGATGTGGATGTGAAGTAGTAGTAGTAGTAGTAGTGGTGGTGGTGGTAGTAGTGGAGATAATGGGGAGGAGTAAGATGTGGATGTGAAGTAGTAGTAGTAGTAGTAGTAGTAGTAGTGGTGGTAGTAGTGGTGGTGGTGGTAGTAGTGGTGATAATGGGGAGGAGCAAGATGTGGATGTGAAGTAGTAGTAGTAGGTCACCAGCCGACAGGTTTAACGCTGACTCGGGACCGAAGCAACATTAGCTCCTCGTAATGTTTTGTTGGAATAGAGTTGAGTTCATCTTTGAGATCAATGTGTTGTAAAGGAAATAGGTTTATCCACAAGGCAGGACGGCTAGGTTTATATCTGTAACAGAAGAACAGAGAAGAAGAAATAAGACTTAATCCTTTAGCACATAAACCAGCCATATCCAGCCAGAATTCTCTCTTCTCTTTCTGTTCAAACCGGCCATAACTGACCCTTCATATCGACTTTAACCCTTTATCATTTACATTACTCTATATCTACTATTGTATTTTCACAGTAAAGGCTTTACTGTGACAATACAATAGTATATATAGAGTAATGTAAATGGTATGTGAGATATTATGTGAGGTAAAGCCTTTACTGTGACAATACAATAGTATATATAGAGTAATGTAAATGGTATGTGAGATATTATGTGAGGTAAAGCCTTTACTGTGACAATACAATAGTATATATAGAGTAATGTAAATGTTATGTGAGATATTATGTGAGGTAAAGCCTTTACTGTGACAATACAATAGTATATATAGAGTAATGTAAATGGTATGTGAGATATTATGTGAGGTAAAGCTTTTACTGTGAAAATACAATAGTATATATAGAGTAATGTAAATATTATGTGAGATATTATGTGAGGTAAAGCCTTTACTGTGAAAATACAATAGTATATATAGAGTAATGTAAATGTTATGTGAGATATTATGTGAGGTAAAGCCTTTACTGTGACAATACAATAGTATATATAGAGTAATGTAAATGGTATGTGAGATATTATGTGAGGTAAAGCTTTTACTGTGAAAATACAATAGTATATATAGAGTAATGTAAATATTATGTGAGGTAAAGCCTTTACTGTGAAAATACAATAGTATATATAGAGTAATGTAAATGATATGTGAGATATTATGTGAGGTAAAGCCTTTACTGTGAAAATACAATAGTATATATAGAGTAATGTAAATGTTATGTGAGATATTATGTGAGGTAAAGCCTTTACTGTGAAAATACAATAGTATATATAGAGTAATGTAAATGTTATGTGAGATATTATGTGAGGTAAAGCCTTTACTGTGAAAATACAATAGTATATATAGAGTAATGTAAATGATAAAGGGTTAAAAAGAAATGAGACTTAAGAAGAAAAAAAAAACCTCACAGATGAGTTGACCCATCAAACAGTAACAAGTATTGTGAATTTGAAACATATAAATGAGATGACACAGGACAGAACTGACTGGTTTAAGTCAGTCTCGAGTCTGGAGGCTTATCAGGCTGTTGCTTATCTTAGTTACCCCCATCTATTGCTGCTCATATGAGTCTAAAGTCTGCCAGAAGGCTTGCTAGGCTAGCACTTATCCCAGTTTCATGGTATAAAGCAACTGAGTGTACAAGACTCCCCCCTGGACAGGACACCAGTCCATCTCAGGCTTAAACCCCCAGCTATTGCTGGTACTCATACGGGTCTAAAGTCTGTCTTAAGCCAGAAGGCTTGCTCGGCCGGTGCCCAGTCCATCTCAGGGTTACACCCCCAGCTATTGTTAATACTCATTTTCAGCTGAGTATACTGGAGCAACGTGAAATGAAGTGTTTTGCTCAAGAACACAACACACAGCCCAGCCCAGGAGTCGAACCCATGATCGTAAGTCCAACACCCTTACTACGAGGCCACGCTAACTGGTGATGTCATAGTACAAAAGACATGTCTACCAGTACCAACACTATCAGAAATGACACACGACTGAGTTGACTGGTGGTATGTCATAATACAAAAGATATATATATCTGTGTGTGAATGTATATATGTGTGAATGTAAAAGCCCTTTTACATAAACCTCATTTGCATACTCATGTTAATAATTTTAAATATCTGGTTTTTTCTCTCCCTTCACTTTCCAGGGATAACTTGAACCGTTAAGGTATATTATCCTTGGTTATGTCAAATATTTATAAAACATTTTGTATTTTATCTGATGATAGCGTACCAACATTTTTGGTACCCTTGAAATATATATAATAGAATAAATATGGTTTTATAAATATAGTTTCCATTTATTTAATATCATTGTATATTATACTCCAGAAAACTGTCGAGTGCTCTGAATCAGGTATAAACATTTATATTTGTGGTATTTCTAACAAATTAAATATCCCTTCTACTTATGTGTGTGCGTGTATGTGCATATATACGTACTCACATATACACACACATTTCTTCTTAGCTTCGTATGGACGTATAACACACACACACACACACACATGCTTACACACGTGCACCAGTATAGCACTTTTTACAAAACGTTTATTTTTCCATTTCAGGTAGACGCGCTCCATCATCCACTTTTCTAAAAAAAATAAATCATACACAAAACGCCAGCACCAACAGTTTTGCAAGAGATGTCAACATGAATGGACCTGTTATTTTTATCTAAAGACATTTTTCTTTCTTCTGATGAAGGACTAGCGTCCAAAACGTTAAGACCCTCCTCCTGCTATATCAAGCGTTAACCTAATATATCCCTTCCACATACTGTACCTATTGTGTTGTTATTTCTGTTTACCTTTTACATATATATATATATATATATATATATATATATATATATATATATATATATATATATATATAGTGTGTGTGTATGTGTATGAGATAACAGTAAATCTCTTTACTTACTTCTTCATTAGAGAACTCTGTAAATGTTTACAAATTTCTTGAGACATTCCAGAAAATAACATCAGGACTATCAACTTGGAAGCCTGTATAGATAGAGAGAGAAATATTATATATATATGATAAACATTGATTGCCAAATAAATTAACTATAGAGATATAAAAGATACAGAAGCGAAAACCAACCCAAACCAAACAGTGAATGTGTTCTGTTATTATTTCTGGCAATATTATAACAATTTGACCTTCCCAAAATATAACAATATATGATGCCTGTATGAGATGCGCTATGCTGCATGGTAGTGAGACATGGGCAGCAACTACAGAGGATATGCGACAGCTAGAGAGAAATGAAGCAAGCATGCTCCGTTGGATGTGCAATGTCAATGTACATGAACGACCCAGCTTGGATGAGTTGAGAGAGAAACTGGGTATAAAAGGAATAAGTTGTAGTGTGTAGGAGAGAAGACTCAGATGGTATGGACATGTGATGAGTTAAGAGAGAAACTGTGTATAAGACGGATAAGTTGTAGTGTGTGGGAAAGAAGACTAAGATGGTATGGACATGTGATGAGTTGAGAGAGAAACTGGGTATAAGAGAGATAAGTTGTAGTGTGTGGGAGAGAAGACTGAGATGGTATGGACATGTGATGAGTTGAGAGAGAAACTGGGTATAAGAGGGATAAGTTGTAGTGTGTGGGAAAGAAGACTGAGATGGTATGGACATGTGATGAGTTGAGAGAGAAACTGGGTATAAGAGGGATAAGTTGTGGTGTGTGGGAGAGAAGACTAAGATGGTATGGACATGTGATGAGTTGAGAGAGAAACTGGGTATAAGAGGGATAAGTTGTAGTGTGTGGGAGAGAAGACTGAGATGGTATGGACATGTGATGTGTTGAGAGAGAAACTGGGTATAAGAGGGATAAGTTGTGGTGTGTGGGAGAGAAGACTAAGATGGTATGGACATGTGATGAGTTGAGAGAGAAACTGGGTATAAGAGGGATAAGTTGTAGTGTGTGGGAGAGAAGACTGAGATGGTATGGACATGTGATGTGTTGAGAGAGAAACTGGGTATAAGAGGGATTGGCTGTAGTGTGTGGGAAAGAAGACTGAGATGGTATGGACATGTGATGTACATGGACGATGACCGCTGGGTAAAGAAGTGCCAATAAATCCCAGTAGAAGGAAGCCGCAGAAGAGGTAGACCACGAAAAACAAGGGCTGAGGTGGTGAGAGCAGACCTCAGATTGCTGAAGCTCACAGAGAAGATGACGAAGTGGAGAGATGCTGTGCTGAATAGGATCTGTCCCACCCTTGCAAGCAGGGAAAAGTGGACGTAAAATGATGATGATGATATATGTATTTATTCAATAAGACAGCTATCAGAGGTACCCTTGGTGGTACTAGGTACTCCCTATGGTACTAGGTAGACCCTACTTACCTTAGACAACAGCTGGTCAATAAGATAACCATCATAGGTACTCCTGTTACTGGCCACACAAACTCTCTCCAGCTCTGGACAACTCCACAGAGAGTTGAAGAACATGTCGTTGAGTTTCATATTAGGTTGTTCTATTCTGTGGAGGAGAGATAATGGAGGAGATATGGTGAATGGTATGGTGCGGTGTTGGTGTGTGGTGGTGTGGTGTGGTATGGTGGTGTAATGGTGCGGTGTTGGTGTGTGGTGGTGTGGTGTAATGGTGTGGTATGGTGGTGTAATGGTGCGGTGTTGGTGTGTGGTGGTGTGGTGTGGTATGGTGGTGTAATGGTGTGGTATGGTGGTGTAATGGTGCGGTGTTGGTGTGTGGTGGTGTGGTGTGGTATGGTGGTGTAATGGTGTGGTATGGTGGTGTAATGGTGCGGTGTTGGTGTGTGGTGGTGTGGTATGGTGGTGTGGTGTGGTATGGTGGTGTAATGGTGCGGTGTTGGTGTGTGGTGGTGTGGTATGGTGGTGTAATGGTGCGGTGTTGGTGTGGTGTGGTATGGTGGTGTGGTGTGGTATGGTGGTGCAATGGTGCGGTGTTGGTGTGTGGTGGTGTGGTGTGGTATGGTGGTGTAATGGTGTGGTATGGTGGTGTAATGGTGCGGTGTTGGTGTGTGGTGGTGTGGTGTGGTATGGTGGTGTAATGGTGTGGTATGGTGGTGTAATGGTGCGGTGTTGGTGTGTGGTGGTGTGGTGTGGTATGGTGGTGTAATGGTGTGGTATGGTGGTGTGGTGTGGTATGGTGGTGTAATGGTGCGGTGTTGGTGTGTGGTGGTGTGGTGTGGTATGGTGGTGTGGTGTGGTATGGTGGTGTAATGGTGCGGTGTTGGTGTGTGGTGGTGTGGTGTGGTATGGTGGTGTAATGGTGTGGTATGGTGGTGTAATGGTGCGGTGTTGGTGTGTGGTGGTGTGGTATGGTGGTGTGGTGTGGTATGGTGGTGTAATGGTGCGGTATGGTGGTGTAATGGTGCGGTGTTGGTGTGTGGTGGTGTGGTGTGGTATGGTGGTGTAATGGTGTGGTATGGTGGTGTAATGGTGCGGTGTTGGTGTGTGGTGGTGTGGTGTGGTATGGTGGTGTAATGGTGTGGTATGGTGTAATAATGGTCCACACTGTAATGTGGCCGTGTAGGTAACACGGTAAAGACCTCCCAGTCCACACTGTAAACGTGGTTGGTGTTAGGAAGGGCATCCAGCCGTAGAATGTAAAATGTTCTACAGACATATTTCAACTGTATGTAAACACCCAAAAATGTTTACATAATTTAAATAATTGTTTCTACTTTTGGCACAAGGCCAGCAATCACCCCAGTGTATTACTGGTACTTTATTTTATCGACCCCGTAAGGATGAAAGGGAAAGTTAACCTCGGCGGGATTTATAATGCATATAAAACAGAATTTATTTTAATGCTTTTTTTTTTTGCTGTTGAAGTGTGTATACATTTTTTGGGGCACCCTGTATGTATGTATGTATGTATGTATGTATATATATATATATATATATCAGATTGGAGGCGGTAAAAACCGGTAAGACCATTCCACAACAGAGTACTCAATACTTGGAGTAGTACAGTGGGTAATATAATTGTTTTCATATATATATATATATATATATATACACATATATATACACATATATACGCATATACACACACAGACACACACATATATATATACCAAGATATTAATAAATGGAAACTATATTTATAAAACCATATTTATTTTATTATATATATTTCAGTTCCCGTCCCACCCTTGCAAGCAGGGAAAAGCGGACGTAAAATGATGATGATGATGATGATGATGATTTCAAGGGTGACCAAGCCAATCTTGGTGCGCTTTCATCAGATGAAATACAAAATTTGTTTTATAAATAACGACAAACCCATGGAAATCACACCTTAACGGTTGTAAATTCGCTGGATAGTGATATATATCTATATATTGTGTTTTTTTAAAAAGAATATGTGTTACCTGAAATCTTTCAGTTGTTTACAATGGGTTAAAGCTGTACAGAGATTAGAATGATAGGTAATATGGCCAGGTAAGCCTAACTGAGCCAGGTGGAGACGTTCCAGGTGGACGCAGTGTTTACAGATGGACACCAGGCTGGTCCCGAGACGAATTTCTGAAACACAGATTAAGATAAGTCACGGATGATCGATTGATTGATTGATTGGTTCAATGGAGACCCAGAAGGTAAAAACTGATGTAATGTGTATACTGATGGTGGGGCGGGGTGATATGGTCAACTAAGTTCAGTGCTGGATTAAGGACAAATGAGGCCCTGTGTTAGTTAAGTTATGAAGCCCTGTGTTAGTTAAGTTATGAAGCCCTGTGTTAGTTAAGTTATGAGGTCCTGTGTTAGTTAAGTTATGAAGCCCTGTGTTAGTTAAGTTATGAGAGCCTGTGTTAGTTAAGTTATGAAGCCCTGTGTTAGTTAAGTTATGAAGCCCTGTGTTAGTTAAGTTATGAAGACCTGTGTTAGTTAAGTTATGAAGCCCTGTGTTAGTTAAGTTATGAGACCCTGTGTTAGTTAAGTTATGAAGCCCTGTGTTAGTTAAGTTATGAGAGCCTGTGTTAGTTAAGTTATGAAGCCCTGTGTTAGTTAAATTATGAAGCCCTGTGTTAGTTAAGTTATGAAGCCCTGTGTTAGTTAAGTTATGAAGCCCTGTGTTAGTTAAGTTATGAGAGCCTGTGTTAGTTAAGTTATGAAGCCCTGTGTTAGTTAAGTTATGAAGCCCTGTGTTAGTTAAGTTATGAAGACCTGTGTTAGTTAAGTTATGAGAGCCTGTGTTAGTTAAGTTATGAGGCCCTGTGTTAGTTAAGTTATGAAGACCTGTGTTAGTTAAGTTATGAGGCCCTGTGTTAGTTAAGTTATGAAGCCCTGTGTTAGTTAAGTTATGAAGCCCTGTGTTAGTTAAGTTATGAAGCCCTGTGTTAGTTAAGTTATGAGGCCCTGTGTTAGTTAAGTTATGAAGCCCTGTGTTAGTTAAGTTATGAAGCCCTGTGTTAGTTAAGTTATGAAGCCCTGTGTTAGTTAAGTTATGAGGCCCTGTGTTAGTTAAGTTATGAGGCCCTGTGTTAGTTCAGTTATGAGGCCCTGTGTTAGTTAAGTTATGAGGCCCTGTGTTAGTTAAGTTATGAGGCCCTGTGTTAGTTAAGTTATGAAGCCCTGTGTTAGTTAAGTTATGAGGCCCTGTGTTAGTTAAGTTATGAAGCCCTGTGTTAGTTAAGTTATGAGAGCCTGTGTTAGTTAAGTTATGAAGCCCTGTGTTAGTTAAGTTATGAAGACCTGTGTTAGTTAAGTTATGAGGCCCTGTGTTAGTTAAGTTATGAGGCCCTGTGTTAGTTAAGTTATGAGGCCCTGTGTTAGTTAAGTTATGAGGTCCCGTGTTAGTTAAGTTATGAGAGCCTGTGTTAGTTAAGTTATGAGAGCCTGTGTTAGTTAAGTTATGAGAGCCTGTGTTAGTTAAGTTATGAGGCCCTGTGTTAGTTAAGTTATGAGGCCCTGTGTTAGTTAAGTTATGAAGCCCTGTGTTAGTTAAGTTATGAGGCCCTGTGTTAGTTAAGTTATGAGACCCTGTGTTAGTTAAGTTATGAGGTCCTGTGTTAGTTAAGTTATGAGAGCCTGTGTTAGTTAAGTTATGAGGTCCTGTGTTAGTTAAGTTATGAAGCCCTGTGTTAGTTAAGTTATGAGGCCCTGTGTTAGTTAAGTTATGAGGCCCTGTGTTAGTTAAGTTATGAGGCCCTGTGTTAGTTAAGTTATGAGGCCCTGTGTTAGTTAAGTTATGAGGCCCTGTGTTAGTTAAGTTATGAGGCCCTGTGTTAGTTAAGTTATGAGGCCCTGTGTTAGTTAAGTTATGAAGCCCTGTGTTAGTTAAGTTATGAGGCCCTGTGTTAGTTAAGTTATGAGGTCCTGTGTTAGTTAAGTTATGAAGCCCTGTGTTAGTTAAGTTATGAAGACCTGTGTTAGTTAAGTTATGAGGCCCTGTGTTAGTTAAGTTATGAAGACCTGTGTTAGTTAAGTTATGAGGCCCTGTGTTAGTTAAGTTATGAGGCCCTGTGTTAGTTAAGTTATGAAGACCTGTGTTAGTTAAGTTATGAGGCCCTGTGTTAGTTAAGTTATGAGGCCCTGTGTTAGTTAAGTTATGAAGACCTGTGTTAGTTAAGTTATGAAGCCCTGTGTTAGTTAAGTTATGAGAGCCTGTGTTAGTTAAGTTATGAGAGCCCTGTGTTAGTTAAGTTATGAGAGCCTGTGTTAGTTAAGTTATGAGAGCCTGTGTTAGTTAAGTTATGAGGCCCTGTGTTAGTTAAGTTATGAAGCCCTGTGTTAGTTAAGTTATGAGGCCCTGTGTTAGTTAAGTTATGAGGCCCTGTGTTAGTTAAGTTATGAAGACCTGTGTTAGTTAAGTTATGAGGCCCTGTGTTAGTTAAGTTATGAAGACCTGTGTTAGTTAAGTTATGAGGCCCTGTGTTAGTTAAGTTATGAGGCCCTGTGTTAGTTAAGTTATGAAGACCTGTGTTAGTTAAGTTATGAAGCCCTGTGTTAGTTAAGTTATGAGAGCCTGTGTTAGTTAAGTTATGAGAGCCCTGTGTTAGTTAAGTTATGAGAGCCTGTGTTAGTTAAGTTATGAGAGCCTGTGTTAGTTAAGTTATGAGGCCCTGTGTTAGTTAAGTTATGAGAGCCTGTGTTAGTTAAGTTATGAGAGCCTGTGTTAGTTAAGTTATGAGGCCCTGTGTTAGTTAAGTTATGAGGCCCTGTGTTAGTTAAGTTATGAGGCCCTGTGTTAGTTAAGTTATGAGGCCCTGTGTTAGTTAAGTTATGAGGCCCTGTGTTAGTTAAGTTATGAGAGCCTGTGTTAGTTAAGTTATGAGGCCCTGTGTTAGTTAAGTTATGAGGCCCTGTGTTAGTTAAGTTATGAGGCCCTGTGTTAGTTAAGTTATGAGGCCCTGTGTTAGTTAAGTTATGAAGCCCTGTGTTAGTTAAGTTATGAAGCCCTGTGTTAGTTAAGTTATGAGGCCCTGTGTTAGTTAAGTTATGAGGCCCTGTGTTAGTTAAGTTATGAAGCCCTGTGTTAGTTAAGTTATGAGGCCCTGTGTTAGTTAAGTTATGAGGCCCTGTGTTAGTTAAGTTATGAAGCCCTGTGTTAGTTAAGTTATGAGGCCCTGTGTTAGTTAAGTTATGAGGCCCTGTGTTAGTTAAGTTATGAAGACCTGTGTTAGTTAAGTTATGAGGCCCTGTGTTAGTTAAGTTATGAGGCCCTGTGTTAGTTAAGTTATGAGGCCCTGTGTTAGTTAAGTTATGAGGCCCTGTGTTAGTTAAGTTATGAAGACCTGTGTTAGTTAAGTTATGAGGCCCTGTGTTAGTTAAGTTGAAGCCCCTTATATTTGAAAAATTCATTGTAAAAAATGTTTGAGGGGAGGGAGATGCCAGTGCTCCAGCATGGCCACAAACCAATATAGTACAGTATGGACCCGTAACTCCTGGTGGAGTCATAGGGGCACCACATTGACATACATCATTTCATAGGGCATTTTTAAACCTGATGGGGTCCAGCCCTTCTCCAGACCTGAGTACATAGTTATGCCCCAGCATGGCCACAGTCGCATGACTGAGTCCAACAAATAAATAAAAGACATACTTTACACACCTGGAATTCCTGTTAACTGAAGATATCTGAGATTTTTCCAGTATCCAATCCACATTAACTGACTCTCATGCAACTGACGTGAGGGTTCACTGAAAAATACCCCAAAAAACCAAGGATCAACATCATCATTTAACTCTTTACCATTTAAACCAGCCATATCTGGCCAGAATTCTCTCACCTCTTTCTGATGTTAAGGTATTATTTTCAAAATCTCATAGATTTGATATTATGTGAGTATTATGTGAGGTAAAGCATTTACCATGAAAATACAATAGTATATATAGAGTAATGTAAATGTTATGAGATATTATGAGAGGTAAAGCCTTTACTGTGAAAATACAATAGTATATATAGAGTAATGTAAATGTTATGTGAGATATTATGTGAGGTAAAGCCTTTACTGTGAAAATACAATAGTATATATAGAGTAATGTAAATGATAAAGGGTTAAATTTGTTAGTAGTGTAGACCACCTTATGAAGGGCCACATCATATGCAGCCCACTGTTGGAAAAAGGTTACCCATGCTTGGTGTAGGTCATCAACATTTTATAATGGCACTAGTACTAGAGAGGTTGTCATGTCTTTGTCACAGCTGACAGGTCCTCCCAACCCTTTGTTTGCTAAGATTTCTACAGCTGGCTGCCCTTCCTATCACCAACCACTTTACAGAGTGTAGTGGGTGATTATTTATCATGTATATCATTAATATTTTATTGTAAACATCACCAGCACTAGGTAGTTGTCATGTCTTTGGCACAGCTTAACATATCTCCTGACCCTTGTTTGGTAAGATTTCTACAGCTGGATGTCTTTCCTAGCATCAACCACTTTATAGAGTGTACTGGGTGATCGTTGTGGAGGCACGTGGCCTAGTGGTAAGGGTGTTGGACTTACAATCATAATGTCGTGGGTTCGATTTCACGGTTGTGTGTTATGTTCTTGAGCAAAACACTTCATTTCACATTGCTCCAGTATACTCAGCTGACAATGAGTACCAGCAATAGCTGGGGGTTTAACCCTGTGATGGACTGGTCTCCTGTCCAGGGGGGAGTCTTGTACTCTCAGTCATTTCACGCCATGAAACCGGGATAAGCACTGGCCAAATAAGTCTTCTGGCTTAAGATAGACTTTAACCCTGTGATGGACTGGTCTCCTGTCCAGGGGAGTCTTGTACTCTCAGGCGCTTCACACCATGAAACTGGGATAAGCACTGGCTTAACAAGCCTTCTGGCTTAAGACAGACTTTAGACTGGGTGGTCACACACTAGAGAGGCTGTCATGTCTTTGATACAACTGAAACCTTCCATTTGACAAACTTTCTACATTGTGATGCCCTTCCTAGCGTCTACTACTTTACAGAGTGTACAGGGTGTACCGGGAGTATTTAAAGTGTAAATCACCAACAATACGAAAGAGATGTAACTAATTACTCAGCTAGAAATACAAAGATGTAATACATACCAAGCGTAGAAATTCTGTTCCCTTGTACACATGCCGAGAACTTTATGGAAAACCGAATAGAAGTTTGGGGTGATAAGTTCAAATTGTTCCATGTTCGGGCAACCCTTGACTAAAGTTTCCAGATCTTGGCAGCTGGAATTGAGGCCTGTTGTGCCAGATGTGAGCGAATCATTGGAATAGAGGTTGACTTCAGAGGAGAGCCCAACAGACTGGAAAATAAAGAGACTCAGTGAGAAAATTACACATATCATCATCATCATCATCATCGATTAACGTCCATTTTCCATGCTAGCACGGGTTAGACGGGTCCTATTTTGAGGCAAGTTGTGTCGGGTGACCGTGTCTCGCTCATATAGGGGTGTTTCTGGCTGGTTTTCTATGGCTGGATGCCCTTCCTAACACCAACCACATTTATATATTTATTTATATATAGGCGCATATGAAGGGGCATGGCTTAGTGGTTAGAGCATTGGGCTTGCAATCGAAAGGTTGTGAGTTCAATTCTTGGACCGGGTGATGTGTTGTTTCCTTGAGCAAGACACTTTATTTCACATTGCTCCAGTTTACTCAGCTGTAGAAATGAGATGATAGTGACTGGGGTCCCTATCATTCCACTGCAAAGTGGACGTGGAGGTGCCACGACAAAAAAGCACCCAGCACTCACTGTAAATGAGGTTGGTGTTAGGAAGGGCATCCAGCTGTAGAAATCAAGCCAGAATCAGTTCCCGTATGAGCAAGACAAGGTCAGCTGATCGGACACTGCCCACAACAGGACAACCCGTCTAACCCATGCTAGCGTGGAAGAATGGACGTAAAACGGTGGTGGTGATGATGATATATGGAGAGAGAGAGAGAGAACATACATATACCAGAACAATGATAAATACAAAAGGTTGAAATATATACACACACAAACTTACTCTGATTAGGCAGTTAGCACCACTGGGGGAACAGGGGAGGTTATGAAGAGTAAGGAGAAGAGAAAGATGACTTACAAAAGGATCACTGGATGTCATCCAAGACACTCGGCGCTTTTTCAACGGAATTTCATCAGTTTTCAGGTTGAATGTATTTTGTCTGGCATCAGAATGTTTATGGACGACAGCACATGATGACAGAGCTAGGGATTTGAGACCTGAAGATGAGAGAGAAGAGGGGCTTAACAGGGTGTTGTGGACCTGTGTGGGACTTGATAGGGGGACTTGACAGAGGGGAAGTACAGGATGACAGAGCTAGGGATTTGAGACCTGAAGGAGATGAGAGAGAAGCGGGACTTAACAGGGTGTTGTGGACCTGTGTGGGACTTGAGAGAGGGGTGAGGGCCTTGTGTGGGACTTGATAGAGGGGTGTGGCTTTGAATGGTACTTGACAGAGCAAGGGATTTGAGACCTGAAGGAGATGAGAGAGAAGAGGGATTTAACAAAGGGTTGTGGATTGGAGAAGGACTTGACAGAGGGATTTGACATGGTTGTCAACTTGCATGGGACTTAACAGAGGACTATAGTCTTGAGAAGGACTGGTAATAGAGAGGTCAGAAGGACTTAACAGGGTGTTTTGGACTTGTGTGGGACTTGATAGAGAGGCTGCACAGGATGACAAAGCTAGGGATTTGAGACCTGAAGGGATGAGAGAAGAGGGGCTTAACAAAGGGTTGTAGATTTGAGAAGGACTTCAGAGGGATTTGACAGATGGTTGTTGACTTGCATGGGACTTAACAGAGGACTATAGTCTTGAGAAGCTGATAGAGGGGAATAGAAAGGTCAGAAGAGGGACTTAACAAAGGGTTGTGGACTTGAGTGGTACTTGACAGGACAGCACAGGATGACAGAGTTAGGGATTGGAGACCTGAAGGAGATGAGAAAAGAGGGACTTAGCAGCGGGTTCTGGACTTAGGCGGGATTTGATAGAGGGCTATAGTCTTGACAAGGTAATAGAGAAGACAGAAGAGAGGACTTGAGAGGGATTGAAGAGGTCCTGTGGACTTGAGAGGGATTGAGGACTCCAGTGAGATTTAAAGTGGCCCAGGGACTTGTGAAAGATTGAAGAAGTCTATGAACTTCAGTGGGGATTGACAGAGGGCCTGTGGACTAGAAAGGGACTTAAAGAGGGTCTGTGGACTAGAGAGGGACTTTAAGAGAGTCTGTGGATTAGAGAGGGACTTAAAGAGGGCCTGTGGATTAGAGAGGGACTTAACGAGGGTCTGTGGACTAGAGAGGGACTTTAAGAGAGTCTGTGGAATAGAGAGGGACTTAAAGAGGGCCTGTGGATTAGAGAGGGACTTAACGAGGGTTTGTGGACTTGAGGGGGACTTAAAGAGGGTCTGTGGAATAGAGAGGGACTTAAAGAGGGTTTGTGGACTTTGAGGGTTTGTGGATTAGAGAGGGTCTGTGGATTAGAGAGGGTCTGTGGATTAGAGAGGGTCTGTGGATTAGAGAGGGTCTGTGGATTAGAGAGGGGACGAAGAGGGTCTGTGGAGTTAAGAGGGACTTAAAGAGGGTTTGTGGATTAGAGAGGGGTCGAAAAGGTTGAGATGACACTTACCTGGAAGTTCTGCGAGAGCATCACATATGGTAGTTTCATTGTGACGGAGGTAATGTGAATGGATGCCACTCAAATTAAGGTGGGTCAGGTGACGACACGAAGAGATTAATGCTTGTAAACCCTTCAGATCTTCTTGTAGGGGGTAATTATTCTTGCCCTGTGGGGAGTGAATTGAAAAAAAAAATTAACCGCTTTTTTTTGTTACCTTTTTATTTTGGTTTATTTATTTATTTTATACTTTATTTCATGTTGCTTCAGGCCCCACTGCTGTAATTTAAAAGGCCAGCCTAGCTGAATCTCCCTGAGAATAATGATGGTGATGATAAAGTGCCCTAGTAGTGTGTCTGTGTGTGTTTATGTCAGTGTGTGTGTGTTTGTGTGTGTCAATGCATATGTGTTTGTGTCAGAATGCTTGTGTGTGTGTGCTTGTGTGTGTGTGTGTAAGTGTGCCTGTGCATTTGTGTGTCAGTGTGTGTGTGTGTGTCAGTGTGTTTTTGTCTGTGTGTGTGTGTCAGTGTGTTTTTGTCTGTGTGTGTGTGTCAGTGTGTTTTTGTCAGTGTGTGTAAGTGTGTGTGTGTGCGTGTGTCGAAACATACAGAGACAGAGAGCAAGCAAGAAAGAGAAAGGAGAAAGAGAAAAGATAGAGAGAGAGAGAGAGAGAGAGAGAGAGAGAGAAAGGAAAAATAAAGAGAGAGAGGGACAGGCAGAGAAAAAGAGAGAGAAAGACAGAGAGAGAGAAGTATATATGAAAAGGTGTGTGTACGTACGGCTTGAAAAGAAGAGATACAATACTGGAGATTAAGACTGACAATATGAGGACAGGAGCCAGCTAGAGTGGACAGCTGTTCGCTGTTTATTTTGATGTTCTCAAGCAGATTTAGATGTCGGAGGTTTACGGCCTCTTCCCATTTTATCATGTCCATAGGGACCTCAATGTTTGACCGAGACAGATCAAGGTTCTCCATTTCCGACATGTTTTTAAAAATGTTCGCAAAGTATGGTTTGGTGGTGAGGTTTGCCATAGGCTTCAGCAGGGTTTTCAAATGTAGGTCCACCTTACACAACTCCAGCAAGGTCCCGAAGAAGAAGATCCTAGCAGCTGGATCAGCAGCATCGTTTATTGCGAGTTCTTTTATTCTCTGGAAGTTGTTAACGTTCAGGATTAGAGGGCTGAGCATGTCTTTGGGTAGGCCTCGGTGTGGGGTGCCAAGCACGCGCAGGCTCTCAAGGTTACCGCAGTAATGGAACAAGGAGGTGTTATGAACGAAATTCACCGAGACGGACAAGTCGAACTTACACGTCTCCTGCTTGAAGTGGAGACAGAGTTTCTTAAGGTGCCACAAAGTGCTCTGAGCCGCAGTGTTCTGCATCACCTGTTCCGTAATATCCGTGATGCTGGTTATGGAGCAGGAGAAGACGCGGATCAGCTGGTTCTTAGCGAGGATCTGGACAAGCTGCTGTGAGCGGAGTTTGCACTCTATCAAGTGTAGGTCGGTGATTTTCTTGCACTTGAGGATCATCTCCGTGACAACCTGGGCCGGAAGCCAGTAGCAGTGGTTCAAGTCCAGCTTGCTGATGTGGCGAAACGAGTTGTTTATGATCTCCTTGTATATATCCTTGGACATTTCATGGAAACAGCTGAGATGGAGGGACCTGCAGCGGGAGAGAAACAGAAACAAAATAAAAATTAGAGAAATGAATAAAAAGAAAACATCCCAGAGGAATGAGAGACAGGAGAAATATCCCCAGGGAGGGAGAGACAGGAGAAATATCCCCAGGGAGGGAGAGACAGGAGAAATATCCCCGGGGAGGGAGAGATAGGAGAAATATCCCCGGGGAGGGAGAGAAAGGAGAAATATCCCCGGGGAGGGAGAGAAAGGAGAAATATCCCCAGGGAGGGAGAGATAGGAGAAATATCCCCAGAGAGGGAGAGACAGGAGAAATATCCCCAGGGAGGGAGAGACAGGAGAAATATCCCCAGGGAGGGAGAGATAGGAGAAATATCCCCAGGGAGGGAGAGACAGGAGAAATATCCCCAGGGAGGAAGAGACAGGAGAAATATCCCCAGGGAGGGAGAGACAGGAGAAATATCCCCAGGGAGGGAGAGACAAGAGAAATATCCCCAGGGAGGGAGAGACAGGAGAAATATCCCCAGGGAGGGAGAGACAGGAGAAATATCCCCAGGGAGGGAGAGATAGGAGAAATATCCCCAGGGAGGGAGAGACAGGAGAAATATCCCCAGGGAGGGAGAGATAGGAGAAATATCCCCAGGGAGGGAGAGACAGGAGAAATATCCCCAGGGAGGGAGAGATAGGAGAAATATCCTCAGGGAGGGAGAGACAGGAGAAATATCCCCAGGGAGGGAGAGAAAGGAGAAATATCCCCAGGGAGGGAGAGACAGGAGAAATATCCCCAGGGAGGGAGAGATAGGAGAAATATCCCCAGGGAGGGAGAGACAGGAGAAATATCCCCAGGGAGGGAGAGACAGAAGAAATATCCCCAGGGAGGGAGAGATAGGAGAAATATCCCCAGGGAGGGAGAGACAGGAGAAATATCCCCAGGGAGGGAGAGATAGGAGAAATATCCCCAGGGAGGGAGAGACAGGAGAAATATCCCCAGGGAGGGAGAGATAGGAGAAATATCCCCAGGGAGGGAGAGACAGGAGAAATATCCCCAGGGAGGGAGAGACAGGAGAAATATCCCCAGGGAGGGAGAGATAGGAGAAATATCCCCGGGGAGGGAGAGACAGGAGAAATATCCCCAGGGAGGGAGAGACAGGAGAAATATCCCCAGGGAGGGAGAGACAGGAGAAATATCCCCAGGGAGGGAGAGACAGGAGAAATATCCCCGGGGAGGGAGAGACAGGAGAAATATCCCCAGGGAGGGAGAGACAGGAGAAATATCCCCAGGGAGGGAGAGACAGGAGAAATATCCCCAGGGAGGGAGAGACAGGAGAAATATCCCCAGGGAGGGAGAGATAGGAGAAATATCCCCAGGGAGGGAGAGACAGGAGAAATATCCCCAGGGAGGGAGAGATAGGAGAAATATCCTCAGGGAGGGAGAGACAGGAGAAATATCCCCAGGGAGGGAGAGACAGGAGAAATATCCCCAGGGAGGGAGAGACAGAAGAAATATCCCCAGGGAGGGAGAGACAGGAGAAATATCCCCAGGGAGGGAGAGACAGGAGAAATATCCCCAGGGAGGGAGAGATAGGAGAAATATCCCCAGGGAGGGAGAGACATGAGAAATATCCCCAGGGAGGGAGAGACAGGAGAAATATCCCCAGGGAGGGAGAGACAGGAGAAATATCCCCAGGGAGGGAGAGATAGGAGAAATATCCCCAGGGAGGGAGAGACAGGAGAAATATCCCCAGGGAGGGAGAGACAGGAGAAATATCCCCAGGGAGGGAGAGATAGGAGAAATATCCCCAGGGAGGGAGAGACAGGAGAAATATCCCCAGGGAGGGAGAGACAGGAGAAATATCCCCAGGGAGGGAGAGATAGGAGAAATATCCCCAGGGAGGGAGAGACAGGAGAAATATCCCCAGGGAGGGAGAGACAGGAGAAATATCCCCAGGGAGGGAGAGACAGAAGAAATATCCCCAGGGAGGGAGAGATAGGAGAAATATCCCCAGGGAGGGAGAGACAGGAGAAATATCCCCAGGGAGGGAGAGATAGGAGAAATATCCCCAGGGAGGGAGAGATAGGAGAAATATCCCCAGGGAGGGAGAGACAGGAGAAATATCCCCAGGGAGGGAGAGATAGGAGAAATATCCCCAGGGAGGGAGAGATAGGAGAAATATCCCCAGGGAGGGAGAGACAGGAGAAATATCCCCAGGGAGGGAGAGATAGGAGAAAACCTCCCAAGGAGGGAGAGACAGGAGAAATATCCCCAGGGAGGGAAAGGGGAAATATCCCCAGGGAGGCAGGGAAATATCCCCAAGGAGAGAGAGAAAAACCAAGCAATCATCAACCATACACATCACATGTCTGTACCAGTGCAGTCTTCTCTCCTACACACTACATCTAATTCCTCTTATACCAAGTTCTTCTCTTCAGTTCAACCATACACATCACATGTCTGTACCAGTGCAGTCTTCTCTCCTACACACTACATCTAATTCCTCTTATACCAAGTTTTTCTCTTCAGTTCAACCATACACATCACATGTCTGTACCAGTGCAGTCTTCTCTCCTACACACTACATCTAATTCCTCTTATACCAAGTTTTTCTCTTCAGTTCAACCATGCCCCAGCAAGTATTTGGAAGGATTTAATAATATGACTAACTTTCTCATTATTAAGTTGGTGTTTGGAATACAAAATTATAATAGCAGGTTTTACATAAATATAAACACTTTATTATAAACAGGTTTGCATGAGAGAACTATATACATTATATATACATTCTATATATACATTCTATATATAGTGCCCAGTCCACACTGTGAAGTGGTTATGTAGGCGTTGTGACAAAAAGCACCTAATCCACACTGTGAAGTGGTTGTGTAGGCGGTGTGACAAAAAGCACCCAGTCCACACTGTAAAGTGGTCATGTGGTTGTCATGACAAAAAACACCCAGTCCACACTGTAAAGTGGTCATGTAGGTGTCACGACAAAAAGCACCCAGTCCACACTGTAAAGTGGTCATGTAGGTGTCACGACAAAAAGCACCCAGTCCACACTGTAAAGTGGTCATGTAGGTGTCACAATAAAAGCACCCAGCTCACACTGTGAAATGATCTTGTAGGTGTCACGACAAAAAGCACCCAGTCCACACTGTGAAGTGGTCATGTAGGTGTCACAACAAAAAACACCCAGTCCACACTGTGAAATGATCTTGTAGGTGTCACGACAAAAAGCACCCAGTCCACACTGAAGTGGTCATGTAGGTGTCACAACAAAAAGCACCCGGTCCACACTGTGAAATGATCTTGTAGGTGTCACGACAAAAAGCACCCAGTCCACACTGTGAAGTGGTCATGTAGGTGTCACAACAAAAAGCACCCAGTCCACACTGTGAAATGATCTTGTAGGTGTCACGACAAAAAGCACCCAGTCCACACTGAAGTGGTCATGTAGGTGTCACGACAAAATGCACCCGGTCCACACTGTAAAGTGGTTGTGTAGATGTCATGACAAAAAGCACCCAGTCCGCACTGTAAAGTGGTTGTGTAGATGTCATGACAAAAAGCACCCAGTCCGCACTGTAAAGTGGTTGTGTAGATGTCATGACAAAAATCATCCAGTCCATTGTAAAGTGGTTGTGTAGGTGTCACGATAAAAAGCACCCAGTGCTCACTGTAAATGTAGTTGGCATTAGGAAGGACATCCAGCCATAGAAACCAAACCAAAGTCGGTCCTGTGTAAGCTGGAGACAGCCATCTGCTCTGGCTTGGTTTATATATCTGGACCACCAGTCTAACCCATGATAGCATGGAAAAAAAAAATATATATATATAATACACTATATATGATGTCATCCAAGGGTGAGGCAAAAGCTGATGCAACACAGCTGGTGAACTGGAGCAACGTGAAATAAAGTGTCTTGCTCAAGGACACAACACTTGGTTGGTGAAATTGAATTCACCTCACAATTGTGAAACCAACACTAACATCTAAGCCACGCCACCCAACCCTATATATATGTGTGTGTATAAGCAAAAGGGATAGTGTGTATAAGCAAAAGGGATATTTAATTTGGATATTTAATGTATATATATATATATATATACGCACACACAAACACACGTATATATACGCACACACAAACACACAGAAATATAGCTTTTCATTAAAATTTGCTTTAATAAATAATAAAGTATATATTAATATATAATGTGTGTATAATATATACAGTATTGTACATACATACACACACATATATATACAGTAATATATGGTAATTGTTGGTTATATGCCAGACACTTCCAGTAATTTCCGTGAGTGTATATAAGAGTAGACCAAGGATGCTGCACTGATGTCATGTGGATAAGAATTAAATGGTCCACTGTTTGACACGGAGATGACCAGAAGTTACTCGTGATCTTAAAACAATATATATATATATATATATACACACACCTGTATGTAGTGTGTGTGTGTATATATATATATATATACACACACACACACACACACACACCTGTATGCATATATATATGTATATATATAAATGAAAAGTATAGAAATTATTATGAACAAGAAGCATACAGTATTTCATAATATATATATATATATATATATATATATATATATATATATATAACGAAGGGGATGTGGTAAGGAACCAGGTGGACCATAACGCACCAAAGTACTCAATACTTAGGGTAGTAGAGTGGGTAATAGGAACGAGTAGGACCCCGACGGCTGAGCTCAAGCCGTTTCGACAGCTAATTCTGGACTGATTTTAGTCCAGAATTAGCCGTCGAAACGGCTTGAGCTCAGCCGTCGGGGTCCTACTCGTTCCTATATATATATATATATGTATATAAGAAGAAATTAAAAGATGGTTAAAAGAGTTCCATGTATTTTATTATGCGCATTTCAAAAACAAATATCATCCTTTGACGATATTTGCGTTCTCTCTCTCTCTCTGTATATATATATATATATATACCTTTTATATATATATATATAGAAATATATATTTATATACCTTTCATTTATATATATATATATATATATATATATAGAGAGAGAGAGGGTTGGAAAGGATGTTTGAGATGGATGATGGAATGTAACATAAAGTAATAGAGGTGATGCTTGAGTGCGTATAGTTAACGAGTGTTTAATAGTAATACATATACGTATATACATATATATTTATATATATATTTCTTTTGAAAGATTTTCTTTATTAGCAAAATGACCCTCCCAAAGTGTCATATATATATATATATATATACACTACACTGTCTGTATATATATATATATATATATATATATATATATATATATATATATATATACCCCGAGGACATATATATATACAGACAGTGTAGTGTATGTATATAGTTAACGAGTATATATATCTATATAGTGTTATGTGTATATTGTTAACGGGTATATCGTCGTAATATACAAACTATTCTATGTAGTATTAATATATAGACAGTATGTATAGTATATACAGTTAACAAGTATATATATACACACACACACACATATATATATATATACACACACATATATATATATATACACACACATATATATATATATATACATATATGTGTATGTATATATATATATATATATAAACACACACACATATATATATACCTGTATGTATATGTATGTGTATATATATATATATATACACACACACACATATATATATATATATAGACACACACATATATATATACCTGTATGTATATATATATATATATATATATATATATACTTGTGTGTGTGTATATATATATATATATATATATGTTTACAGAAGACGTGGTACTCGGGAGACGAATTTGAATGACAAGATGCAATCGAAATGCCCGACTCACCTCACAACATACTTGTCATAGCAGAGACAATGGAGCTTGGTGTTGCTCTTGGAGAGTTGATAGACATCAGTGATGGGTAAATATGTGAAGATCCTTAATAAAACGGCATCGGGCAGTTCCAACAGACTTAAACTGGACTCTGACATCTTCTACTAGACATTCACACACAACACTCAACAAAACACCATTTCTGCTTTCCTTAGCTGTTTTTTTACTGGAGAGTTCCACATCAGTTACGGACCGTAACTCTAGTCTTCCTCTCACACTCCCTCCTTTGTATACACGCTTTAACAGCATTCGACATTCTAATAAATATTACCTGTACAGGTAATCGAAGTGTGTATACATTTTTGGGGGACATTCTGTATGTGTGTGTATATATATATTTAATAAAAAAAGAAAGTTTCGTTTACATATGAAAAATATTTTTTGTTTATCGACATGTTACGCACGTTTCGCAGGGGATTGGCGCAAGGTACCCCGTAGGAGTTATGGACACGACTCCAGTGTACTACCCACACTATATATATATATATATCAGTCATGATCATCACTGATTAATGTCCATTTTTCCACGCTAGCATGGGTTAGACAAGTTGTCCCATTGTGTAACAAGTTAGATCAGCTGGCCATCTCCAGCTCATACAGAACTGTCTCTGGCTTGGCTTCTACAGCTGGATGCCCTTCCTAATACCAACCACATTTACAATGAGTGGTGCATGCATTTTAACATGACACCGAAACGACTAGTTTACAGTGTGGACTGGGTACTTTTTGTTGTGACACCTACATGACCACTTTACAGTGTGGACTGGGTGCTTTTTGTCAGGTCACCAACACAACCACTCTACATTGGGGACTGAGCACTCTTGATTGTCATCAACATGACCACTTTACAGTGTGTACTGGGGCTTTTTGTTGTCTCACCTACACAACCACTTTATAGTGTGGACTGGGTGCCTTTTGAAATGTCACCAACACAACCACCTTACAGGGTGGACTGGGTGCATTCTGCTATGTCACCAGCACAACCACTTTATAGTGTGGACTGGGTGCATTCTGTTATGTCACCAACACAACCACCTTACAGAGTGGACTGGGTGCTTTTTGTCATGACACCAACACAACCACTCTACAGTGGGGACAGGGCACTGCTGATAGTGTCACCAACATGACCTCTTCACAGTGTGTACTGGGGGATTTTTGTCATGTCCCCTACAAGACGGTTGCTTCTGACAGGACCCACTGTAAGGAGTGTTTGAGGACTCTGCCCCCATGAGCCTCTCAGGAATAAGGGGCCAAAAAGGAAGAAGGGTGTTGTTTATTTTTTCATTTGTTTATTTGGGTTTGTCAGTGTGACTCACGTATATTGTGTTTGAGATGTTTAAGTATATGGCTGCATCAGTGTATGTATATACGTGTGTGAATTAATGTATAAGTGTGTGTGTGTATATACGTGTGTGAATTAATGTATAAGTGTGTGTGTGTATATACGTGTGTGAATTAATGTATAAGTGTGTGTGTGTGTATATATATACATATGTGAATTAATGTATAAGTGTGTGTGTGTGTGTACATCATCATCATCATCGTTTAACGTCCATCTTCCACACTAGCATGGGTTAGACGGGAGTTGTCCCACTTGAGGCAAGGTTGGTCGGGTGACCGTGTCTCGCTCATACAGGACTATCTGGCAGGTTTTCTACGTCTGCTTGCCCTTCCTAACACCAACCACATTTACAGTGTGGAACTGGGAACTTTTTACCGTGTTACCTACACAACCACATTACACCGTGGACTGTGTGTGTTTTTTTTGTTGTGACACCTACACGATCTCGATCTCATTGAGGTTAACTTTGCCTTTCATCCTTACGGAGTCGATAAAATAAAGTACCAGTAATACATTGGGTAATTGCTGGCCTTGTGCCTAAAGTAGAAACAATTCTCATTTATTTGGACTGGATGTTGTGGTACCAACTTTACAGAGAGAGGGTGGTGTTGGTGGGAGTGGGAGGATAGGGTAGGGATATTGGATTGGGGTGTATATTTGGTTAAGAGGTGCCTACTGACTGTAGGTTTCGCTTTGTACATAGGCAAGGCGGGTTTTCTGTTTTACTGCGAAGCGCCAAAGATCTCGGTTCAGTGACATTGTCTTAGAGAGATGTAAATGTGTAAAAATGTCGGAATTTATCAGATCGTACCAGGTTTTTCTGGGTCTGCCTACTCCGTAACTACCATCAATTTTGATATCCCTGCACTTACTATGTGTGTGTGTGTGTGTCTGTGTGTGTGTCTATTCGCCATTAAAACATAGGAGTATTCCGTTATATGTTCATCACCATAGAGAACAACAAAAACATCGTCACCCTCCTCTTTTTCATCACCATCATCACTATCATCCTCATCACCATCATCACTATCATCATCACCATCACCATTATTGTTATCTTTGTTGTTTCTTTTATGATGGATTTGGGGTGAAGTGATATTCATTTATAAGGGTTTGTGTTTGAGATTTTTATATTCATATTCTTTCAAACCATACAAGTTTCTTGTATTGTCCCCTATATGTCTGCCCTTGTGGCCAATAAATGAAATCATTCGGCGGATTGGCAGTATCGGTAGAGGGTCGGACGCCATGCTTTCCAGCATAGTTACGTCCCTTTACAGTGTGAGTTCAAATCCCGCCGAGGTTAACTTTGCCTTTCATCCTTACGGGGTCGATAAAATAAAGTACCAGTAATGTACTGGGTAATTGCTGGCCTTGTGCCTAAAGTAGAAACAATTATTTGTATTTTCCCTAACTGATGAGTCACCATACTGTGACATCGAAGCCCACATACGCAGAAAAGAAAGAGAGAATGGGGAGGGGGTGTAGAGAGGGGGAAGGGGAGGGGGGCGAAACTTCATATGTTTATGGTTAGCAAATGAGATAATATTTGTGGGTTAATCTGCATAGAAACAACCACCCCACACCACTCCCCCCTACTCAACTTACACCACCCACCTCCATCTTCCAAGGATCCTAAAGCAAATATTGTTGTGGCACCTACATGACCACTTTACAGTGTGGACTGGGAGCTTTTTGTTGTGACACCTACATGACCACTTTACAGTGTAGACTGGGTACTTTTTGTTGTGACACCTACATGACCACTTTACAGTGTGGACTGGGTGCTTTTTGTTGTGACTCCTACATGACCACTTTACAGTGTGGACTGCGAGCTTTTTGTTGTGACACCTACATGACCACTTTACAGTGTAGACTGGGTACTTTTTGTTGTGACACCTACATGACCACTTTACAGTGTGGACTGGGTGCTTTTTGTTGTGACTCCTACATGACCACTTTACAGTGTGGACTGCGAGCTTTTTGTTGTGACACCTACATGACCACTTTACAGTGTAGACTGGGTACTTTTTGTTGTGACTCCTACATGACCACTTTACAGTGTGGACTGGGTGCTTTTTGTTGTGACACCTACATGACCACTTTACAGTGTGGACTGGGTGCTTTTTGTTGTGACTCCTACATGACCACTTTACAGTGTAGACTGGGTACTTTTTGTTGTGACACTTACATGACCACTTTACAGTGTGGACTGCGAGCTTTTTGTTGTGACACCTACACGACCACTTTACAGTGTGGACTAGGTGCTTTTTGTTGTGACTCCTACATGACCACTTTACAGTGTAGACTGGGTACTTTTTGTTGTGACACCTACATGACCACTTTACAGTGTAGACTGGGTACTTTTTGTTGTGACACCTACATGACCACTTTACAGTGTAGACTGGGTACTTTTTGTTGTGACTCCTACATGACCACTTTACAGTGTAGACTGGGTACTTTTTGTTGTGACACCTACATGACCACTTTACAGTGTAGACTGGGTACTTTTTGTTGTGACTCCTACATGACCACTTTACAGTGTAGACTGGGTACTTTTTGTTGTGACTCCTACATGACCACTTTACAGTGTGGACTGGGTACTTTTTGTTGTGACTCCTACATGACCACTTTACAGTGTGGACTGCGAGCTTTTTATCATAACACCTGTTTATCTTTTATTACCACTTGTTTATCTTTTATTTTTATTATTTTTTTATATTTATTTTCATTTGTACCCCTTCCACCCCCCCTTTTTTCTAAATGTTTCTCCCCCACTTCCTTACACACCCTTGGAACTCTCTTCCAACACACTTTTCGCTTGATGAAGGGCTTATGCCCGAAACGTCGTTCCCCATCCCCCCCCTCCTCCCCCACTCTCAAGAGCGTGAAACTAATAAACCTTTGTTCGTACTGCCTCTCTGTTTTGTTCCCGTTCCATTTTTCGCTCTATATATATATATATATATATATATATATATAAATATATATATATATATATTGACATGAATATCTCCGTAGGATTTCAACTTTATTTTACTACATCTCATCGTATGTATTTATTTTGAATGTATTATCCGTGGTGGTGGGTCTGGCCTAATGTGGTATTTCGGTGTTTAATATCAGCTTTGACTCGGGTGTCCTACGCTGTGTGTGTGTGCGTGTGTGTCCGTGTATACATTTATATGTGTATGGGTGTAGGTGGTTGTATATGTCTGTATATATATTAAAAAAAAAAAAAAAATATATATATATATATGTATACCGTCTCTGCATATGCATGTGGTGTGTATATGTGCATATACGTGCTGAACATATTGATGTGCACAATCTTGTGATGTCCCAATGCGGTGACTTAATGGCTCTTGAAGCTATTTTTTATATATCTTCTGTCTTTTTATATATCTTTTGTATGCGCTCCAACTGTGTCTGCTTGCTTTGGCTAACCCGCCTGCACCTCGCTTGCTAATGCACGTGAATTCTTCTACCTCCCTTCGATGCACCTCTCTCTGACCATTGGACTCCTGCCCGGGTGTGAACCGGTTTGTGATTACCCCACCGCTCAACTGTGTGAATGCACACCCGCGACTTTCGAGTGAACTTTTGGGACTGCCCAACCTGGGACGCCTCCATTGCCTTGCAATGGTCAAGTGATACTGGTGACTGTGACACTTAGTGCCTTCGTGGGCCCCTGATATTTTCAAGAGATATATTTTAAAAGAATGGTCAAGTGATACACATAACTGTGACACTTAGTGCCTTCGTGGGCCCCTGATATATTCAAGAGATATATTCTAAAAAAATATATATCTTATCTCAATTTACTTTATTTCATTTTATTTTATTTTATTTCATTTCATGTTATCTAATTTTATTTATTTACTTATTTAATTCCATTTATTTATTTATTTATTTATTTACTTATTTATTTATTTATTTATTTAAACTTAATTTTAATTTTAATTTTATTTATTTATTTAATTTTTATTTATTTATTTATTTAATTACATTTAATTATATCTTATATTATATTATTTTAATTTAGTCTATTTTATTTTATTTTAGTTTACCTTATTTTATCTTATTTTATGATTATATTATATTATGTTCTATTTTATATAATTTTAATTTTAATTTTATATTATTTTATCTCATTCCTTACCCTGTATCACTATTATCTGTATATTTTATATTTTATATGTAAGTTTGTTATATACTTCTTTATATTTTCTTATATATATTATAAGTCTGTTTTTCACCTATTTTTTACCTACTCTTACCTAATCCTATCTATCTTATCTACTCTTGTCTGTTCTCTTATCCATGTGTATGCTTGTATGTAACTATATGTTGACAGCACCCCGCCCAACTGTGACTGATAGCACCCCTTATTTTTCATTGTTTATTTTATTATCTTATTTTTATTTTTATTTTTATGCTTATCTTTATTTTTACTTCCTTAATATCCTTTATCGTCTATTATTATTTTTCATTCTTCAATGTCTTGGATTTGTTATTGCTTGTATGGTATGTAATTAACCTTTATGCTCTGATGAGTCCCACTTATAGTGCGGATGAAACAATGTTAGCAAGTAAAGATATGCATATGCTATAGGCGTTCTTTGTTATTTATTATATTATATATATATATATACATTCATACACACACATACATAAATCATCATCATTGTAATAACTAACATCACTTTAGCTCCATTTCTGAAACAAGATAGGACTTTAGAGTGTTGTTTGCAAAGGCCAAGGATGTGTGTATACATATGTATATATATTTAGGCCATATAATGATGGGGTGGGGTGTAGTAGAAGCAGCTCTAAGGCAATAGTGTGTGTATGTGTGTGTTCATATAATTTTGTTTACCAGCCTGAGTCTATTTATATATGAGTGCATGTATATGCATATATATATATGTGTATGTGTATATATATATGTATGTATATATATCTATAAATACACACATATATACATATACATATATACATGTGTATATATATCTATATATACACACATATATACATATACACACACACATATATATACATATACATATATACACACACATATATACATATACATATATACATGTGCATATATATCTATATATACACACATATATACATATACATATATACACACACATATATACATGTGCATATATATCTATATATACACACATATATACATGTGTATATATATCTATATATACACACATATATACATACATATATATACATACACATATATATACATATAC
>OZ024765.1:2961093-2973593 GCA_964016885.1 Eledone cirrhosa | reverse complement strand
AATATGTTTTTATAAATATAGTTTCCATTTATTAATATCATTGATATATATATATATATATACCTCTCAAAGGCGATGACACACGACCGTGATCTCTGGCGTTAGACAGTAATACAGAGTACCCGACCTCCCATGGGTACAAGCTGAAGCATATAGACAATATGCCCCCCCCCCCCCCACCGCAGAAAAGCACCCAGCCCACACTGTAAAGTGGACGTGTAGGCGCCACGAAAAAGCACCCAGCACTCACTGTAAATGAGGTTGGTGTTAGGAAGGGCATCCAGCTGTAGAAATCAAGCCAGATCAGTTCCTGTATGAGCAAGGCATGGTCAGCCGACCAGACACTGCCCACAACAGGACAACCCGTCTAACCCATGCTAGCGTGGAAGAACGGACGTAAAACGGTGATGATGGTATCATCATCATCATCATGGTCGGCTGACCATGCCTTGCTCATACAGGAACTGATTCTGGCTTGATTTCTACAGCTGGATGTCCTTCCTAACACCAACCTCATTTACAGTGAGCGCTGGGTGCTTTTTTTTCCGTGGCACCTCCACGACCACTTTGCAGTGGGAGGGTGTGGGGGTATATTGTCTATATGCTTCAGCTTCAGCTTGTACCCATGGGGGGGGGAGGTCTTCTGTATTACTGCGTGACGCCAAAGGTCACAGTCGTGTGTCGTTGCCTTTGGGAGATGTAATTGGGTACGGTCAGCTTTATGTATGTATCTCTTATCTTCCAATTGCAGCCGTCCAGTGTTCCAAATTCTCTCTCGGTCCTCGTTCACCTTGACAGTACAGCACCAGTATGTGTCCCAAGTTTGTTATCAGGAAACTCTGGGTTTTCCGAAAGATCTTGCTTGTGGTTCTTACACCATTATTGTTGTTACCTCTACCACTCATCGCGAACTCATCGGTAGGTTTTTGTTACCCTCTAGAGGGCAGCACTAGTCTTATCTGTATGTCTATGTGTGTATATGTTTGTGTGTGTGAGTGTGTATATATGTGAATGTGGGTGTGTGTATATGTTTGTGTATGTGTATATATGTTTGTGTATGTGTATATATGTGAATGTGTGTGTGTGTGTGTATATGCGAATGTGTGTGTGTATATATATGTGAATGTGTGTGTGTATATATATGTGAATGTGTGTGTATGTATATATATATATGTGTGCATGTGAGTGTATATATATATATATATATGCATGTATGTATATGTACATGTGTGTGTGTGTATATATATATATATGATTGTGTGTGTATATATATATATGCATGTGTGTATATATATATATATGTATTTATGTGAGTATATATGTGTATATATGTGCATGTGTGTGTATATATATATATATATATATGTGTGTGTGTGTGTGTGTGTATATATATATATATATATGTGTGTGTGTGTGTGTATATGTATGTACATGTGAGCCTGTATATATATATATATGCACTGTCTCTCTCTCACACACCATCTCTCTCTCTCTCTCTGCTCCAGGAGGGGAAGTGTGCCTATGGTATATTAGTGTTGGCTATATACTGGATCACTGAGGCCCTGCCATTAGCTGTCACTGCCCTTCTACCACTTGTAATATTCCCTGCCCTAGGGGTAGCTCAGACCAAAGGCATTGCCACCAAATATATAAATGTGAGTAGAACATTTATTTATATAATATTTATTTATAAAAATAGTATATACATATATAAATACAATATATATATATATATATATATATATATAAATGTAAGTATGTATGTATACGTACATACATATATGTATACAGACGTACAGTAGTATGTATATATATATACAAACATGCACACATATATATATGTATGTATGCATGTATGTAAAACACATATTTATATACATATTTATGTGATGCGTATGAAGGATGACAGCTGCATAAAAAGGTGCAGAGCACTAGAAGTTGATGGAAACCGCGGAGTGGGGAGATCCAAGATGACTTGGGATGAGGTGATAAAAGCCGACCTTACCCAACTACACCTCTCAAAGTCAATGACACACGACCGTGACTTCTGGCGTCACGCAGTAATACAGGGTACCCGACCTCCCATGGGTACATGCTGAAGCATATAAACAATATGCCCCCCCCCCCCCCCCCCCCACCGCAAGGTGGTCGTGGAGGTGCCACGGCAAAAAAGCACCCAGCCCACACTGTAAAGTGGACGTGTAGGCGCCACGAAAAAGCACCCAGCACTCACTGTAAATGAGGTTGGTGTTAGGAAGGGCATCCAGCTGTAGAAATCAAGCCAGATCAGTTCCTGTATGAGCAAGGCATGGTCAGCCGACCAGACACTGCCCACAACAGGACAACCCGTCTAACCCATGCTAGCGTGGAAGAACGGACGTAAAACGGTGATGATGATGATGATGATGTATATATAAATGTAAGTATGTATGTATACGTACATACATATATGTATACTGACGTACAGTAGTATGTATATATATATACATACATGCACACATATATATATGCACGTATCGGTTTACCGAACATTTATTATAATGCTCGGTTTGTTTGTTTACAAACAGCCCGAATTACGCATTATAATAAATATATACATATATAATTACGCATTATAATAAATATATACATATATATATATATACATACATATACAGCCATACACATATTGATATATATATATATAAACCTGTAGAGAAAATATATATTATTAGTACTGATTAAAGTTTAAGCAAATAATTTCTGCTTTCACCCTATTATGGGAACAAAATTGTTGGCTTGGGGCCTAAATAAAGATGGCGACAAGGAAGGTCGCTTGACCACATCTTGACCAAACAAAATATAATATTTTCACCAAAAACTGCCCTTTAAACACATGTCAGATGGATTACAATATTCATTATTACAATTACTTTCACTGTTCCCTGACAACTAGTACCAGTTTCAAGATAGAATTATCTTAACGAAGTATATATATTTCGTTTCTGAATTTGTTTAGCAAGATTCTTTATCTGAAATCGTGTGTTGAAACCGATATTGTTATACTTTGGGAGGGTCATGTTGCCAATAAGAAACACACGCACCAGTTGCTTTCACTTCAATTTAATTTATTAAATATTTATAAGTTTACAAATTTATAAATTTATAGATTTCTGGTTGGTTGGTTGGTTCCACAACCAGATAGTTGTTTATATATATATAGTCATAGTTCTTTCGTCACACACTCTGTGACCTCTTCAGTGACTGGGGATTTCTTTCTTCGTTTCTGTGCCTTTCCTTTCTTCTATCCTACGCCATTTTGTTTGTGTGTGGGTTGCGTGCTCAGTTTGCGCATGCGCCACATCCGGGTGTCTGTGTGTGTGTTTGTGTTCAAAAAAAAAAAAATTAAAAAAATAGAAAAATGAACACAAACACACACACAGACACCCGGATGTGGCGCATGCGCAAACTGAGCACGCAACCCACACACAAACAAAATGGCGTAGGATAGAAGAAAGGAAAGGCACAGAAACGAAGAAAGAAATCCCCAGTCACTGAAGAGGTCACAGAGTGTGTGACGAAAGAACTATGACTATATATATATAAACAACTATCTGGTTGTGGAACCAACCAACCAACCAGAAATCTATAAATTTATAAATTTGTAAACTTATAAATATTTAATAAATTAAATTGAAGTGAAAGCAACTGGTGCGTGTGTTTCTTATTGGCAACATGACCCTCCCAAAGTATAACAATAAGAAGTATATATAATTTCACTTGATTTTCGCCAACGAACCACGTGTGGACATGGACGGGGAAAAAAGGAAAAAAAACAAAACAAATCACTACGTCCCTTAAGGATCGCAGTAAGTACTCCACAAAACATATAAACAACAATATACACACAGATTTATATACAGATACATACCATATGCATATACACACACGTGAAAAGAAACCACACTATTGCGTGTGAGACACTATACCGGCCAATTTTACCAATTTACATTGGTAAAATATTTCTTAACATTGACTTCGCTTCTAACCCACATACACCTTTTAATTATATATATATACTAGCAGCTGAAAGTTAATAATTTGAAAAAAAAATATTATTGAAAGTTTACTATAAAGAAGCAGTATCAGGGGAAAAAAAAAAAAAAAAAAAAAAAAAAAAAAACGTTATTCGCTGTTAATAAACAACTGCCTTCTACAGTACGTTTCATTTAACTTTCGCAGCATATTTATTTGTTTACATGCACAGACTCTTCTACACACACACAACATTTAGGAAAACGGAAACAAAATACACAAAAAAAACAGACATTTTATTTCTATCGTAATCAAGTGCGCTAAACCTATATTGTTTACATTGTGTTTTTCTACGGATGGGTAGAAATAACAAAATTGCCATGGTGATGTCCATCGATGAAATTTGCGACAAAACTGGTCGATGTCCAAAAATAGAACATTGCCCGGAAGATCACACCTGCCATATCTGTACGGAACCCGAAAACTCGTTCCGTAATCGCTGGGTCGAATGTGGAACCTGTCGCATCTCTGTCTGCCTTCAATGCGCCACAGGCTTCCGGAAGATCCCAGGCCAAAATAAGAAACATCACATTGCTACGATGGATAGACTCTGGGAGATGGTCCAGCTAACAAACTGGTCCTTTCAGTACCTGGACTGTATGCCTGCTTCTCCCATTACTGCGGAACAACAACAAAGACCGAAGATCGTGTCTTCTACCATTGTTCCTGAACAACAACAACAAAAACCGAGGATCGTGTCTTCCTCTACCATTGTCGCTGAACAACAGCAAAAACCAACGACCGTAGCTTCTGCTACTACCCCCGTTGAAGGACTTCATCAACAACAGCAACCCATGTCTTCCTCACCCGTTACTTTTCAACAACAACAACCGACGACTGTGTCTTCTACCATTCCTGTTGAAGGAGAAGAACAACAACAAAAACCGACCGTCAATACGGAGTTTGAGGAAATACGGCAAATGATTTCCGCTTTAAGTCAAGAAATAGCGGAAATAAAATCAAGCGTTCGTGTAGAACCCCACAATGAGGGATCTTACCGGAGTGCCTTGTTAAAAAATCTCCGCGTACCTCATGTTGAACCTAGACGCATTGAGAATGCCACTGAAACTGCAAACCACGAAGTGATTGCCATCGGTGTGCCGGAAGACATAGTTGATCTTCAGGCATTTGCTACCAGTTCATCCAAAGACCTGGGCTGTGCTCCCGCAAAGGGTGCTCTACGCCTTGGCCGACCAGGCCCGAAACCCAGGTTAATTAGACTGTCGTTTTCAAACTCGGCTGAGGCACGTTCATACCTTGTAGCCTCTGATAAAGCTAGGCGTGAAAGTCGGATTGCTTTCCGAACACGTCCTGGTCTTCCTCCTGATGTCCGCCCAAAGTTGCGTGCTGCAGCTTCCCTAAACCGCAGCTCGGCAGAACATGAAAGCTTCAGCCTACGAGATGATGGGCAGATATGGAGGTTTGTTAAGGCTGGCGAATCATGGAAAAGAGACACCAGCTGGTCTGAAAACAGTGTACCCACAACAACTGACAATAAAGAAACTGAAAAAACTCTGGGAAACTAAATCAGAACAACCTGCCATCCCCTGCACATAATCATAGACTGGAATCAAAGTACAAACTGTTGTCCTTGAATGCACGTAGTCTATGCAATAAGATTCATCTTTTTGACTCCTACGTCAAAAGTATCAACCCGGACTTCATTACAGTCACGGAAACTTGGGCACATCCCTTACTCTGTGATGGGGTTTTCAGCATGACTGGCTACAACCTGTTTCGTAAAGACCGTATTAATCGTCGTGGTGGTGGTGTAATGGTCTACGTTCGGTCAAATCTGTCGGCAATTCCTTGTGCTGATTTGAACCAATCACAGCAGGAAGTTTTTTTCTGCGATATACGTATGACCATGTCAACACTGCTACTTGGAGTCGTTTACCGTCCCCCAAATTACCATCAGGACACTCAACTTTGTGATATCCTCAGAGCTGCTGCCAGGAAGACAGCCACTTATGTTTTCATTGCAGGTGACTTCAATCACCCTGAGATTGACTGGGAGACCTTTCGTTGGCCGCCAAGTGCAAATGACTTCCTTGAGCTGGTGCTGGACTCGAGTTGGTCCCAGGTGGTCACCTCCCCAACGAGAGGTGACAACACTTTGGACCTACTCTTCACCACTACTCCTGAAACGGTCATTAGTGTTACTGCTGAGGAACCTTTAGGTGACTCTGATCATGCTATGATCATTGCCAATCTATCCCTCATGGGCAGTAACAAGAACCACAACCATCTCCAAACTGCTCACTTTGACTGGAATAGAGCAGACTGGAACTGTTACTGCACCGAGTTGCAACGGCCAAACTGGCTTGAGTTCTATGACTCTGGAGATGTCAACACTGTACTCCAGAACATCCTGAGCTCAATATGGACAGCATGTGCAGCATCGGTGCCACGTAAGCGGAAAAAACATCCTAAAAGCGCAATTTGGGAGACTGCAGCAGTCCGTCTTGCCAGAAAAGAACGGCGCAATGCTGAACGTGAGTACAAACTTCACAAATCAGACATTAATAGGAAGAGGCGAAATAGATCGTCCAACCACCTCAAACAGGTGACAAAAAAGGCAGTGCTTCAATTTGAGCAGCGCATAGCAACCAGCCCTGACAGTAAGGTGTTCTGGAAGTATGTTCACTCAAAGCAGAGGCCTCACTCTCCAGTTGGTCCTCTTCGCAATCCCCACACAAGCCAGGTTACTGACGACCCCAAGGAATGCGCAGAGCTCATTGCTGAATGCTATGCAGGCATTTTCACCATTGAAGACCAGAGTGTACCATCTCCACCACCTATGACACCGGACTCTATTACAACCATGGAATTTACACCTGCAATGCTGCGACGTCACCTAAAAAATAAACGCAACCATGCCTCTCCTGGTCTTGATGGTGTTACGTACCTGCTTCTTAAACGTGGTGGGTACTTCCTTCTACGCCAGTTATCACGCTTCTTCCAATTCTGTCTGAACAACAGTGCTACTCCAGAACAGTGGAAAACTGCCAGTGTAATTCCTCTGTTCAAAAAGGGTGACCGCACATCACCTGTGAACTATCGTCCAGTCAGTCTTACTAGTTGCATCGCCAAACTGATGGAATCCTGTGTCAGAGAAACACTTTGGAACTTCTGGAGCTCTCACAGTCTTATCCGGCCTTCGCAATTTGGATTTATCCCCAACTCCAGCTGCTGTGATCAACTTATAGAGTTTCTTGAAGACATCACCCGGATCACTGATGGCGGCTCATGGGTGGATGTTGTTTACCTTGACTTTGCGAAGGCCTTCAATTCTGTGCCGCACAAAAGGCTTATGGCAAAACTCTCTGCAATGGGTGTGAAGGATGATCTTTTTAACTGGTTGAAGTCCTTCATTCTCAGTCGAAGAGAGGTAGTCACGGTTCTGGGACAGCATTCCTCACCATATGAGATGTCATCTGGTGTACCTCAGGGATATGTTCTTGGCCCCCTTTTGTTTGTGGCATATATTAATGACATAGATGCCAACTTAAGGAATGCCACAGTACTAAAGTACGCAGACGACATCAAGCTGTACCTTGAGATAAAAAGGACAGATCCTGAACACTATAGATCTTGCTTGCAGTCTGACCTGGACACAATGCAACAGTGGATCTCAGACTGGCAACTCAAGCTAGCTGTGGACAAGTGCACCACCATGCATTTTGGGAGTAAAAACCCAGCGTCCACATATTCCCTCCACAGCACTAATATCAAGAAGTCTTCCTGTGAACGTGACCTGGGCATTACGGTCAGCAGCGATTTGCGTTGGACGAGGCACGTCTCTAAAATTGTCAAGAGGGCCGAGGGTGTCTTAGCATCACTCAGCAAGACCTTTGTCAGCCGCTCTCCAGATATCTATTTAAGGCTGTATACAGCTATGGTGCGACCACACTTAGAATTTGCATCACCAGTCTGGAACCCCTATCTTGCTCAGGACATTGACCGCCTGGAAACTGTTCAGAGACGTGCAACCAAGCGAATACCCTCCATCAGGCATCTACCATACTCTGATCGCCTTGCTTCCCTGGGCATGGATTCATTGAAGCTCCGACGCCTGGCAACTGACTTGGTAAACACCCACAAAATTGTTAACCACGTTGCCAACAACAACCCTGAGTGCCTTTTCGATTTCCATGTGTCTAACACACGTGGACATGCCCACAAAGTAAGAAAACAGCACAGTTCCCATGACTTTCGGAAACATTTTTTCACGCTCAGAGTTGCTGAAGCATGGAACAAACTACCTGCATCAGTTGTTAGCTGTCGAGACGCTGCATCCTTTAAGGCCTCCATGGAACAAACTACCTGCATCAGTTGTTAGCTGTCGAGACACTGCATCCTTTAAGGCCTCCATGGAACAAACTACCTGCATCAGTTGTTAGCTGTCGAGACACTGCATCCTTTAAAACCTCCATGGAACAAACTACCTGCATCAGTTGTTAGCTGTCGAGACACTGCATCCTTTAAAACCTCCATGGAACAAACTACCTGCATCAGTTGTTAGCTGTCGAGACACTGCATCCTTTAAAACCTCCATGGAACAAACTACCTGCATCAGTTGTTAGCTGTCGAGACACTGCATCCTTTAAAACCTCCATGGAACAAACTACCTGCATCAGTTGTTAGCTGTCGAGACACTGCATCCTTTAAAACCTCCATGGAACAAACTACCTGCATCAGTTGTTAGCTGTCGAGACACTGCATCCTTTAAGGCCTCCATGGAACAAACTACCTGCATCAGTTGTTAGCTGTCGAGACACTGCATCCTTTAAGGCCTCCATGGAACAAACTACCTGCATCAGTTGTTAGCTGTCGAGACGCTGCATCCTTTAAGGCCTCCATGCTTCCCGAGATCCGCCAACACTACAGCTAACACATACAAACATGTACTTCCCTGGCATTTGTGTATTATTCTATGTACTATATTGACGAGTTGTAGTGCACCTGAGCACTTTACACAATAATTTCATTATTATTATTATTATTAGATCAGAAACCATTCTGCTGAGGTTAACTTTGCCTTTCATCTTTATGGGGGTCGATAAAATAAAGTACCAGTCAGGCACTGGGGTCGATTTAATAGAGCTTCTCCCCCCCCCCCCCCCCACCAAAAAAAATTGCTGGCCTTGTGCCTAAAGTAGAAACAATTATTATTGTTGTTGTATTTATCTGCCCATGTTTAAATTGTCCAACTGCTTTGTTTCATGTTTTTGTTGTTAAATCTTCTCTCACAACCCTCACCCCACCTCTCACAAATACTCAGAACACAACTATGATGTTTCTTGGAGGATTAGTGGTTGCCATAGCAATAGAAACCTGGAATTTACACAAAAGAATCGCACTTCACACACTTCTCCTATTTGGCACAGAACCGAAAAGGTAGAGTACAAATTACGATATAATCATTTGCTTTTTAACCGTTTAGCATTTAAATTGGCCGTATCCAGCTAGAATTCTCTCACATCTTTCTGTGCAAAACAACCATATCCAGCCACTCATACTGATTTTAAGGTATTGTTCTCAAAATGAATAATATCAAAATCTCAAAGATTCGATGTTATGTGAGATATTATGTAATGTAAAGCCTTTGCTGTGAAAATACAATAGTATATATAGAGTAATGTAAATGTTATGTGAGATATTATGTGAGGTAAAGCCTTTACTGTGACAATACAATAGTATATATAGAGTAATGTAAATGTTATGTGAGATATTATGTGAGGTAAAGCCTTTACTGTGACAATACAATAGTATATATAGAGTAATGTAAATGTTATGTGAGATATTATGTGAGGTAAAGCCTTTGCTGTGAAAATACAATAGTATATATAGAGTAATATAAATGTTATGTGAGATATTATGTGAGGTAAAGCCTTTACTGTGAAAATACAATAGTATATATAGAGTAATGTAAATGTTATGTGAGATATTATGTGAGGTAAAGCCTTTACTGTGACAATACAATAGTATATATAGAGTAATGTAAATGTTATGTGAGATATTATGTAATGTAAAGCCTTTGCTGTGAAAATACAATAGTATATATAGAGTAATGTAAATGTTATGTGAGATATTATGTGAGGTAAAGCCTTTACTGTGACAATACAATAGTATATATAGAGTAATGTAAATGTTATGTGAGATATTATGTGAGGTAAAGCCTTTGCTGTGAAAATACAATAGTATATATAGAGTAATATAAATGTTATGTGAGATATTATGTGAGGTAAAGCCTTTACTGTGAAAATACAATAGTATATATAGAGTAATGTAAATGTTATGTGAGATATTATGTGAGGTAAAGCCTTTACTGTGACAATACAATAGTATATATAGAGTAATGTAAATGTTATGTGAGATATTATGTAATGTAAAGCCTTTGCTGTGAAAATACAATAGTATATATAGAGTAATGTAAATGTTATGTGAGATATTATGTGAGGTAAAGCCTTTACTGTGACAATACAATAGTATATATAGAGTAATGTAAATGTTATGTGAGATATTATGTGAGGTAAAGCCTTTACTGTGACAATACAATAGTATATATAGAGTAATGTAAATGTTATGTGAGATATTATGTGAGGTAAAGCCTTTGCTGTGAAAATACAATAGTATATATAGAGTAATATAAATGTTATGTGAGATATTATGTGAGGTAAAGCCTTTACTGTGAAAATACAATAGTATATATAGAGTAATGTAAATGTTATGTGAGGTAAAGCCTTTACTGTGAAAATGCAATAGTATATATAGAGTAATGTAAATGTTATGTGAGATATTATGTGAGGTAAAGCCTTTACTGTGAATATACAATAGTATATATAGAGTAATGTAAATGTTATGTGAGATATTATGTGAGGTAAAGCCTTTACTGTGAAAATACAATAGTATATATAGAGTAATGTAAATGTTATGTGAGGTAAAGCCTTTACTGTGAAAATGCAATAGTATATATAGAGTAATGTAAATGTTATGTGAGATATTATGTGAGGTAAAGCCTTTACTGTGAAAATACAATAGTATATATAGAGTAATGTAAATGTTATGCGAGATATTATGTAATGTTAAGCCTTTGCTGTGACAATACAATAGTATATATAGAGTAATGTAAATGTTATGGGAGATATTATGTGAGGTAAAGCCTTTGCTGTGACAATACAATAGTATATATAGAGTAATGTAAATGTTATGGGAGATATTATGTGAGGTAAAGCCTTTACTGTGAAAATACAATAGTATATATAGAGTAATGTAAATGTTATGTGAGATATTATGTGAGGTAAAGCCTTTACTGTGAAAATACAATGGTATATATAGAGTAATGTAAATGTTATGGGAGATATTATGTGAGGTAAAGCCTTTACTGTGACAATACAATAGTATATATAGAGTAATGTAAATGTTATGTGAGATATTATGTGAGGTAAAGACTTTACTGTGACAATACAATAGTATATATAGAGTAATGTAAATGTTATGTGAGATATTATGTGAGGTAAAGCCATTACTGTGACAATACAATAGTTTATATAGAGTAATGTAAATGTTATGTGAGATATTATGTAAGGTAAAGCCTTTACTGTGAAAATATAATAGTATATATAGAGTAATGTAAATGTTATGTGAGATATTATGTGAGGTAAAGCCTTTGCTGTGAAAATACAATAGTATATATAGAGAGTAATGTAAATGTTATGTGAGATATTATGTGAGGTAAAGCCTCTACTGTGAAAATACAATAGTATATATAGAGAGTAATGTAAATGTTATGTGAGATATTATGTGAGGTAAAGCCTTTACTGTGAAAATACAATAGTATATATAGAGTAATGTAAATGTTATGCGAGATATTATGTGAGGTAAAGCCTTTGCTGTGAAAATACAATAGTATATATAGAGTAATGTAAATGTTATGTGAGATATTATGTGACATAAAGCCTCTACTGTGAAAATACAATAGTATATATAGAGTAATGTAAATGTTATGTGAGATATTATGTGAGGTAAAGCCTTTACTGTGAAAATACAATAGTATATATAGAGTAATGTAAATGTTATGTGAGATATTATGTGAGGTAAAGCCTTTACTGTGAAAATACAATAGTATATATAGAGTAATGTAAATGTTATGTGAGATATTATGTGAGATAAAGCCTCTACTGTGAAAATACAATAGTATATATAGAGTAATGTAAATGTTATGTGAGATATTATGTGAGGTAAAGCCTTTACTGTGAAAATACAATAGTATATATAGAGTAATGTAAATGTTATGTGAGATATTATGTGAGATAAAGCCTCTACTGTGAAAATACAATAGTATATATAGAGTAATGTAAATGTTATGTGAGATATTATGTGAGATAAAGCCTCTACTGTGAAAATACAATAGTATATATAGA
>OZ024765.1:2943593-2948593 GCA_964016885.1 Eledone cirrhosa | reverse complement strand
ACCTCTCCAGATGTCTGAATGTCTACCTCTCCAGATGTCTGAATGTCTACCTCACCAGATATTTGAATGTCTACCTCTCCAGATGTCTGAATGTGTACCTCTCCAGATGTTTGAGTGTCTAGCTCACCAGATGTTTGTATGTCTACCTCTCCAGATGTTTGAATGTCTACCTCTCCAGATGTTTGAATGTCTACCTCACCAGATGTTTGAGTGTCTACCTCTCCAGATGTTTGAATGTCTACCTCACCAGATGTTTGAGTGTCTACCTCACCAGATGTTTGTATGTCTACCCCTCCATGTCTACCTCTCGTCTATTTGTCAGGGTCTAAACCCTGTTTTTTGTCTATTTATTAGGGTCTTAATCTTGTTTTCTCTCTATTTATTAGGGTCCGACTCAGAAGTGTGGTCAACTATACTTGACTGGAACACTATTGAGAAAAAGATTCCCTGGGGTGTCATATTGATACTAGGGGGTGGATTTGCCATAGCTGATGTGTCCAAGGTAGGTTTACAATGTGGAATACTCAGCCACATTACACTATAATACAAGATGGACTCTACCTGTAATTTAAAGGACCAGCTCTGTCATTAGAAATATGGTAATGAAAGGTTTAAAGTGTTTATATTTATCTAAAAACCTTCCATCATAATTTCATGTAAGAACCTTTATTAAGTTATGTTCCAAACACCAGGTTAATAAGACAGTGTCTTTCATTAGAAATATGGTAATGAAAGGGTTAAAGAGTTTATATATGCCAGAACCTTTGTTAATCCTTTAATATTTAAACCAGCTGTACCCTGCCAGAATTCTCTCACCTCTTTCTGTTCAAACCGGCCAGATATCATAGATTTGATATTATGTGAAGTAAAGCCTTTACTGTGACAATACAATAGTATATATAGAGTAATGTAAATGTTATGCGAGATATTATGTGAGGTAAAGCCTTTACTGTGAAAATACAATAGTATATATAGAGTAATGTAAATGTTATGTGAGATATGTGAGGTAAAGCCTTTACTGTGAAAATACAATAGTATATATAGAGTAATGTCAATGTTATGTGAGATATTATGTGAGGTAAAGCCTTACTGTGAAAATATAATAGTATATATAGAGTAATGTAAATGTTATGTGAGATATTATGTGAGGTAAAGCCTTTACTGTGAAAATACAATAGTATATATAGAGTAATGTAAATGTTATGTGAGATATTATGTGAGGTAAAGCCTTTACTGTGAAAATACAATAGTATATATAGAGTAATGTAAATATTATGTGAGATATTATGTGAGGTAAAGCCTTTACTGTGACAATACAATAGTACATATAGAGTAATGTAAATGTTATGTGAGATATTATGTGAGGTAAAGCCTTTACTGTGACAATACAATAGTACATATAGAGTAATGTAAATGTTATGTGAGATATTATGTGAGGTAAAGCCTTTACTGTGAAAATACAATAGTATATATAGAGTAATGTAAATGTTATGTGAGATATTATGTGAGGTAAAGCCTTTACTGTGACAATACAATAGTATATATAGAGTAATGTAAATGTTATGTGAGATATTATGTGAGGTAAAGCCTTTACTGTGAAAATACAATAGTACATATAGAGTAATGTAAATGTTATGTGAGATATTATGTGAGGTAAAGCCTTTACTGTGACAATACAATAGTATATATAGAGTAATGTAAATGTTATGCGAGATATTATGTGAGGTAAAGCCTTTACTGTGAAAATACAATAGTATATATAGAGTAATGTAAATGGTATGTGAGATATTATGTGAGGTAAAGCATTTACCATGAAAATACAATAGTATATATAGAGTAATGTAAATGTTATGCGAGATATTATGTGAGGTAAAGCCTTTACTGTGAAAATACAATAGTACATATAGAGTAATGTAAATGTTATGTGAGATATTATGTGAGGTAAAGCCTTTACCATGAAAATACAATAGTATATATAGAGTAATGTAAATGTTATGCGAGATATTATGTGAGGTAAAGCCTTTACTGTGAAAATACAATAGTATATATAGAGTAATGTAAATGCTAAAGGGTTAAGTTATGTTCCAAACATCATCTTAATAACGAAAAAGTTTGTTATATTACTAAACCATAGACAGTGACTTTCATTAAAGATATGGTAACGAAAAGGTTAAAGTGTTTATATTTATCAAAAAACCTTTAAGTTATGTCCCAAACTCGACCATAATAATTGTTAGATCGTTAAAAGATATCTGTCATTAGAAATATAGTAACGAAAGGATGAAACTTATAATTCTACATCTTTCACTTACCTTTATTTTTACTTTGCGTGTGTAGGTTTCCGGTTTATCAGTTCTCATCAGCCAAAAGCTGATCGTCCTTTCTTCCATGCCAGCCTGGTTGATGAGTCTCTGTCTCAGCTTCCTTGTATCTTTATTAACCGAGATAACCAGTAACGTGGCTACAGCTACGATTTTAATGCCAATACTCGCACAAATGGTGAGTTAGCCTTTTTATACATCTTCTTGGTTTCAGTCACTGGACTGTGGCCATGCTGCAGCACATCTACATGATTAGGGATTTTAGTCTATCATGCTGCAGAGGCACGTGGCAAGGGTGTTGAACTTACGATCATATTGACATGGGTTCCATGTTGTGTTCTTGAGCAAAACACTTGATTTCACGCTGCTCCAGTATACTCAGCTGAAAATGTGTACCAGTAATAGCTGGGGTTTAACCCTGCAATGGACTGGCGTCCTGTCCAGGGGAGGTCTTGTACTCTCAGTCGCTTCACGCCATAAACTGGGATAAGCACCGGCCAAACGAGCCTTCTTGCTTAAGACAGACCTTTACCCTGCGATGGACTGGTGTCCTGTCCAGGGGAATCTTGTACTCTCAGTCACTTCATGCCATGAAACTGGGATAAGCACTGGCTTAAGAGAGACTTTTACTACGATGGACTGGTGTCCTGTCCAGGAGAAGCCTTGTACTCTCAGTCACTTCATGCCATGAAACCAAGACAAGCACCGGCCTAAGACAGACTTTAGACTTAGACTGTTTGAAATGCTACAAAACTTTAACACCTTTCTAATTCTTTCTAATTCAGGCTATTTCTATGGGCATACACCCCCTCTACCTGATGTTTCCTGCAGCCCTGGCATGTTCCTTTGCATTCATGTTGCCAGTAGCAACACCCCCAAATACAATTGTATTCTCAACAGGTCATATCAAGGTTACTGAAATGGTGAGTATTAGGTGACATCTACCTAGGCGGCAAATTGACAGAGTCATTAGAATGTTGGATGGAATGCTTTGAGGTATTCGTTCCAGCTTTCTGCTCTCTGAGTTCAAATCCCTATGACTATCAGGAGTTACGGGGCCATATATATATATACATACCAAGGAATATAGTACTAATATCAGCCATAGAGAGACCAATGGAGACATTGTTTCCTTGGTCTGATCTGATGATCAGCTCCTTTCTTCTGCCAGGAGTTATGACTGACAGACAGTATCAGTAATGGAAAGACCAATGGACACATTGTTTCCTTGGTCTGATCTGATGATCAGCTCCTTTCTTCTGTCAGGAGTTGTGACTGACAGATAGTATCAGTAATGGAAAGACCAATGGACACATTGTTTCCTTGGTCTGATCTGATGATCAGCTCCTTTCTTCTGCCAGGAGTTATGACTGACAGACAGTATCAGTAATGGAAAGACCAATGGACACATTGTTTCCTTGGTCTGATCTGATGATCAGCTCCTTTCTTCTGTCAGGAGTTGTGACTGACAGATAGTATCAGTAATGGAAAGACCAATGGACACATTGTTTCCTTGGTCTGATCTGATGATCAGCTCCTTTCTTCTGCCAGGAGTTGTGACAGACAGATAGTATCAGTAATGGAAAGACCAATGGACACATTGTTTCCTTGGTCTGATCTGATGATCAGCTCCTTTCTTCTGTCAGGAGTTGTGACTGACAGATAGTATCAGTAATGGAAAGACCAATGGAGACATTGTTTCCTTGGTCTGATCTGATGATCAGCTCCTTTCTTCTGCCAGGAGTTGTGACTGACAGATAGTATCAGTAATGGAAAGACCAATGGAAACATTGTTTCCTTGGTCTGATCTGATGATCAGTTCCTTTCTTCTGCCAGGAGTTGTGACTGACAGATAGTATCAGTAATGGAAAGACCAATGGAAACATTGTTTCCTTGGTCTGATCTGATGATCAGCTCCTTTCTTCTGCCAGCTGTGACAGACAGGCAGATGGTATCAGTAATGGAAAGACCAATGGAAATACAAGTGCCTTGGTTTTATTCGAAAAGCAGCCCCTTTTCTTACTTTGACATATATTTTCTGTATTTTGCAGATCTCCTCTGGGTTTCTGATAAATGTTGTCTGTGTATTTACTCTCACCCTGGCAGTCCATACGTGGGGTGAAGCCATCTTTCACTTCAGCGATATACCAAGTGCTTTTCTAATAAATACCACCATCCCCACCAACAACGCTACTACCAATACCATTTCAGCAATGTTCTAAGTTTCTATTTAGTAAATACTACCACCATCAATACCATTTGCCTTTTCAGTAAACACCACCACTTACACCACTGCCAATACCACTTTAGCTATGTACCAAGTACCTATTTAGTAGACACCGACACCACAACTACCATCACCACTACTACCCCCTCCACCAACAACAGCTATGAACCGAGTCCTTTTTAGTAAACACCACCACCACCAACAACACCCTCCACCACCACCACCAACAACATCCCTGCCAACAACACCATCAACAACACCACTACCAACAACACCCTCCACCACCACCACCACCACCACTACCAACAACACCCTCCACCACCAACAACAACAACAACAACAGCAATGACCTCTCACAGCCAAGAAGGAGGTTCCACAGAAACAAATTTTTCCGGCAAAACAAACAAGGTGGTGGTGGTGTTGTTGTTGTTGTCGTTGTTGATGATATTGGT
>OZ024765.1:2921093-2941093 GCA_964016885.1 Eledone cirrhosa | reverse complement strand
GTGTCTTGCTCAAGACCACAACACACAGCCCAGTTCAGGAATTGAACCTATGATATGATTGTAAGTCCAACACCTTACCACTGGAGCAACGTGAAATGAAGTGTCTTGCTCAAGACCACAACACACAGCCCAGTTCAGGAATTGAACCTATGATATGATTGTAAGTCCAACACCTTACCACTGGAGCAATGTGAAATGAAGTGTTTTGCTCAAGACCACAACACACAGCCCAGTCCAGGAATTGAATCTATGATATGATTGTAAGTCCAACACCTTACCACTGGAGCAACATGAAATGAAGTGTCTTGCTCAAGACCACAACACACAGCCCAGTTCAGGAATTGAACCTATGATATGATTGTAAGTCCAACACCTTACCACTGGAGCAACGTGAAATGAAGTGTCTTGCTCAAGACCACAACACACAGCCCAGTCCAGGAATTGAACCTATGATATGATTGTAAGTCCAACACCTTACCACTGGAGCAACGTGAAATGAAGTGTCTTGCTCAAGACCACAACACACAGCCCAGTTCAGGAATTGAACCTATGATATGATTGTAAGTCCAACACCTTACCACTGGAGCAACGTGAAATGAAGTGTCTTGCTCAAGACCACAACACACAGCCCAGTCCAGGAATTGAACCTATGATATGATTGTAAGTCCAACACCTTACCACTGGAGCAACGTGAAATGAAGTGTCTTGCTCAAGACCACAACACACAGCCCAGTCCAGGAATTGAACCTATGATATGATTGTAAGTCCAACACCTTACCACTGGAGCAACGTGAAATGAAGTGTCTTGCTCAAGACCACAACACACAGCCCAGTTCAGGAATTGAACCTATGATATGATTGTAAGTCCAACACCTTACCACTGGAGCAACGTGAAATGAAGTGTCTTGCTCAAGACCACAACACACAGCCCAGTCCAGGAATTGAACCTATGATATGATTGTAAGTCCAACACCTTACCACTGGAGCAACGTGAAATGAAGTGTCTTGCTCAAGACCACAACACACAGCCCAGTCCAGGAATTGAACCTATGATATGATTGTAAGTCCAACACCTTACCACTGGAGCAACGTGAAATGAAGTGTCTTGCTCAAGACCACAACACACAGCCCAGTTCAGGAATTGAACCTATGATATGATTGTAAGTCCAACACCTTACCACTGGAGCAACGTGAAATGAAGTGTCTTGCTCAAGACCACAACACACAGCCCAGTCCAGGAATTGAACCTATGATATGATTGTAAGTCCAACACCTTACCACTGGAGCAACGTGAAATGAAGTGTCTTGCTCAAGACCACAACACACAGCCCAGTCCAGGAATTGAACCTATGATATGATTGTAAGTCCAACACCTTACCACTGGAGCAACGTGAAATGAAGTGTCTTGCTCAAGACCACAACACACAGCCCAGTCCAGGAATTGAACCTATGATATGATTGTAAGTCCAACACCTTACCACTGGAGCAACGTGAAATGAAGTGTCTTGCTCAAGACCACAACACACAGCCCAGTCCAGGTATTGAACCTTTGATATGATTGTAAGTCCAACACCTTACCACTGGAGCAACGTGAAATGAAGTGTCTTGCTCAAGACCACAACACACAGCCCAGTCCAGGAATTGAACCTATGATATGATTGTAAGTCCAACACCTTACCACTGGAGCAACGTGAAATGAAGTGTCTTGCTCAAGACCACAACACACAGCCCAGTCCAGGAATTGAACCTATGATATGATTGTAAGTCCAACACCTTACCACTGGAGCAACGTGAAATGAAGTGTCTTGCTCAAGACCACAACACACAGCCCAGTCCAGGAATTGAACCTATGATATGATTGTAAGTCCAACACCTTACCACTGGAGCAACGTGAAATGAAGTGTCTTGCTCAAGACCACAACACACAGCCCAGTCCAGGTATTGAACCTTTGATATGATTGTAAGTCCAACACCTTACCACTGGAGCAACGTGAAATGAAGTGTCTTGCTCAAGACCACAACACACAGCCCAGTCCAGGAATCGAACCCACAACATCATGATCCTAAGTCCAACACCCTTACCACTGGGTCAATTGCTGATACTATCCACTGTTCACAACTCTCAAATTGGACCAAGGAGACAATGTTTCCATTGGTCTTTCCACTGCCGATACTATCTACAGGTCACAACTCCTGGCAGTAAGATCAACGTGAAATAAAGTGCCTTGCTCAAGGACATAATGCCTCGCCTGGTCAGAGAATCGAACTGACAACCTCACAATTGTGGATCCAGTTTTCTAACCACTCAACCACACTTCTTCACATGTTAGAAACTAGTTAGTAGACAGGGAGCTAATCGAATCATTGGTTAGTTTAGTAACTGGATGGTTTGTTAACCTTCTGGATGCTATAGGGGCATTAAGTTGCCGATAGAATAATGTTGCCTTAATACATAATATAGTATCAAGGGAAGTAACTCAAAAATTTCTAGCGTGTTGAAGGTTAATTGTCAAAGCTCTTTTGTCAGACATTCTCTGACCTTGACCTTCTCAATTAGCATCGTCAAAACGAGGACAAGACACTGAAAAGGTGAGATGGCGTGTGACGAAAGAGCTTTGACAACTAAATAACTATTCAGTTACTAAACCAACCAAGGAATCAGGTATTTAACTACAAACAGAGCTGAAGTGAAACTCAACCAGTGCATGTGTTTTTATTGGCAACATGACCCTACCAAAGTACAACATTACATTATTATTGTTGTTATTATTTCTTTAAAAAAAAAAAAAAATACATTTTACAATTGTGTGGTTTTTTCCCCTTTTTTTGTTAAAGAGCAAATAGAAGAATATAATTAAAAAAATACAATAAGTGGAAAAACAAATTACTATTATTATTATTACTATATTTTAAAAAATGTGTTTTTTCTTCTTTTCTCTCAAAGAACAAATAGAAAAATATAGTTTTAAAAATACAGCAAATGTCCCCCCTCCCTAAATATAGTAAATGGCGCCCCACCCCCCTTAAATATAGCAAATGCCCCACCCCTCTCCCAAAATATAGCAAATGCCCCACCCCACCGTCTCTTCCAACCCATACATTCTCCAGAAATCCCGGCACCCAGTTTGCCACACAACCAAGAAATACAGAAAAGATAGAAAAAAAAAAAAAAAAAAAAATACGGAAAATAAAAGGGGACAGGGGGACAGGGAGGAATGTCACCTAGACCTGAATATGTGAGTATGAGTCCCTTCTTCGGAACCGAAAACACAGAGTGGTGAGGGCAATTATAACAACGAAAACAATTATTAAGGCAACTGACACCAGAACTGGCGAAGTAACTGAAAAAAAAAGACCAAACAGAGAAAAAGAAAAGAAAAAATGTCAGTAAAAAAATTTAAAAAGTTATAAAAATAACAGTTAAAAAATTTAAACAACAACGGAATAACTGTTATATAACAGTTTTAACAGAATCGAAATAACTGTTTAAAAGAGTTAGATTTAAACAGCATTGTAATAGCTGTTATATAATAGTTAAATGACATTGAAATAACTGTTACATAACAGTTAAACAGCTTCAAAATAGCTGTTAAATAACAGTTAAAATTAAACAACATTGAAAGAACTGTTATATAACAGTTACAGTTAAACAGCATCAAAATAACTGTTATTTAATAGTTAAAGTTAAACAGCATCGGAGTAGCTGTTATATAACAGTTACTGTCAAACAGCATCAGAATAACTTAAGTTAAACATCGGAATAATTGTTAAAATAAGTTAACGACATCAAAATAATTATTATAAAACAGTTAAAATAAGTTAAACAGCATCGAAATAACTGTTAAATAACAGTTCAATAACAGTTAGACATCATTGAAATAACTGTTAAATAACAGTATTGGAATGACTATTGCATAATAGTTAAAATATATATTGTATACACATACATATATATATATTCCATGTTAAAGTATCAGAACATACAGGGTGTCCCACAAAAATGTATACACACTTCAACAGCAAAAAAAAAATGCATTAAAATAAATTCTATTTTATATGCATTATTTAAATCATGTAAAGGCGGTGGATTGGCAGTATCGGTAGAGGGTCGGACACCATGCCTTGCAGCATAGAGTTACGTCCCTTTACGATCTGAGTTCAAATCCCACCGAGGTTGACTTTGCCTTTCATCCTTACGAGGTCGATAAAATAAAGTACCAGTAATGCACTGGGTAATTGCTGGCCTTGTGCCTAAAGTAGAAACAATTATTTAAATCATGTAAAGGCGGTGGATTGGCAGTATCGGTAGGTCGGACGCCATGCCTTGCAGCATAGAGTTACGCCCCTTTACGGTCTGAGTTCAAATCCCACCGAGGCTAACTTTGCCTTTCATCCTTACGGGGTCGATAAAATAAAGTACCAGTAATACACTGAAATAATTGCTGGCCTTGTTCCAAAAGTAGAAATAATTATTTAAATTCTATAAACATTTCTGGGTGTTTACATACAGTTGAATTATGTCTGTTGTAGATCATTATATTTTGGGGAAAGGTGGATTGGCAGAATCGGTCGAGGGTCGGACGCCATGCTTTGCAGCATAGAGTTACGGCCCTTTATGGTCTGAGTTCAAATCCCGCTGAGGTCAACTTTGCCTTTCATCTTTACAGGGTCAATAAAATAAAGTACCAGTAATACACTGGGGTAATTGCTGGCCTTGTGCAAAAAGTAGAAACAATTATATTTTTGGGAAAGGCTGTGCATTCTAATAAGTATTGCCTGTACAGTGTGTATACACTTTTTGGGGACACCCTATATATTGAATTATATATATATATGAGGACAGTAGCCCCACTTTAGCACTGACTTGATCTATGTAGACCCGGCCAGCCTTGGCTAGCAGGGGAAATGGAAATTAAACAATGGCAATATACACACATATATATATATATATATATATTGTGTTTGTGTGTGTGTATATATATATATATACACACACACAAAATATGTGTATATATCATCACCATCTTCGTTTAACGTCCACTAATGTTGTACTTGTAACAATATTTATGTAAGTACCCTCGCTTCTTAGTATAGTTACAAATTTGCAAGGGTTTCTGGTGAATAAGACAATATTTCTATATATAAAGTGGTCGTGTAGGTGACATGACAAAAAGCATAAAAGGCACCCAGCCTACACTGTAAAGTGGTCATGTAGGTGTCACAACAAAAAGTACCCAGTCCACACTGTAAAGTGGTCATGTAGGTGTCACAACAAAAAGCACTCAGCTCACACTGTAAAGTGGTCATGTAAGTGACACGACAAAAATCACCCAGTCCACACTGTAAAGTGGTCATGTAGGTGTCACAACAAAAAGCACTCAGCTCACACTGTAAAGTGGTCATGTAAGTGACACGACAAAAATCACCCAGTCCACACTGTAAAGTGGTCATGTAGGTGTCACAACAAAAAGCACTCAGCTCACACTGTAAAGTGGTCATGTAGGTGTCACAACAAAAATCACCCAGTCCACACTGTAAAGTGGTCATGTAGGTGTCACAACAAAAAGCACTCAGCTCACACTGTAAAGTGGTCATGTAAGTGACACAACAAAAATCACCCAGTCCACACTGTAAAGTGGTCATGTAGGTGACATGACAAAAAGCACCCAGTACTCACTGTAAAGTGGTCATGTAAGTGACACAACAAAAAGCACCCAGTACTCACTGTAAAGTGGTCATGTAGGTGTCACAACAAAAAGCACCCAGTGCTCACTGTAAAGTAGTCATGTAGGTGTCACAACAAAAAGCACCCAGTCCACACTGTAAAGTGGTCATGTAGGTGTCACAACAAAAAGCACCCAGTGCTCACTGTAAAGTAGTCATGTAGGTGTCACAACAAAAAGCACCCAGTGCTCACTGTAAAGTAGTCATGTAGGTGACATGACAAAAAGCACCCAGTACTCACTGTAAAGTAGTCATGTAGGTGACATGACAAAAAGCACCCACTACTCACTGTAAAGTAGTCATGTAGGTGTCACAACAAAAAGCACCCAGTCCACACTGTAAAGTGGTCATGTAGGTGTCACAACAAAAAGCACCCAGTGCTCACTGTAAAGTATTCATGTAGGTGTCACAACAAAAAGCACCCAGTGCTCACTGTAAAGTAGTCATGTAGGTGTCACAACAAAAAGCAGCCAGTACTCACTGTAAAGTAGTCATGTAGGTGTCACAACAAAAAGCAGCCAGTGCTCACTGTAAAGTAGTCATGTAGGTGACATGACAAAAAGCACCCAGTACTCACTGTAAAGTGGTCATGTAGGTGTCACAACAAAAAGCACCCAGTGCTCACTGTAAAGTAGTCATGTAGGTGTCACAACAAAAAGCACCCAGTCCACACTGTAAAGTGGTCATGTAGGTGTCACAACAAAAAGCACCCAGTGCTCACTGTAAAGTAGTCATGTAGGTGTCACAACAAAAAGCACCCAGTGCTCACTGTAAAGTAGTCATGTAGGTGTCACAACAAAAAGCAGCCAGTACTCACTGTAAAGTAGTCATGTAGGTGTCACAACAAAAAGCAGCCAGTGCTCACTGTAAAGTAGTCATGTAGGTGACATGACAAAAAGCACCCAGTACTCACTGTAAAGTAGTCATGTAGGTGACATGACAAAAAGCAGCCAGTACTCACTGTAAAGTAGTCATGTAGGTGTCACAACAAAAAGCAGCCAGTGCTCACTGTAAAGTAGTCATGTAGGTGACATGACAAAAAGCAGCCAGTACTCACTGTAAAGTAGTCATGTAGGTGACATGACAAAAAGCAGCCAGTGCTCACTGTAAAGTAGTCATGTAGGTGACATGACAAAAAGCACCCAGTACTCACTGTAAAGTAGTCATGTAGGTGACATGACAAAAAGCAGCCAGTACTCACTGTAAAGTAGTCATGTAGGTGACATGACAAAAAGCAGCCAGTACTCACTGTAAAGTGGTCGTGTAAAAGACACGGTTAAAAGGCTCCCAGTCCACACTGTAAAGTGGATGGCATTAAGACGAGCCTTTAAATGGGACAAACCTGTCTAACCCATCATAGCGTGGAAGATGGACGTTAAACAATGATGATGATGATGATGTCAACCCTCAAAAGCTGCACAGAGTGAAAATCACCCAAAGACAGAAAAAGGCAATGAGTAGATTCAAAAGATAAAACTTACATGTGTCTGTAGGTATTTCACAATCCTCTTCAATGTTGGCTGTGACGGACGCCTTCGTTAACTTAACAAACTCACTCCACAAACACTTCTTATCGCAACCTGCAGATGGGGGCAAATATATATGAAGTAAATATTAGCGTCGGGTAGGAACTGGGATAAAAGGAGTCAGGAAAAAGAGGTCAGACAGGTGCCGTGGCCCGTCCTTAGGGTGAGGTGTGGTGAGGTGACCTTAGGATCTAGTGAGGTGTGGTGAGGTGACCTTAGGATCTAGTGAGGTGTGGTGTGGTGAGGTGAGGTGACTTTAGGGTCTGGTGTGGTGAGGTGACCTTAGGGTCTGGTGTGGTGACCTTAGAGTCTGGTGTGGTGAGGTGACCTTAGAGTCTGGTAGTAATTGGGAAAGGGGAGGAAAATTTATCTAAGGATTCTTGAGCTCATGAATGTTATCCAACCCTATATATATATACATGTCTGTGTATATTCTAATTATTTAAAAATTATTTTGAAGTGAACACGATTTTAAAAAATTATTTTGAAGTGAACACGACTTTTAACAAATTATTTTGAATTGAACACGATTTTTAAAAAATTATTTTGAAGTGAACACGATTTTTAACAAATTATTTTGAAGTGAACACGATTTTTAACAAATTATTTTGAATTGATCACGATTTTTAACAAATTATTTTGAAGTGAACACGATTTTTAACAAATTATTTTGAATTGAACACAATTTTTAACAAATTATTTTGAAGTGAACACGATTTTTAACAAATTATTTTGAATTGAACACGATTTTTAAAAAATTATTTTGAAGTGATCACGATTTTTAACAAATTATTTTGAAGTGAACACGATTTTTAACAAATTATTTTGAATTGAACACGATTTTTAAAAAATTATTTTGAAGTGATCACGATTTTTAAAAAATTATTTTGAATTGAACACGATTTTTAAAAAATTATTTTGAAGTGAACACGATTTTTTACAAATTATTTTGAATTGATCACGATTTAAAAAAAAATTATTTTGAAGTGAACACGATTTTAAAAAAATTATTTTGAAGTGAACACGATTTTTAACAAATTATTTTGAAGTGAACACGATTTTTAACAAATTATTTTGAATTGAACACGATTTTTAAAAAATTATTTTGAAGTGATCACGATTTTTAAAAAATTATTTTGAATTGAACACGATTTTTTACAAATTATTTTGAATTGATCACGATTTAAAAAAAAATTATTTTGAAGTGAACACGATTTAAAAAAAATTATTTTGAAGTGAACACGATTTTTTAAAAATTATTTTGAAGTGAACACGATTTTTTAAAAATTATTTTGAAGTGAACCCAATGGGTGACGGGTGGTCTAGTATTATATATAAAAAACCCACATACATACCTGGCAGTGTTAGAACGACAGGTACCAAGTCAGAAGTTGAGTTCTTGTAAAGGAGTTGTACGTAGTATGACTGGTTAGCGTTTTGGTGCAGCTCTATCATAAAGCAGGAGGCGTAAGGTGGGAGGATATCGTTGAACACGTTTAGGGTCATCAGAAGGGCTATCATCGTGGAATCATGCTGTAGAGGGGCAACAGAGAAAAAATATATATATATTGCGTTGTAACATAAATTCACGCCGTTTTTTTTATTAAGAAGTTTTATAACAACGGCGGGAATTTATGTTACAACCCGATATAATGGTTTCTACACAAGGCCAACAATTTAAAGTCAATTAAATCAACCCCATTGTGTTACTGGTACTTTATTTTATCGATCCTGTAAGGATGAAAGGCAAAGCTAACCTCGGTGAGATTTGAATTCAGAATATAAAGGGCCGTAACTCTGTGCTGCAAAGCATGTTGTCTGATGCCCTACCGAGAAATATAATTGTTTCTACATTTAGACACAAGACCAGCAATTATCCCAGTGTATTACTGGTACTCTATTTTATCAACCCTGTAAGGGTGAAAGGCAAAGCTAACCTCGGTGAGATTTGAACTCAGAACGCAAAGGGCCTTAACTCTATGCTGCAAAGCATGGCGTCCGACCCTCTACCTATAAATAATAATTGTTTCTACTTTAGACACAAGGCCAGCAATTTTTGGGGAGGGGAAAGTCGATTAAATCGACCCCAATGCGTTACTGGTACACATAATATTGAATCTATGAGATATTTATATTATCTATTTTCAGAACAATACCATAACATAAGTATGAGTGGCTAGTTACAGCCAGATATGGCCAGTTTAAATACTAAAGGGTTTAAAAAATGCCCTAGAAATCCTGTATGTCAATAGGTGACCCCTACAGTTCCCCAAGGAGACACATGGCCTTACATGCCATAATAGTGTAATGTTGTTAGTGGGTAGCAAACTGACTGAGTCGGTAGAGCATTGGATAGAATGTTTTGTGCTGTATTGTACAGTTTCGGCTCTCTGATTTCTTGGAATTTAAATCTTTTTGAGGTCAACTTCGTCTTTCATTGTTTTGATAATTAAAATTGTACCAATTAAACAACAACAACAACAACAACAACAGTAACAACAACAACAACAACAGCAACAACAACAACAACTATAGCAGCAACAACAACAGCAGTAACAACAACAACAACTGTAGCAGCAACAACAGCAGTAACAACAACTGTAGCAGCAACAACAGCAGTAACAACAACAGCAACAGCAACAACAACAACAGCAACAACAACAACAACTGCTGTAGCAACAGTAACAGCAACAACAACTGTAGCAGCAACAACAGCAGCAGTAAAAACAACAACAGCAGTAACAACAACAACAACAACAGCAACAACAACTACAATTGTAGCAGCAACAACAGTAACAGCAACAATAACTACAACAACCTCAGCAACAGCAACAATAACTACAACAACCTCAGCAACAACAACAACTGTAGCAGCAGCAACAACAACTGTAGCAGCAACAACTGTAGCAGCAGCAACAACAACTGTAGCAGCAACAACAACAACAGTAACAACAACAACAACTTACAGCAGAGTACATGACAAATTTTCGCAGTGTTTCTGGTTCACTGACTTTCAACTTCATATTTTCAACAATTTCCCACAAAAGGTGACCTGAAACATATCAAAGAGACAAACCGTAATGTATGGATATCTATCTAGGGCAGGTAAAATTACCGAGATCATCATCATCAACATCACCATCGTTTAATGTCTATCTTCCACGCTAGCATGGGTTTAGACGGGAATTGTCCCACTTGAGCCAAGATTGGTCGGGTGACCGTGTCTCGCTCGTATAGGACTATATCTGGCAGGAAGACGGCCGATTGAACAGGGTTTTCTAGACTAGAAATGGGTAGTAACTCAACCACTATCATGCTAATCAATACATCAATCTCCATTTATCAATCGACCCTCTGAAACGAGCGTAAAACAATGAACTAACTATCTACCTATACCCGACTTCTGTTTTCTTTATAGTGTTCTATGCACAAACACACATATATATACAAGGGCCTTGTATACATATATATATATACATATATATATATATACATATATATATACACATATGGATGAGGCTTATACCTAGTAGGCAACACCTTCCACAACCGTCTCCCTTTCTATACACCACCTTTTGTGGTAACCATCCCTCCCCTATTACCTACTACCCCAATTTCCCCAAGCTTCCTCTCCCTCCCTCCCTAGTTCCCATCCCACACCATGTAGTGGTCCCCCAGGTGTCATGACAAAAGCACCCAGTCCCCACAGCAAAGTGGTCATGTAGGTGTCACAACAAAAAGCACCCAGTCCACACTGTAGGTGTGTAGGTATCATGACAAAAAGCACCCAGTCCACACTGTAAAGTGGTCATGTAGGTGTCACAACAAGAAACACCCAGTCCACACTGTAAAGTGGTCATGTAGGTGTCACAACAAAAAGCACCCAGTCCCCACTGCAAAGTGGTCATGTAGGTGTCACAAGAAACACCCAGTCCACACTGCAAAGTGGTCATGTAGGTGTCACAACAAAAAGCACCCAGTCCCCACTGCAAAGTGGTCATGTAGGTGTCACAACAAAAAGCACTCAGTCCACACTGTAGGTGTGTAGGTATCATGACAAAAAGCACCCAGTCCACACTGTAAAGTGGTTGGCATTAGGAAGGACATCCAGCTGTAGAAACCAAGCCAAAATCTACCCCGGGTGAGCTAAACATGGTCCTCTGACCTGATTCTCTCCCTAAGTGTCAACACGTCCTACCCGTGCTAGCGTGGAAGATGGACATTAAACGATGATGATGATGATATATATAGAAGAAGAAACTAAACCATTTACCTCCTTTCAAAAGCCTCATCGAAGGGTTGTAGTAATAGAACTTCATTTTAATAACCTCCAAGACCTTTAGCCTCGACATAACTTTATTTGTGGCCCAACTGGGTAACGTGTAATTGTGAGCACGCTAAAAAACAAAATTGAAAATCCATAAAACATATTTCATGAGGTACGTGGCCTAGTGGTAAGGGTGTTGGACTTACGATCATAATGTCGTGGGTTCGATTCCTGGGTTGTGTGTTGTGTTCTTGAGCAAAACACTTCATTTCACGTTGCTCCAGTATACTCAGCTGAAAAATGAGTACTTGCAATAGCTGGGGGTTTAACCGTGATGGACTGGTGTCCTGTCCAAGGGGTGTTTTATACTCTCAGTCCTTTCACGCCATCAAACTGGGATAAGCACCGGCCAAATGAGCCTTCTGGCTTAAGATAGTCTTTAACCCTGTGATGGACTGGCGTGCTGTCCAGGGAAGTCTAGTACTCTCAGTCACTTCACACCATGAAACCGGGATAAACATTGGCCTCACATCTGTCTTAAGACAGACTTTAGACCCATATGAACAAGATGTGGTCTCTGGACCTGACCTGTGTCATAATATGACAACCTGTCGAACCCATGCGAGTGCGAAAAAATGGACGTATGATGATGAATAATGATGGTGGCAGTTTTGGTGTCAAGACAAAAAACACCCAGTACACTCTGTAAATGTTGTCATGCTGGTGTCATGATAAAACCCTCAGTCCACCCTTTAAGGAGGTAGTGCTAGTGTCTAATAACACTGACCCAGACCACCCTGTTAGGTGGTAATGTTAGTGTCACAATAAAATGCTCCCTGTGAAGTGGTAGTGTTGGCATCAGGACAAAAACACCCAGTCCACCCTGTAAAATGGTAGTGTTGGCATCACGACAAAAACACCCAGTCCACTCTGTAAAATGGTAGTGCTGTTGACATGACAAAAAGCACCCAGTCCACCCTGTAAAATGGTAGTGTTGGCACCACAACAAAAACACCCAGTCCACCCTGTAAAATGGCAGTGTTGGTGTGAATGCTAAAAATAATTATTTCTGTCAAGGGTAAAACTGTGACAACTGTCCAACCCATGCCAGAATGGAAAGCAGATGTAAAATGATGACAATAATGGTATATTTACCTTACAAAAGAGATTGTCATAGACAGATGTGACACTTTCCAGGTCTCTTGTAGATCCAGCTTCTTCACTTACCAATGACATCAGACCCTGTATGATGGTGGTCGTGGAGAGAGTATAATATATATATATATTAGTATTAGAATTAATGCAATTTGAGTTTTTCAAATATTAATAACATTTGATCGTTTGCAATTATGCAAACAAGCCTCATTTTTAAAGCCATGTCAGTAGAATGAGCCCCTCATTCTTGCTCTTGTGTTGGCATGTAAAGTATTTTAGAAAATAGCATATATTTTCACTAGCTCTGACAGCTGGCAGGTGAACAGTGAGCTGTACTGATGAAGAGTGATACCCAGAAACATTAGTGTCTGCAGTTCTGTTCACATGCCAACACAAGAGCAAGAATGAGGGGTTCATTCTACTGACATGGCTTTAAAAATGAGGCTTGTTTGCATAATTACAAACGAATTGAATGTTGTTATTAATATTTGAAAAACTCAGATTACATTTATTGTATTCAGCCATGTAGAACGAGATACTTTTTAATTTTTTTTATTAGTATTAGAATTATTATTTTAAAAATAATAGTGATGATGGTGGTGGTGATAATGACAGATAATATATATGGTGTAGAACAGAACAAAGGAGAGACATAAAATAAGTCACTGAGGAGGTCACAGAATGTGTGACGAAAGAGCTTTGACATTATATAAACAACCATCCGGTTATTGAACCAGCCAACCAACTGGAAATTTATAATAAATTGAAGTGAAACCCAACAGGTGCATGTGTTTTTATTGGCAGCATGACTCTACCAAAGTATAACAATATCTATAATAAGGATGGGTTGGAAGAAGTTTAGGGAGCTGCTGCCTCTGTTGACAAAGAAGGGTTTCTCCCTACGAACGAAAGGCCGGTTATGATGCCTGGGTGAGATGTGACGGTTGGAGAGAAATGAAGCAAGCATGCTCTGTTGGATGTGCAATGTCAATGTGCGTGAACAACCAAGCATAGGTGAGTTGAGAGAGAAACTGTGTATAAGAGGGATAGGCTGTAGTCTGCGGGAGAGAAGACTGAGATGGTATGGACATGTGATGTCCCAATAGAAGGAACATGCAGTAGAGGAAGACCATAAAAAAAATGGGCGGAGGTGTTGAGAGCAGACCTCAGATCACTGAAGCTCACGGAGGAGATGACGAAGGACCGTGACACGTGGAGAGATGCTGTGCTGAATAAAACCCGTCCCACCCTTGCAAGCAGGGAGAAGCGGATGTAAAATGATGATGATGATAATTAGTGTTACCAATATTATATTAAAACAATGATGATAGTGATGGTAGTGGTGTTGTGATGTTGTTATTGTCATGCTGGTAGTACATAGAATAGGTTTACTATTATTTCCTTAAAACAAAGTTGACCTTAGCTATCAACATCAGTGAATTACTGGTACGTTATTTTATCAAGCCCTGAAGGGATGAAAGGCAGAGTTGGCCCTGGTGGGATTTGAACTCAGAACTGAGAAAGACAATAACGGTGAAGTTGTTTCACTTACCTCGAATTCAAGTAATTTGTTTTTATAAACATCTGATTTCAAAAGGTCTTCGTAAAGTTTCATGAATTTCGGACAGCTGGACTCCATGTAAAGCAACTGCAAAATAAGGGGTTTGATTCTAGTTATTGATCTATGTCAGATCCCTAAGGATGACAGGCATAGATAACCATAGTGTGATTTGAACTCCATAATACCGACCATTTAGTTGTAGTGCACCTGAGGGCTGTACACTATAATTTCATTATTATTGCCAATATAAAGTTTGTATGTATATTACATATATGGTATATGCATATGCATGAAAATATATATATATATATACATGGAGGCACATGGCTTAGTGGTTAGAGCATTGGCTTTGCAATCGAAAGGTTGTGAGTTCAATTCTCAGACCAGGTGATGTGTTATTTCCTTGAGCAAGACACTTTATTTCACATTGCTCCAGTTTACTCAGCTGTAGAAATGAGATGATAGGGACTGAGGTCCCTATCATTCCACTGCAAATTGGTCGTGGAGGTGCCACGGCAAAAAAGCACCCAGCCCACACTGTAAATGAGGTTGGTGTTAGGAAGGGCATCCAGCTGTAGAAATCAAGCCAGAATCTCTCCTATTTGAGCAAGACCTGATCACCTGACCCAACTTGCCTCTAAATGGGACAAACTTGTCAAACCCATGCTAGCGTGGAACATGGACGTTGATTGATGATGATGATAATTATAAATAACTGTTTCTACTTTAGGAACAAGGCCAGCTATTTAAAGGGAAGTGGTACTTTATTTTATCGATCCTGTAAGAATGAAAGGCAAAGTTAACCTTGGTGGGATTTGAACTCAGAACGTAAAGGGCCGCAACTCTATGCCGCAAAGCATGGTGTCTGATGCTCTACCGATTACTGCCAAATAATAATAATATGGTTTCTTATAAAGGCACAAGGCCAGCAATTTTGGGGAAGGGGGAAATTTAATTAAATCGACACCAGTGTATTGCTGGTACTTTATTTTATCGGCGGGACGGGACCAGATCTCAGAACGCAAAGGGCCGTAACTCTGTGCTGCAAAGCATGCTGCCCGACGCTCTACCGATTCTTCTAATCCACAGCCCTATAGCTGATGGAACAATAATTGCTTATACTTTTGGCACAAGGCCAGCAATTACTCAAGTGTATTACTGGTACTTTATTTTATCGAACCCCGTACGGATGAAAGGCAAAGTTGACCTCGGCGGTATTTGAACCCAGAACGTAAAGGGCCGTAACTCTATGCGTCAAAGCATGGCGTCCGACCGTCTACCGATACTGCCAATCCACTGAAGGAGCGATAATGAAGAATGTTCTTACGTAGTCTTGCATCCGAGGAATGGTATGGACCGGGATTGGTTGCCACATGAGGTTAGGGTTCCAGACATCATCAGCCGAAGGGTAGAAGAAACCAGCCAAGTTACAATAGGCACTCATTAAGGTCCTGTCTTTGTCAGTACTTTGGACATAGATCTGCAAAAGAGAACATTAAAAAATATAAGAAGACCCGACTTCCCACAGGTACAAGTTGAAGCTGAAGTATATAGACAATATGCCCCCATCCCCTCCCACTTTACAGTGGGAGGGGAGGTGTCACAACAAAAAAGCACCCAGTCCACACTGTAAAGTGGCTGTGTAGGCGCCACGGAAAAAAAAGCACTACATGAGGTTGGTGTTAGGAAGGGCATCCAGCTGTAGAAATCAAGCCAGAATCAGTTCTGTATGAGCAGCACATGGTCACCCGACCCAGCATTGCCCACAACAGGACAACCCGCCTAACCCATGCTAGCGTGGAAGAATAGATGTATGATGATGGTATATATATATATATATACACACACACCATCACACATACATACATATATACACAGTCACAGCATATTTTAGAAAATATATTTCACTAGCAGTTGGCAGGTAAGCAGTAAACTGTACTGATGAAGGGTAATCACCCAGAAACAGTGTCTGCAGTTCTCCCCCGTCCTCCTCTCATAAGCCCTGATGGTAACAATCGTATATATATTTACCTCATCGGTGTGAAAGGAAGTGTTAAGAAACGTGTCATAACGGTTTCTCAAATATTTTCCCAGTTGGTATTGTTGCTGCATTCCAGTCTTTAAGACAGAGAGATGAATAAAGACATTAGTATTACATTTTAACATCCTGTATCACACAAAAACACATTAGCAAGACATTCTTGAAAACTACAAAACAACACTATGACTACATCACATTATATATTAAAGTTTTTACTGTAATACTGTAAATATTCACAACGGTCTGTTCACCAGTAAAGATACTATAAACATTTAGTACAAAACAACACTATGACTACATCACATTATATATTAAAGTTTTTACTGTAATACTGTAAATATTCACAACAATCTGTCCACCAGTAAAGATACTATAAACATTTAGTACAAAACAACACTATGACTACATCACATTAAATATTAAAGTCTTTACTGTAATACTGTAAATATTCACAACAATCTGTTCACCAGTAAAGATACTATAAACATTTAGTACAAAACAACACTATGACTGCATCACATTAAATATTAAAGTCTTCACTGTAATACTGTAAATATTCACAACAATCTGTCCACCAGTAAAGATACTATAAACATTTAGTACAAAACAACACTATGACTACATCACATTAAATATTAAAGTCTTTACTGTAATACTGTAAATTCTCACAACAATCTGTCCACCAGTAAAGATACTATAAACATTTAGTACAAAACAACACTATGACTACATCACATTAAATATTAAAGTCTTTACTGTAATACTGTAAATATTCACAACAATCTGTCCACCAGTAAAGATACTATAAACATTTAGTACAAAACAACACTATGACTACATCACATTAAATATTAGTACGAAACAACACCATCTCTATCAATTAGTTTGCCAGTCTATCTGTCTATTTATCTATCTATCTATCAGTCCATCTATCTATCTACCTATCTATCTATACAAAATCTACAGGCACGGACACCCTGGCAGAGATCCTGCCAAAAGGACCTGTTAAAAATGCGAGCAGGACACTGAAACCGTCCTCCACGCAATTGTTCAGTGCCCAGGGCTGACCGACCTGTGGAATTATGTCGAACAGCTACTGTCACGTGTGGGACACATCCAGTTGTCAGCTGAGTCCATCGTGAGAATCACCCCGCTGCCTTCATTTAAGAATGAAGGAGAAGCAGTTTTCCTCTGTCTGGTGGCTATGGCGAAAGAGGTAATATGGTGGATGAGGTTAAAAGGACTGGGGGCAAACACCTTTCTCTCTCGATGACAACTTATCCCCTTCTTTAAGTACCACTTCAGAAGGAAGGTGAGAGTGGAGAGAGAGGTGCTACACCCCAGTAAATTCGCTGAAAGGTGGGTGAATGTGGCGAAAATGACCCGAGTGAATGGGCCTTCTCTGTATATAAACCTGTAGGTTGAGGAAGACAAACAGAGGGAAGACAGGAACACCTACAAAACGTGTTCCTGGTGTTGAGGGTTGTTCTATCCACGGGGTGTAAAACAACCCTGCAGTAACGTTCCCCCCTATTGGGGATTTCAATTTTATATATAGTTTATTAAAGATTTTATGTAAAACCTCTGCCGTCACGTCTTGTAATGTCCCATTTTTGTACGCCCCTGTGACAAATAAAGAAATCTATCTATCTATCTATCTACCAATCTATCTGTCTATCAATATTTATTTGTATACCTCAAACCTGCCATTTAATAAACCTACATTAATTACCTGTGAGATAAACTTACCTTTGTCAGCTGACCAAGACCCTTTGGCCAAACATCTTTCTGGTCATCATTTGGGTAATCAGAAGTTGGGGATCGGTCTCCATGGCGATATAACTAGAAATTTAAAAAAAAGAAAAACATCAATCAAAAAAATGAAATCATCATCATCATCATCATTTAACCTATTAGCATTTACATTACTCTATATCTGTGATTCCCAGCGTGGGGCGCCTGCAGATAAACTGGCCACATCTGGCCAGAATTATCTATCTTTTTCTGTTCAAACCGGCTGTAACTGGCTGCTCATACTTATGTTAAGGTATTGCTCTCAAAATAAATAATATCAGAATCTCATAGATTCAATATTATGTGAGGTAAAGCCTTTACCATGAAAACATAATAGTAAATATAGAATAATGTAAATGCTTAAGGGTTAATATATGTGAGGAAAAACCAAGGTTTAATATATGGGATGGTATCCTAGCATGTTCACAACAGTCAAGTGACTGACACCAGTACAGATATATAAAACCAGTCACTGGTTTTCAATAGAAATATAGTTATAATACCAAAGTTCAATATATGGGATGGTGCTCCAGTATGGTCGTAGTCAAATGACTGAAACCAGTAAAGGTAAATAAAATTAGTCACTGGTTTTAAATAGAAATATTGTAATAATTGTTTCTACTTTTGGCACAAGGCCAGCAATTATCCCAGTGTATTACTGGTACTTTATTTTATCGACCCCGTAAGGATGAAAGGCAAAGTTAACCTCGGTGGGATTTGAACTCTGAACGTAAAGAGACCTAACTCTTTGCTGCAAAGCATGGCATCCGACCCTCTACCGAAATACATGCATGGTTCCTTAACTCCCAAGGAAGTCATAAGGGTGCCGTATTAACATATGGCATTTCTAGGGCACTTTTAAACCTGGCAGAGTCCATCTTTCTCTAGTGATCAGATTAGTAAGGGAGGAGGATACTCCGAGACCATGGTATCTAGAATAAGGACGGGTTGGAAGAAGTTTAGGGAGCTGCTTTCTCTGTTGACAAAGAAGGGTTTCTCCCTACGAACGAAAGGCCGGTTATATGATGCCTGTGTGGGATGCAACGGCTGGAGAAAAAGAAAGCAAGCATGCTCCGTTGGATGTGCAATGTCAATGTGTGTGAATGACCAAGCTTAGGTGAGTTGAGAGAGAAGATGTGTATAAGAGGGATAGGCTGTAGTGTGCGGGAGAGAAGACTGCGATGGCATGGACATGTGATGTGTTGAGAGAGAAGATGTGTATAAGAGGGATAGGCTGTAGTGTGCGGGAGAGAAGACTGCGATGGCATGGACATGTGATGTGTTGAGAGAGAAGATGTGTATAAGAGGGATAGGCTGTAGTGTGCGGGAGAGAAGACTGCGATGGCATGGACATGTGATGTGTTGAGAGAGATGTGTATAAGAGGGATAGGCTGTAGTGTGCGGGAGAGAAGACTGAGATGGTATGGACATGTGATGTGTTGAGAGAGAAGATGTGTATAAGAGGGATAGGCTGTAGTGTGCGGGAGAGAAGACTGAGATGGTATGGACATGCGACGCGCATGGAAGATGACCGCTGGGTAAAGAAGTGCCAAGAAATCCCAGTAGAGGGAAGACGCAGTAGAGGAAGACCACGAAAAACATCTGGGTCTGAATACTGTAAATTTCTTCCAGAGAAGGATAGAGAGAGAGTGAAAGAAAGGAAATGAGAAAGAGATATAGAGGAAGAATCAACCCCAGTAGTAGACTGGTACTTTTTTTAATCAACCATGAATAGATGAAAGGCAAAGTTGACTTTGGTGGGATTTGAACTCAGAGATCAGTGAGTCGGAACGAATACCAGAAAGCATTCTATCTGACTTTCTAACAACTCTGCCAATTCACCTTCTATATTATTATACTACCAAGGTTTAATATATGGGACGGTGTCCTAGCATGATCACATGACTGAAGCCAATGAAGGTATATACAAGC
>OZ024765.1:2906093-2916093 GCA_964016885.1 Eledone cirrhosa | reverse complement strand
TGTTCTCTTAAACTTTCTACTTTCCTCTCTCCCTTGTTCTCTTAAACTTTCTACTTTCCTCTCTCTCCCTTGTTCTCTTAAACTTTCTACTTTCCTCTCTCTCCCTTGTTCTCTTAAACTTTCTACTTTCCTCTCTCTCCCTTGTTCTCTTAAACTTTCTACTTTCCTCTCTCTCCCTTGTTCTCTTAAACTTTCTACTTTCCTCTCTCTCCCTTGTTCTCTTAAACTTTCTACTTTCCTCTCTCTCCCTTGTTCTCTTAAACTTTCTACTTTCCTCTCTCTCCCTTGTTCTCTTAAACTTTCTACTTTCCTCTCTCTCCCTTGTTCTCTTAAACTTTCTACTTTCCCCTCTCTCTCTCTCTCCCTTGTTTTCTTAAACTTTCTACTTTCCTCTCTCTCCCTTGTTCTCTTAAACTTTCTACTTTCCTCTCTCTCCCTTGTTCTCTTAAACTTTCTACTTTCCTCTCTCTCCCTTGTTCTCTTAAACTTTCTACTTTCCTCTCTCTCCCTTGTTCTCTTAAACTTTCTACTTTCCCCTCTCTCTCTCTCTCCCTTGTTTTCTTAAACTTTCTACTTTCCTCTCTCTCCCTTGTTCTCTTAAACTTTCTACTTTCCTCTCTCTCCCTTGTTCTCTTAAACTTTCTACTTTCCTCTCTCTCCCTTGTTCTCTTAAACTTTCTACTTTCCTCTCTCTCCCTTGTTCTCTTAAACTTTCTACTTTCCCCTCTCTCTCTCCCTTGTTTTCTTAAACTTTCTACTTTCCTCTCTCTCCCTTGTTCTCTTAAACTTTCTACTTTCCCCTCTCTCTCTCCCTTGTTCTCTTAAACTTTCTACTTTCCTCTCTCTCCCTTGTTCTCTTAAACTTTCTACTTTCCTCTCTCTCCCTTGTTCTCTTAAACTTTCTACTTTCCTCTCTCTCCCTTGTTCTCTTAAACTTTCTACTTTCCCCTCTCTCTCTCTCTCCCTTGTTTTCTTAAACTTTCTACTTTCCTCTCTCTCCCTTGTTCTCTTAAACTTTCTACTTTCCTCTCTCTCCCTTGTTCTCTTAAACTTTCTACTTTCCTCTCTCTCCCTTGTTCTCTTAAACTTTCTACTTTCCTCTCTCTCCCTTGTTCTCTTAAACTTTCTACTTTCCCCTCTCTCTCTCCCTTGTTTTCTTAAACTTTCTACTTTCCTCTCTCTCCCTTGTTCTCTTAAACTTTCTACTTTCCCCTCTCTCTCTCCCTTGTTCTCTTAAACTTTCTACTTTCCTCTCTCTCCCTTGTTCTCTTAAACTTTCTACTTTCCTCTCTCTCCCTTGTTCTCTTAAACTTTCTACTTTCCTCTCTCTCCCTTGTTCTCTTAAACTTTCTACTTTCCTCTCTCTCCCTTGTTCTCTTAAACTTTCTACTTTCCCCCCTCTCTCTCTCCCTTGTTCTCTTAAACTTTCTACTTTCCTCTCTCTCCCTTGTTCTCTTAAACTTTCTACTTTCCTCTCTCTCCCTTGTTTTCTTAAACTTTCTACTTTCCTCTCTCTCCCTTGTTCTCTTAAACTTTCTACTTTCCTCTCTCTCCCTTGTTCTCTTAAACTTTCTACTTTCCTCTCTCTCCCTTGTTCTCTTAAACTTTCTACTTTCCTCTCTCTCCCTTGTTTTCTTAAACTTTCTACTTTCCTCTCTCTCCCTTGTTCTCTTAAACTTTCTACTTTCCTCTCTCTCCCTTGTTCTCTTAAACTTTCTACTTTCCTCTCTCTCCCTTGTTCTCTTAAACTTTCTACTTTCCCCTCTCTCTCTCCCTTGTTTTCTTAAACTTTCTACTTTCCTCTCTCTCCCTTGTTCTCTTAAACTTTCTACTTTCCTCTCTCTCCCTTGTTCTCTTAAACTTTCTACTTTCCTCTCTCTCCCTTGTTCTCTTAAACTTTCTACTTTCCTCTCTCTCCCTTGTTCTCTTAAACTTTCTACTTTCCTCTCTCTCCCTTGTTCTCTTAAACTTTCTACTTTCCCCCCTCTCTCTCTCCCTTGTTTTCTTAAACTTTCTACTTTCCTCTCTCTCCCTTGTTCTCTTAAACTTTCTACTTTCCTCTCTCTCCCTTGTTCTCTTAAACTTTCTACTTTCCTCTCTCTCCCTTGTTCTCTTAAACTTTCTACTTTCCTCTCTCTCCCTTGTTCTCTTAAACTTTCTACTTTCCTCTCTCTCCCTTGTTCTCTTAAACTTTCTACTTTCCCCTCTCTCTCTCCCTTGTTTTCTTAAACTTTCTACTTTCCTCTCTCTCCCTTGTTCTCTTAAACTTTCTACTTTCCTCTCTCTCCCTTGTTCTCTTAAACTTTCTACTTTCCTCTCTCTCCCTTGTTCTCTTAAACTTTCTACTTTCCTCTCTCTCCCTTGTTCTCTTAAACTTTCTACTTTCCCCTCTCTCTCTCCCTTGTTTTCTTAAACTTTCTACTTTCCTCTCTCTCCCTTGTTTTCTTAAACTTTCTACTTTCCTCTCTCTCCCTTGTTCTCTTAAACTTTCTACTTTCCTCTCTCTCCCTTGTTCTCTTAAACTTTCTACTTTCCTCTCTCTCCCTTCTTCTCTTAAACTTTCTACTTTCCCCTCTCTCTCTCTTGTTCTGTTAAACTTTCTACTTTCCTCTCTCTCCCTTGTTTTCTTAAACTTTCTACTTTCCTCTCTCTCCCTTGTTCTCTTAAACTTTCTACTTTCCTCTCTCTCCCTTGTTCTCTTAAACTTTCTACTTTCCTCTCTCTCCCTTGTTCTCTTAAACTTTCTACTTTCCTCTCTCTCCCTTGTTCTCTTAAACTTTCTACTTTCCCCCCTCTCTCTCTCCCTTGTTTTCTTAAACTTTCTACTTTCCTCTCTCTCCCTTGTTCTCTTAAACTTTCTACTTTCCTCTCTCTCCCTTGTTCTCTTAAACTTTCTACTTTCCTCTCTCTCCCTTGTTCTCTTAAACTTTCTACTTTCCTCTCTCTCCCTTGTTCTCTTAAACTTTCTACTTTCCCCTCTCTCTCTCCCTTGTTTTCTTAAACTTTCTACTTTCCTCTCTCTCCCTTGTTTTCTTAAACTTTCTACTTTCCTCTCTCTCCCTTGTTCTCTTAAACTTTCTACTTTCCTCTCTCTCCCTTCTTCTCTTAAACTTTCTACTTTCCCCTCTCTCTCTCTTGTTCTGTTAAACTTTCTACTTTCCTCTCTCTCCCTTGTTCTCTTAAACTTTCTACTTTCCTCTCCCTCCCTTGTTCTCTTAAACTTTCTACTTTCCTCTCTCTCCCTTGTTCTCTTAAACTTTCTACTTTCCTCTCTCTCCCTTGTTCTCTTAAACTTTCTACTTTCCTCTCTCCCTTGTTCTCTTAAACTTTCTACTTTCCTCTCTCTCCCTTGTTTTCTTAAACTTTCTACTTTCCTCTCTCTCCCTTGTTCTCTTAAACTTTCTACTTTCCTCTCTCTCCCTTGTTCTCTTAAACTTTCTACTTTCCTCTCTCCCTTGTTCTCTTAAACTTTCTACTTTCCTCTCTCCCTTGTTCTCTTAAACTTTCTACTTTCCTCTCTCTCTCTCCCTTGTTTTCTTAAACTTTCTACTTTCCTCTCTCTCCCTTGTTCTCTTAAACTTTCTACTTTCCCCTCTCTCTCTCTCCCTTGTTTTCTTAAACTTTCTACTTTCCTCTCTCTCTCTCTCTCTCCCTTGTTTTCTTAAACTTTCTACTTTCCTCTCTCTCCCTTGTTCTCTTAAACTTTCTACTTTCCTCTCTCTCCCTTGTTCTCTTAAACTTTCTACTTTCCTCTCTCTCCCTTGTTTTCTTAAACTTTCTACTTTCCTCTCTCTCTCTCTCTCCCTTGTTTTCTTAAACTTTCTACTTTCCTCTCTCTCCCTTGTTCTCTTAAACTTTCTACTTTCCTCTCTCTCCCTTGTTCTCTTAAACTTTCTACTTTCCCCCTCTCTCTCTCTCCCTTGTTTTCTTAAACTTTCTACTACTCCCCCCTTTTCTTCTATACCTTCTAACCACTCCTTCTCCCCTCTCCCCTTTGTTCTGTCATACCTCTTACTTTCCCCTTCTACCTTGTCTTTATATCACCCCCTCTCTCTCTTACCTCCTACTACCACCCTGTCTAAACTATTCTCTCTCATACCTCCTACTACCACCCTGTCTAAACTACTCTCTCTCTCTCATACCTCCTACTACCACCTTGTCTAAACAACCCCCCCCCCCCTACCTCTCTCTCCTTATTCAGGTCATTGTACATCCAAAGTGGAAATACCAGTAATATACTAACGTCTATCCAATCCAATCACGAGTCTTCTTTTTCTTCTTCACCCACTTATTCCTGAGAGGGTCGTGGGGTCAGAGTCCCCAAACACTCCTTCCAGTGGGTCCTGTTGGAAGAAACCACCTCCATCTGATCCCCGAAGTGTTACCAGCCAAGCTCATGGATGTTACCCAACCATCTTGCTCTGGGACTCCTGCCGGTTGGTTTTGCCTGTAAAATCTGTCCAGCAATTCGTTCCTCAGACATTCTAACACCATGTCTGCCGTATCGGAGGAGCTGTGGTCTCTCAACTCAGAGAAGTAGCAGCTCTACCTGGAGTGACTGTCTTATCTCTGAGCTACCTTGGTATGGCTGGGTGATAACGAGGCTAACACACAATAATAGCCAAGTACCTCACCACGAGCGGAGCATCACCTGATATGTCTGTAAAGTGACCTGGAAACAATAACAAAAACTTTGTCGTCGTCGTCGTCCTCCTCTAACGACTCAAATGTCACAGGTTGCAAAAAAAAAATATATATATATATAAATGTATATCATCATCATCGTTTAACATCAATCTTCCACGCTAGGATGGGTTGGACATTATATATATATAACCCAATATACATCCCCCACCCTATCCCATCCTCCCATTTCCGCCCACTGTGTACGTGTCACAACAAAAAGCACCCAGTCCACACTGTAAAGTGATCATGTAGGTGTCATGACAAGAACCACCCAGTCCACACTGTAAAGTGGTCATGTAGGTGTCACAACAAAAAGCACCCAGTCCACACTGTAAAGTGGTCATGTAGGTGTCACAACAAAAAAACCCAGTCTACGCTGTAAAGTGATCATGTAGGTGTCACAACAAAAAGCACCCAGTCCACGCTGTAAAGTGGTCATGTAGGTGTCACAACAAAAAGCACCCAGTCCACACTGTAAAGTGGTCATGTAGGTGTCACAACAAAAAGCACCCAGTCTACGCTGTAAAGTGGTCATGTAGGTGTCACAACAAAAAGCACCCAGTCTACGCTGTAAAGTGGTCATGTAGGTGTCACAACAAAAAGCACCCAGTCCACACTGTTAAGTGGTCATGTAGGTGTCACAACAAAAAAACCCAGTCTACGCTGTAAAGTGGTCATGTAGGTGTCACAACAAAAAACACCCAGTCCACACTGTAAAGTGGTCATGTAGGTGTCACAACAAAAAGCACCCAGTCCACGCTGTAAAGTGGTCATGTAGGTGTCACAACAAAAAGCACCCAGTCTACGCTGTAAAGTGGTCATGTAGGTGTCACAACAAAAAAAATCCAGTCTACGCTGTAAAGTGATCATGTTGGTGTCACAACAAAAACCCCAGTCCACACTGTAAAGTGGTCATGTAGGTGTCACAACAAAAAAACCCAGTCCACACTGTAAAGTGGTAATGTTGGTGTCACAACAAAAAACCCAGTCTATGCTGTAAAGTGGTCATGTTGGTGTCACAACAAAAAACCCAGTCCACACTGTAAAGTGGTCATGTAGGTCTCACAACAAAAAAAAAAAAACAGTCTACACTGTAAAGTGGTCATGTAGGTCTCACAACAAAAAAACCCAGTCTACACTGTAAAGTGGTTGTTTTGGAGACACGGTAAAAAGGCGCCCAGTCCACATTGTAATGTGATTGGTGTTAGGAAGGGCATCCAGCCATAGAAAACCTGCCAGAAACACTTCCGTACGAGCGAGACATGGTTTACTGACCATTCCTGCATCAAATGGAACAAAACCGTCTAACCCATGTTAGCGTGGAAGATGGACGTTAGACGATGTTGATATATATAAGCATGCTCTGTTGGATGTGCAATGTCAATGTGTGTGAACGACCAAGCATAGACGAGTAGAGAGAGAAACTGTGTATAAGAGGGATAGGCTGTAGTGTGCAGGAGAGAAGACTGCGATGGCATGGACATGTGATGTGTTGAGAGAGAAGATGTGTATAAGAGGGATAGGCTGTAGTGTGTGGGAGAGAAGACTGCGATGGCATGGACATGTGATGTGTTGAGAGAGAAGATGTGTATAAGAGGGATAGGCTGTAGTGTGCGGGAGAGAAGACTGCGATGGCATGGACAGAGAAGATGTGTATAAGAGGGATAGGCTGTAGTGTGTGGGAGAGAAGACTGCGATGGCATGGACATGTGATGTGTTGAGAGAGAAGATGTGTATAAGAGGGATAGGCTGTAGTGTGCGGGAGAGAAGACTGCGATGGTATGGACATGTGATGTGTTGAGAGAGATGTGTATAAGAGGGATAGGCTGTAGTGTGTGGGAGAGAAGACTGCGATGGTATGGACATGTGATGTGTTGAGAGAGAAGATGTGTATAAGAGGGATAGGCTGTAGTGTGCGGGAGAGAAGACTGCGATGGCATGGACATGTGATGTGTTGAGAGAGAAGATGTGTATAAGAGGGATAGGCTGTAGTGTGTGGGAGAGAAGACTGCGATGGCATGGACATGTGATGTGTTGAGAGAGAAGATGTGTATAAGAGGGATAGGCTGTAGTGTGTGGGAGAGAAGACTGCGATGGCATGGACATGTGATGCGCATGGAGAATGACTGCAGGGTAAAGTGCCAAGTAATCCCAGTAGAAGGAAGATGCTGAAGCTCACGGACGAGATGACGAAGGATTGTGACAAGTGGAGAGATGCTGTGCTGAATAGGACCCGTCCCACCCTAACAAGCAGGGAAAAGTGGACATAAAATGATGATGATGATGATGATATATATATATATTTAAAATTAAAAAAAATAAAAAAAATATTAAATTTAAAAAAATACAAAATAAAATAAAATAAAATAAAATAAAATAAAAAAAATAGAAATAAAATAAAAATAATAGAAAATAAAATTAAATTAAAAATAATAGAAATTAAAAAAATAAAATTAAATAAAAATAAAATTAAATTAAAATAAATAAAAAATAATAAAATAAAAAATAAATAAAAATAAAAGTAAATTAAAAAAATAACAATAAAGATAGTTTTCCAATAATTCCTGGAATCCCTCCTCCACCTCACCCCAAACAACAAAACCTCAACAACAACAACATCAATATGAGACATTAAACAATTATGTATGGAATAAGAAATGAAGAAATAGATGAGGAAATCCTCGGACATTAACCTCATCCTGCCCTCCTGGGGCACGACACAGTCATTCTCTGTATCACACACTTTGTTGTATAAGAGGGGTGTGGGTAGCCGAGGAAATCCGCGGACATTAACCTCTTACTCCCCTCCTGGGGCACCCACATAACACTATATAGTCTCACTGACACACTTCATCATGTAAGGTGGGGAGGGAGGGAGGAGAGAGATGCAGAGGTGGTGAGAGAGAAGAGGTAAGAGAGAGAGAGAGAGGAGGTAAAAGAGGGAGAGAGAGAGAGAGAGAGATGTGAGAGAGGAGGAGGTAAAAGAGGGAGAGAGGGAGAGAGAGAGGAGGAGGTAAAAGAGGGAGAGAGGGAGAGAGAGAAGAGAGAGGAAGAGGGAGAGAGAGAAGAGAGAGGAAGAGGTAAAAGAGAAAGGGGGGTGGGGTGAAGGCCCACTTATAGATAACTTACAAAGCTGGCAACAGCCATTGCAATCATCATAATCATCACCATCATGTCATCAAGATTCATTGGAAAGCAAAGTATGTCAACACTTAAAATAAACACTTTTAACTGGAATAAGCAATTATATACTTCAAATTATCTACTTCAAATCCAGGAAATAAATAAAACAAACCCTTCCTCACCTCCTGACAAAACACCAACAATAAATACACAAAAACTAATTCAAAAAGCAATTTTGAAGCTTTTTGCACCAGTTTAATCCTTTCTGCAATATATTTCTAATGAAAAACAACAGTTTTAGAGTTTAGAAGTATAACATAACTTTCTCATTATTAACCAGGGTGTTGTATTGGCAGTATTGGTAGAGGGTTGGACGCCATGCTTTGATACATAGAGTTACGGCCCTTGCCATTCTGAGTTCAAATCCCAGCCGAGGTTAACTTTGCCTTTCATCCTTACTGGGTCGATAAAATAAAGTACCAGTAATACACTGAGTAATTGCTGGCCTTGTGCCAAAAAGTAGAAACAATTATTAACCTGGTGTTTGGAACATAACTTAACAAGGTTTCTTATATAAAATTATGATGAAAGGTTTTTAGATCAATATAAACTCTTTAAACCCTCACATCATATATTTTATGTAAGAACATTTGTCAAACTGGTATTTGGAACATAACTTAACAAAGGTTCTTACATAAACATATATGAAAATGGGAAATTTTAAAATAAATATAATAATGAAAATTATTGTGTCGTGCTAAACACTTGAATCCTTTCATTACCATATTTCTAATGAAAGACACTGTCTTATTAACTGGTGTCTGGAACATAACTTAACAAAAGTTCTTACATAAAATTATGATGAAAGGTTTTTCGATAAATATAAACACTTTAAACTCTCCCATCATATATTTTATGTAAGAACCTTTGTCAAACTGGTATTTGGAACATAACTTAACAAAGGTTCTTACATAAACATATATGAAGGATGGGAAATTTTAAAATAAATATAATAATGAAAATTATTGTGTCGTGCTAAACACTTGAATCCTTTCATTACCATATTTCTAATGAAAGACACTGTCTTATTAACTGGTGTCTGGAACATAACTTAACAAAAGTTCTTACATAAAATTATGATGAAAGGTTTTTCGATAAATATAAACACTTTAAACTCTCCCATCATATATTTTATGTAAGAACCTTTGTCAAACTGGTATTTGGAACATAACTTAACAAAGGTTCTTACATAAACATATATGAAGGATGGGAAATTTTAAAATAAATATAATAATGAAAATTATTGTGTCGTGCTAAACACTTGAATCCTTTCATTACCATATTTCTAATGAAAGACACTGTCTTATTAACTGGTGTCTGGAACATAACTTAACAAAGGTTCTTACATAAAATTATGATGAAAGGTTTTTAGATAAATATAAACACTTGAATCCTTTCATTACCATATTTCTAATGAAAGACACTGTTTATGTTTTAGTAATGATATATATATATCTCATCACATCTTACGTTAACTATTTTTCCCATTTTGACGCTATAGTCACTTATATATTATGGAATACTGTTGGCTTTTTGCTACAATGTTTTCTATACCTTTCATTTATATATATAGTGAAGAGGTAGCATCCCAACGGGCCAGGCCAGTTGTTTCATCCCGGTCCATCACATGTTTCTCGCAAAACATGTAGCCCTTATCGGCACATTTACAGGTAGTAGGTTTCTTTTTTAATGAGTGAGAAACCTTGGTACCCAGCTGTACTTTGGCCTTGTATTTCATTTTCAGTAGACTATAGACTAACGCACTCCCATAGAAGGTCACTCCGGAAAAGACTGCAATGAACAGTAGGAAAACAGTGGTCAACCAATTGAGCCCTTGGAAAAAAAAAAAAAAAAAAAAAAAAAAAAAAAAAAAAAAGGTACCCAACAGGAAATTTAGTATTGTAATAAAGTACATGAAATGGTTGTTTTATTTTTTGTTATTTTTTTTTTTGGGTGGTAGAGGGGGGGGGGGGGGGGGGGGTTAGTTATAGGCCCTGCATACATATATACACATACATATGATGGCTGCTCCCTTGTTATTGAGTATGGCCATTGTACAAAAGAAAATAATAATTGTTTCTACTTTTTAGCACAAGGCCAGCAATTATCCCAGATCATTTCGAGACGGTTG
>OZ024765.1:2876093-2901093 GCA_964016885.1 Eledone cirrhosa | reverse complement strand
GATCCCCAAGCGAGACCAGCCAAGCTCATGGATGTTATCCAACCATCTTGCTCAGGGTCTACCTCTGGGTCTCCTACCTGTTGGTTTTGTCCTTAAAATATCTCCAGCAATTCTTTCCTGAGACATTTGAAGCACATATCTGTAAGATTGGAGCTGTGATCTCTCAATTCAGAGAAGTAGCAGCTCTACCTGGAGTGACTCTCTGATCTCCAAGCTACAAATATCTTCAGCAAATCTTTCCTGAGACATTCTAACCACATGTCCATAGTATCAGAGCTGTGATCTCTCAATTCAGAGAAGTAGCAGCTCTAACTGGAGTGACTCTCTGATCTCCGAGCTACAAATATCTCCAGCAATTCTTTCCAGTAACATTCTAACCACATGTCCATAGTATCAGAGCTGCGATCTCTCTATTCAGAGAAGTAGCAGCTTTACCTGGAGTGACTCTCTGATCTCCGAGCTACAAATATCTCCAACAATTCTTTCCTAAGACATTCTAACCACATGTCCATAGTATCAGAGCTGTGGTCTCTCAATTCAGAGAAGTAGCAGCTCTACCTGGAGTGACTCTCTCATCTCTGAGCTACAAATCTGTCCAGCAATTCTTTCCTAAGACATTCTAACCACATGTCCATAGTATCAGAGCTGCGATCTCTCTATTCAGAGAAGTAGCAGCTCTACCTGGAGTGACTCTCTGATCTCCGAGCTACAAATATCTCCAGCAATTCTTTCCTGAGACATTTGAAGCACATATCTGTAAGATTGGAGCTGTGATCTCTCAATTCAGAGAAGTAGTGGCTCTACCAGGAGTGACTCTCTGATCTCCAAGCTACAAATATCTCCAGCAATTCTTTCCAGTAACATTCTAACCACATGTCCATAGTATCAGAGCTGCGATCTCTCTATTCAGAGAAGTAGCAGCTCTACCTGGAGTGACTCTCTGATCTCCGAGCTACAAATATCTCCAGCAATTCTTTCCAGAGACATTCTAACTACATGTCCATAGTATCAGAGCTGTGGTCTCTCAATTCAGAGAAGTAGCAGCTCTACCTGGAGTGACTCTCTCATCTCTGAGCTACAAATCTGTCCAGTGATTCTTTCCTGAGACATTCTAACCACATGCTCAATTATATATATATATATATATATACACATACCAATGATTTATGTTTAATGGTTTACCAATGGACAGAAATGGTCATTCTGGTTAGCAAACTAGGATGAAATAAGAAAAGTACTCTCCATGAATACCTTCCATCAAGCATCTACCATACTCTGAACGCCTTGCTGCCCAGAGCATGGATACATTAAAGCTCCGATGTCTGGCAACTGATGTTGGTGGTGGAGATGATGGTGGCAGTGGTGAAGTGACAGTAGTTGATCCAGTCCTGTCTATAGCCTTCATCTGATCATACCATATTCCCCGATGGTTACCCACCTTCCACTGACCCCCCCACAGGACAACAAAAGGACAAGCTACCAGATAAACTCACCGTTAACAGTTTATTTAAATATGGAATGGCTTCTTGAGGTTGTTTCAGGTCATTCACCAGCATCAGGGCCAAATTAAAGAGGGCGCTCCGCATATTGTCTTCAAGCTGAAAATAAAATCATCGTCATATCATGTCCGTTTTTTCCAAGATTACACGAGTTGGAATATATTTATATATATAATGGAGGCACATGGCTTAGTGGTTAGAACATTGGGCTTGCAATACAAAAGGTTGTGAGTTCAATTCTCAGACCGGGTGATATGTTGTTTTCTTGAGCAAGAGACTTTATTTCACATTGCTCCAGTTTACTCAGCTGTAGAAATGAGATGATAGGGACCCCAGTCCCTATCATTCCACTGCAAAGTGGTCGTGGAGGTGCCACGGCAGAAAAGCACCCAGCACTCACTGTAAATGAGGTTGGTGTTAGGAAGGGCATCCAGCTGTAGAGATCAAGCCAGAATCAGTTCCCGTCCAACCCTTGTAAGCAGGGAAAAGCGGATGTAAAATTATGATATAACCAAAAAATTATATGGTTCGTTGATTATTCAACGAATTCATTTTTACAACATGTGCGCATGGAGGATAACCACTGGGTAAAGAAGTGCCAAGAAACCCCAGTAGAAGTAGACCGTAAAATGATGATGGTGATGATATATATATAATATATATATATATATATATAGGGTCTTCAAGTATGAAATTTGTCGAAAAAAAAAATTTCTACAAATTTCATACTTGAGGACCCAATGTGTGTGTGGTGGGGTGATCCACTTACTCTGATGGCTTCAATAAACCAGTTCTTTGCTTTGATGAAGTCTTTACTGTCAGCAGCCAAGATGGCGAGGCAGTAGTAGGCCTTGGCATCATTTGGTTTCAGATCCAACAGATGAAGTAACCTGAAAATACAACAAACATAAACAATGCTTTGACTTCTATATCACATCTGTTACACATCTGTTATCACATGCCATACATCTATATCACATCTGTTTTACATCTATATCACGTGTCACACATCTATATCGCATCTGTTTTGCATCTGTCAAACATATATTTACCTAAAAACCTTCCATCATAATTTTATGTAAGAACCTTTGTTAAGTTATGTTCCAAACACCAGGTTAATAAGACAGTGTCGTTCATTAGAAATATGGAAATGAAAGGGTTAAAGTGTTTATATTTATCTAAAAACCTTCCATCACAATTTTGTTTACAATAATAAAGTTAGTTATAAATACTAAACCATAGGCTGTCTTTCATTAGAAATATTGTGACAAAAAGGGTTAACCCTTTAGCATTTACATTACCCTATATATACTATTGTATTTTCACAGTAAAGGCTTTACCTCACATAATATCTCACATAACATTTACATTACTCTATATATACTATTGTATTTTCGCAGTAAAGGCTTTACCTCACATAATATTGAATCTATGAGATTTTGATGTTATTTATTTTGAGAACAATACCTTAACGTCAGTATGAGTGACCAGTTGTGGCTGGTTTAAATGCTAAAGGGTTAAGTTAGATTGCAATATATTAATAGGAATTATAACCTACCTTCTCATTGCTTCTGGTCGATAAACTGGGTTCCCAAGATCTTGTAAAAGAAGGGCCGAATTGAAAAGGGTTTGCTGTAAATATATAAAAGGGGTTTTTGATATACAATTTTATACATGTTTGTTTATTATGTATGTTGAATAATAATATAAGGAAACTGCTTAATTAAACTATATATACACATTGCACATACAGTATGTGTATATATACATATATCATCACCGTCCGTGTGTCATCATCATCATCATCATCATCACCGTTTAACGTCCGTGTTCCACGCTTGCATGGGTTTGGACGGGGGTGTATATATACATATTCTACACAGTGTGTGCGTGTATAGATATTCTATATACATTTATTAGAAATATAGTGCGGAAAGGTTTAAAAAGGGAGTTTACCAACCTGATGATCTGGGTTCAATTTCAGGGCTTGTTCAAAGAAAGTGTTGGCTTCTATAAAGTTCTTTTGTTCCAAGTTAACAACACCTATCTGAATTGATGAGAAGATAGAGAGAGAGATAGTTAGAGAGATAGACAGAGATAGATCTGTTTCTTTATTAGCCACAGGGGCACAAAAGAAGGGGACAATTACAAAGGGGGAAGTTTACATACAATAAAAACGTGTAAAATGTTATCACAAATGCAATTTAAAAAATTAGTCGATTTTCCCCAATAGGGGGAGACAGTTCATATGGGTAACACATACCCCCGAAAAAAAATGTGCAACCCTCATCTCCAGGAGTACGAAGAGTTTGTACCCCTTTTCTCTCTTCCTCCTTTTCCTCAACCTACAGGCTGATATAGAGAGAAGGCCCATTCACTGGGGCCATTCTCGCCACTTTCACCCACCTTTCATAAAACTTGCTGGGGTACAGCACCTCTCTCTCCATCCTGATTCTTCTTCCAAAGTGATATTTGAAAAAAAGAATCAGTTGTTGGCCGGAGAGAAAGGTGTCTGACCTCAGCCCTTTCAACCTTGTCCACCATACAACCTCTTTCGCCATAGCTATCACGCAAAGGAAAACCGCCTCTCCTTCGTTTTTGAAGGAGGGTGGCGGTTTGATCATGACAAAGAGATAGATAGATAGATAAACAGGTAGATAGACAAACAGACAGATAGATATGTTTCTTTATTAGCCACAGGGGCACAAAAGAAAGGGACAGATACAAAGGGGGAAGTTTACATACAAATAAAAACGTGTAAAATATTATCACAAATGCAATTTAAAAATTAATCGATTTTCCCCAATAGGGGAGACAGTTCATATGGGTAACACATACCCCCGAAAATAAAATGTGCAACCCTCATCTCCAGGAGATAGATAGACAAATAGATAGAGAGAGAGATAGATATATAGATATATTGACATTGGTTGGTTGGGATGTCACAACATATACATACATATGCTGTGTAACAACATACATACACTGAGGGACAACATGTCACAGCTAACATCATCACCACCACAACACCACCACAACAACACCAACACCACCACCACCACCACCACCACCACCACCACCACAACAGCCACAACAACTGTAAGTTACTAAAATATAATAGTTACATTATAGTAGATGTCAGCATCTGACTGTTCATAGCGGAGAGCAATACGGTATTGTTCCTTGGCCTCTTCTAGTCTGGAAAGGGTTAAAGATATAACGAGATGACAGATGATTAATTAGAGGATATAGATGTAGAAAAGATGAAAAAACTGAGGAAAGAACTCATAAAAAGATATGGAAAAGATGAGGAAAGAATTCATAAAAAGATGTAGAAAAGAAGAGGAAAGAATTCATAAAAAGATGTAGAAAAGATGAGGAAAGAATTCATAAAAAGATGTGGAAAAAAGTCAATAATGCCCCATACAATAATAGCTATTCACGCCTATACAATAGTATCTATACCCCCAATACAATAGTATCTATACTCCCAATACAATAGTATCTATTTACCCTATACAATAGTAGCTATACTCCCTATGATATAATAGCTATATCCTGAAACAATAGGAGCTATACTTCCTATAATAGCTATAAGAGAAACTTACCTTCCCAAACGGACAAGCACCTCTCCTCTACTCATGTAGGCTTTCACGTAATCAGCTCTCATGGTGATGGCAGTCTTATAGAGCTGGGGAGATAGAAGGGAAGAGGTTAAAATATAGGACTAGAGGGTAATAGAAGGGAAAAGGTTAAAATATAGGACTAGAGGGTAATAGAAGGGAAAAGGTTAAACTATAGGACTAGAGGGTAATAGAAGGGAAAAGGTTAAACTATAGGACTAGAGGGTAATAGAAGGGAAAAGGTTAAACTATAGGACTAGAGGGTAATAGAAGGGAAAAGGTTAAACTATAGGACTAGAGGGTAATAGAAGGGAAAAGGTTAAACTATAGGACTAGAGGGTAATAGAAGGGAAAAGGTTAAACTATAGGACTAGAGGGTAATAGAAGGGAAAAGGTTAAAATATAGGACTAGAGGGTAATAGAAGGGAAAAGGTTAAAATATAGGACTAGAGGGTAATAGAAGGGAAAAGGTTAAACTATAGGACTAGAGGGTAATAGAAGGGAAAAGGTTAAACTATAGGACTAGAGGGTAATAGAAGGGAAAAGGTTAAACTATAGGACTAGAGGGTAATAGAAGGGAAAAGGTTAAACTATAGGACTAGAGGGTAATAGAAGGGAAAAGGTTAAACTATAGGACTAGAGGGTAATAGAAGGGAAAAGGTTAAACTATAGGACTAGAGGGTAATAGAAGGGAAAAGGTTAAACTATAGGACTAGAGGGTAATAGAAGGGAAAAGGTTAAACTATAGGACTAGAGGGTAATAGAAGGGAAAAGGTTAAACTATAGGACTAGAGGGTAATAGAAGGGAAAAGGTTAAACTATAGGACTAGAGGGTAATAGAAGGGAAAAGGTTAAAATATAGGACTAGAGGGTAATAGAAGGGAAAAGGTTAAAATATAGGACTAGAGGGTAATAGAAGGAAAAGGTTAAAATATAGGACTAGAGGGTAATAGAAGGAAAAGGTTAAAATATAGGACTAGAGGGTAATAGAAGGGAAAAGGTTAAAATATAGGACTAGAGGGTAATAGAAGGGAAAAGGTTAAAATATAGAACTAGAGGGTAATAGAAGGAAAAGGTTAAAATATAGGACTAGAGGGTAATAGAAGGGAAAAGGTTAAAATATAGGACTAGAGGGTAATAGAAGGGAAAAGGTTAAAATATAAGACTAGAGGGTAATAGAAGGAAAAGGTTAAAATATAGGACTAGAGGGTAATAGCAGGAAAAAGGTTAAAATATAGGACTGGGGAGATGCTCAAAATATGGGACTTAAGTGATAGGGTTTAAATAGACTAGGGATGGAGTCAAAATATAGGACTTAAGGGAAAAGGTTTAAATAGAGCACTAGGGATGGGGTCAAAATATAGACTTAAAGGATGGGTTTAAATAGACGACTACAGATGGGGGTAAAAATATAGGACTTAAATAGAGGACTAGGAATGGGGTCAAAATATAGAACTAAGGAGATAGATTGGAAAGGGTTGTGTCACAGAACCAGGGGCAGTTTGGTATTAAAAAGGGGTTAAATTAATACTGTAAAAATGTCACAGGTACGACAACACTCACCTTTTCGGCTTCTTTCAAACGAGATTCATTTTTAGAAATTAGTGAAGCAAGGTTTAAAAATGCATTGAGATGGCTTGGTGCTACTCTAGCTGTGTAACTTTTACCTGTGTGGCAGAAAAGGTAACCTCGTTAGTAATGTTTCTATGGACACAGAAAAGGTAAGTTCCTTACTAACGTTACTATGGAAATAGAAATTAAGATTGTCTTTCATTAGAAATATAACAAAAGGGTCAATGTCTATGGTTTTTCAAATAATTCTAAAAACTATCAAGAATTTGGAAGGATTTAGTTGGTGTTTGGGACATAACATAATATAGGTTCTGACATAAAATTATGATGGAAGGTTTTTAGATAAATATAAACACTTTAACCCTTTCATTACTATATTTCTAATGAAAGACACTGTCTTATTAACCTGGTGTTTGGAACATAACTTAAAGGTTCTTATATAAAATTATGAATATGCTCGTTACCTTGAATTACAGGTGGGAATAGGTTTATGGCTGTCTGGAATGCCTTCTCTGCCTCCTTTGTCATATTGAGGTGTTGGTAGGTTCTACCTACATTTATGTGGGCTCCAATGTCATCTGGTTGGACCCTACAATATAAAATATCATCATCATCATTAATATCTATAATCATCACCATCATTGTCACTATCACCACCACCATCTTCATTCTCACTATCACCACCATCACATATCAGCATTACCATCATCAACATCATCATCATCACTATCATCACCAGCACGACCACTTTACATGGTGGACTGGGTGCTTATTTGTGTCACCAGCATGACCAGATGACAGGGTGGACTAGAGGCTTTTTGTCATGTCACCAGCACTACCATTTTACAGGATGTGCGTGTGAGGAGAGACTTGCATTCATGGGGGACAACTGGTTTTCCACAAAACCCCACCCCCAAAACCCAACTTGCCTAGGGTTGTGCCTTAGAGATAAACCCTTGACCATTCATAACTAAAGAATGAAGGACTGGGAGAGAGAGAGAGGGGGGGGGGGCGAGCATGTCTTGACCATACCCCTCTCCCATTCACCCACACCTTTCCTATTCAAATACTGCCCAGCAGTGTCAGACTTACTTAGCAGCAAAAGTAAAATACTCGAGGGCTTCCGACCAATTTGAGGTTTTCTCCAAGGCATGGCCTATATTATTGAACAGTTTGGCATTTCTCTGGTTTACCTTCACAGCTGATTTAAACAGAATGTACTCAGATTCCCTGAAAAAAACAAAAAAAAAACAGACAAAAATTAAACAAAACACCCTTTTTTTTATATCATGCCAGCTCACTGGAAACTGCCTCTGGTTTTAGGACACAAAAATAATATTTCTTAACCCTTTTGATATTAAACTGCCCCTTTATGATATAAAGCTGTTTATTTTAACCCTTTAGTATTTAAACCAGCCATATCTGGCCAGAATTCTCTCACCTCTTTCTGTTCAAACTGGCTGTAACTGACTGCTCATAATTATGTTAAGGTATTGTTCTCAAAATAAATAATATCAAAATCTCATAGATTCAATATTATGTGAGATATTATGTGAGGTAAAGCCTTTACTGTGAAAATACAATAGTATATATAGAGTAATGTAAATGTTATGCGATATATTATGTGAGGTAAAGCCTTTACTGTGAAAATACAATAGTATATATAGAGTAATGTAAATGCTAAAGGGTTAAAGTGTTTATATTTATTAAAAATCCTTCCATTATAATTTTATGTAAGAACCTTTGTTAAGTTATGTTCCAAACACCAGTTAATAAGTGTCTTTCGTTAGAAATATGATAATGAAAGGGTTAAAGACATTGAACCCCAAACCAAACTGTTTACCAAAGTAAATATCTTATTGAACCGATTCCAATCACCTACAGACACAAGGGTTAATAGTTTGATTACTCACCAATCAAAATTCCGGATAATTGTTTTCAAGCCATGGACTGCCAGTAGAATGACCATAAAAACCCACAGTAAAATCTTCAGGTTCTTCCTAGAAATAGAATAGAGAGACCCATAACTGTCCACTGGTGCTCCTCCGGTTATGGTGATGAATGTTTCAGTTGATACGGTTAACGGAACAGCCAGCCTGCTTGTGAAATTAACATGCAAGTGGCCGAGCATTCTACAGACGTGTACCTTTAACAGAGTTCTCAGGGAGATTCGGCGTGACACAGAATATAACAAGGCAGGCTGAGCATTCCACAGACATGTGTACCTTTAACAGAGTTCTCAGGGAGATTCAGTGTGACACAGAATATAACAAGGCTGGCTGAATATTCAACAGACATGTGTAACAGAGTTCTCAGGGAGATTCAGCGTCACAGGTACAACTCATGTTTGTCAGCTGAGTGGAGCAGTAAGAAGAAGGAAGAGGTAAAAGTGACTCACCTGGTGGTTTGTTGTGTGAGGAGTTCAAATCCCAGGGCTACCAGTATACAAAACCCCATACTAGGGGTATAGAGGACTCTCTCGGCCACCACGAACCCAACAGGGAAGAAGAGGTTTGAGGCAGGAATAAATGGGAGAATGAGGAAAGTGAGGCTCTGTGGAGAGAGAGGTATATATATAGAGAGAGTGAGGTATATATAGAGAGAGATATATAGAGAGTGATATATAGAGTGTGATATATAGAGTGTGATATATAGAGAGTGAGGTATATATAGAGAGATATATAGAGAGTGATATATAGAGTGTGATATATAGAGAGTGAGGTATATATAGAGAGAGATATATAGAGTGTGATATATAGAGTGTGACATATAGAGTGTGATATATATAGAGAGATATATAGAGAGTGATATATAGAGTGTGATATATAGAGTGTGATATATATAGAGAGATATATAGAGAGTGATATATAGAGTGTGATATATATAGAGTGATATATAGAGTGTGATATATAGAGAGTGAGGTATATATAGAGTAATGAGAGAGAGAGAGAGAGAGGGGGGGGGCAGGGAGAGAGAGGGGGGAGTGAGGTATATATGGAGAGAGAGGGGGGAGTGAGGTATAAATGGAGAGAGAGGGGGAGTGAGGTATATATGGAGAGAGAGGGGGAGTGAGGTATATATGGAGAGAGAGGGGGAGTGAGGTATATATGGAGAGAGGGGGGGAGTGAGGTATATATGGAGAGAGAGGGGGGAGTGAGGTATATATGGAGAGAGAGGGGGAAAGAGGTACATATATATATAAAGATATATATATATATAGAGAGAGAGAGAGAAAGAGAGAGAGAGAGAGAGAGAGAGAGAGAGAGAGGTATATATATATATATATAAAGAGATATATATATATATATAAAGAGATATATATATATAAAGAGATATATATATATATATAAAGAGATATATATATATAAAGAGATATATATATATATAGAGAGATATATATATATATATATATAGAGAGAGAGAGAGAGACAGACACAGAGAGAGAGAGAGGGAAAGAGAGTAGAATTTGATATAATAAAAAAAAAAAAAAAAGGGATCTGCCCCTTCGTGTCAAATACTCACCATGACAACAGCTCTGGCTCTTGGTCCTCGTTTGGTGAGGGCAAAGATGACAAACTTGAAAAGCACGATGTAGAGAAGCAGGGTGTAGAGGTTGCGTACATCGAGGATGGAATCCACGAGGGGTACAGTACCCATTGTCCAGTCACAGCACAGCCAAGATGGACACAGCAATAGCCACTGGTTGACAGCTAGAAGATAGTTATAGGTCAATTGACGGCTTGGAGTGACGGACACTGACGCAGGGTTGTCAAATCTGGCAAACAAAAGAAAAATAAAAGTAAACATTTAATAAAAAAAAAGGAAAAAAGGATGTAAAAATGATGAATGTGTGTGTGTATGTATGCTTGTGTATGTGTGTGTGTGTGTGTGTATGTATGCTTGTGTATGTGTGTATGTATGTGAGTGTGTGTGTATGTATGTATGCTTGTGTGTGTATGTATGTATGTATGCTTGTATGTGTGTGCTTGTGTGTGTGTGTGCTTGTGTGTGTGTATGCTTGTGTATGTGTGTATGTATGTGTGTGCGTGTCTATGTATGCTTGTGTGTGTGTGTAAATGTCTGTGAGTGTGTATGTATGTATGCTTGTATGTGTGTGTATGCTTGTGTATGTGTGTGCGTGTCTATGTATGCTTGTGTGTGTGTGTAAATGTCTGTGAGTGTGTGTATGTATGTATGCTTGTGTGTGTATGTGTGTGCGTGTCTATGTATGCTTGTGTGTGTGTGTAAATGTCTGTGAGTGTGTGTGTGTATGTATGTATGCTTGTGTGTGTATGTGTGTGTGTGTGTGTGTGCGTGTCTATGTATGCTTGGGTGTGTGTGTAAATGTCTGTGAGTGTGTGTGTATATGTATGTATGCTTGTATATGTGTGTGTGTGTATGCTTGTGTGTGTGTGTGTGTGTGTGTGTGTGCTTGTGTGTGTGTATGCTTGTGTATGCGTTTGCGTGAATGGAATGAAAGACAGAAGCAAACTTACTTTGTAAACACTGGCAGTTCAGCCCCCATTATCCTGATCCTGGCCAGGAGCAGGAACAATGTCGAACCCACCAGGAAAGTTATTCGTAAAATTGAAGTCCTTAACCAGGTGGGGAACAAGATTTTACCTTGGCAGATATTGATGAGGTCTTTGAGGATGTCTAGAGGTGTTACCTGCAATGTTACGAGACAATGAGAGAGAGTAAGATCCTGATATTCAACGGTCATTTGAAAAGTTCATCAGCTGACTATGAAGGAGTGATGCATGTGTGTGGTATGTAAGCCTGTATGCATGCATCCCTTATATGTATATGTAATAATAACAATATGAATATATAACAATAACAATAATAATAATAATGAAATTGTGTACAGTGCTCAGGTGCACTACAACTCATCAAAGGTGCATGTATAGTACATAGAATAATGTACAAATGTCAGGAAAGTGAACAGTGTATGAGTCATGATATACATGTGTGTGTGTGTGTATGTATGGAGGGGGAACATTAGGTGTAGTGTTGGCGAATCTCAGGAAGCATGGAGGCCTTAAAGGATGCAGTGTCTCGACAGCTAACAACTGATGCAGGTAGTTTGTTCCATGGAGGTTTTAAAGGATGCAGTGTCTCGACAGCTAACAACTGATCCAGGTAGTTTGCTCCATGGAGGTTTTAAAGGATGCAGTGACTCGACAGCTAACAACTGATGCAGGTAGTTTGTTCCATGGAGGTTTTAAAGGATGTAGTGTCTCGACAGCTAACAACTGATGCAGGTAGTTTGTTCCATGGAGGTTTTAAAGGATGCAATGTCTCGACAGCTAACAACTGATGCAGGTAGTTTGTTCCATGGAGGTTTTAAAGGATGCAGTGTCTCGACAGCTAACAACTGATGCAGGTAGTTTGTTCCATGGATGTTTTAAAGGATGCAGTGTCTCAACAGCTAACAACTGATGCAGGTAGTTTGTTCCATGGAGGTTTTAAAGGATGCAGTGTCTCGACAGCTAACAACTGATGCAGGTAGTTTGTTCCATGCTTCAGAAACTCTGAGCGTGAAAAAAATGTTTGCAAAGGTCATGGGAGCTGTGCTGTTTTCTGACTTTGTGGGCATGCCCACGTGTGTTAGACACATGGAAGTTAAAAAGGTACTCAGGGTTGTTGTCGGCAAGATGGTTAATAATTTTGTGGGTGTTTACCAAGTTAGTTGCCAGATCTTAGAGCTTCAATGTTTATATGTATGTGTATGTGTTTATGTATGTATGTATGTGTTTATGTATGTGTGTATGTAGATGTAAGTGTATGAGTTACCTTTTGTGTGACGATGATTTCATAGACACAGCAAACCCCCACCACAGTAATACCCTGCTCTTTCGACAACATGGCAGCCACCACACACAGTAAGGTCAACAACAGATACCACCAATCTAAGGGAGAAACAAAACATTACATCATTACAAACTGATTTCAAGAGTTCACAACCATTTTACAGAGTGTACTGGGTGTCCTTCTTAACACAAACCGTGTAGGCGTGCCATAGTGACATACAGGGTTTCTTGGGCATTTTTAAACCTGGTAGAGCCCACCCCTCTCCAGGCCTGAGTACAGCAGATTTCTTCCAGAGTAATATAGAAAGTGAGAGAGAGGAAGAATCAACCCCAGTATTTCACTGGTACTTTTTATATCGACCCTGAATAGATGAAAAGGCAAAGCTGACCTCAGCAAACTACAGTGAGAGAATGAAAGTGAGAAAGAGATATAGAGGAAGAATTGACCCCAGTATTATAAAATAAGAATAAAAACAAAATAATACAAAAGAAAAAGAAATAAAACTTACTGGTTCTAGAAGAATGTTTGGCAGCTTTAGAATAAAGCAGCAATGCTGCAAGGAAGAAACAAGCGGAGAGATTTTCGGCACGACCCACAACTCCAGTGACCTAGAGGAGGGATTGAAACAGAGATTTTAGAACATGGGGCAAGGAATATGGCAACTATTAGACGCTCTCATTAACTTTTTCAGGTTTCACTTGAAAAGGAAAATCAAGGTGGAGAGGAAGGAACCCCTATCTTGCTCAGAATATTGACCTCCTGGAATCTGTTCAGAGATGTGAATCCTACAGTAACTAGACATTACAATCCCTATATATATATATATATATATATATATGTAGTGTGGAAGATGGACGTTAAACGAAGATGATGATGATGATATATATATATAAATATATATATATATCATTTTACGTCCACTTTTCCCTGCTTGCAAGGGTGGGACGAGAACCGATTCTGGCTTGATTTCTACAGCTGGATGCCCTTCCTAACACCAACCTCATTTACAGTGAGTGGTGGGTGCTTATTTTTCTGTGGCACCTCCACGACCACTTTGCAGTGGAATGATAGGGACCCCAGTCCCTATCATCTCATTTCTACAGCTGAGTAAACTGGAGCAATGTGAAATAAAGTGTCTTGCTCAAGGAAACAACACATCACCCGGTCTGAGAATTGAAGTCACAACCTTTCGATTGCAAGGCCAATGCTCTAACCACTAAGCCGTGTGCCTCCATTGTTCTTTAAATAATCAAGCAGTTGTATTAGTATGTGTGTATATATATATATATATATGTATAAACACACACACATTTATATATATACATACACGGGCCTTCCAGTTTCAAAAATTATTTTCAAGTGAACATGATTTTAAAAAAAATATTTCGAAGGAAACGTGACCCAATGGGTCATGGGTGATCTAGTCTACTTACTGCTTCTGTGTGTATAGGGTGCAAGGCAAACAGGATGGCAGCCAAGAAGGAAGTAAAATGATCCAAGAACAAGAAACAAACCCTGAAAAATAAAAGACAGAAATTTAAGTTACAGTTCTGGTAATATGGAATGGTCCCTTAGGGTCCTCAGTCTGTTGTAATGATGACTGTTTAAGTTGTTCGACTAACGGAATTGCTTGATTATTTAAAGAACAAGCCTTGTTACATGTATTGTTATGCTGAATCTCCCTGAGAACTATGTCAAGGGTACAGATTATTGTGGAATACTCAGCCACATACGTCGTAATACAAAGGACTAGCCTTGTTACATATAGCGTCATGCTGAATCTCCCTGAGAACCACAGGTACACGTCTGTAGAATGCTCAGCCACTTACATTAAAATACAAGATAGACATGATGGTGGTAATGGTTGTGATGATGATGATGATAATGATTGTGATGGTGATAATGATGATAGTGATGATGGTGATAATGATGATGATTGTGATGATGACAATGACTGTGATGATGATGATGACTTACCTCATCAGTAATAGTGAGACAACAATATGTAGTACAATATTAACCAGGTGGTAGGACATCGGGTGTAGTGAGGTGAACAGGTAGTTCAGACGGAAGGTGAGAACACACAGAGGACGATAAGATTTGTGGCTATCTTCCTGCAATAAAAACAGATTTGTTTGGTTTGGTTTGGTTTTTGCTTCAGTATATTTTTATATTTCTACTAGCCAAATTACCCGCGCCTTGTTGCGTTTCACACATTTTTTTCGGTAAGAAAATGATGATTGATTTTAAATCAGTGATATAATTTATGGAGAAAAAACTCTGCATTTCAATATTACTCAATGTAAAAATGTAATGCATGAAAAATTGGAAAACATTATTTTTTGTAATATATCAAATCAAAATTACATTATTAAATCTTATATTTTGTTTCTTGTAAATAATTTTTTTAAAATATCAATTCAAAACTTTATCATTTCATTTTTGTGTAAAGCATTATTTTATTTGCGCTTCCAAAATTTTCCCATTAGGGTGTCTTAATATAATTGTAATTTGCTGGTTTAAATTTCATAGAAATCGAAGGGAAAAAAGTCTGTGCCCCAGGAGAACCCTTTGATTAAAATGAAATATATACTTATCCAAGTACCCTGGGCAATATAGTTTCAGAATATATATAGTTATGGGGGTCTAGCTCCAAAACCATAGAAGTTTGTGAACAAACAAACAGACGGGAACTACAACTTTATATATATAGATATATAATTTTGCTGGTAATCAATGTTTATCATTGATTGACCAACAGTTAAAAATATAGATATAGTTATAGTTTCTCAGAGTTCTTTTGTCACACATCTGTGACATCATCAGTTGAAACAATATCACAGACAACATGCTTTGCAGTATATAGTTACAGCCCTTTACGATCTGAGTTCAAATCCTGCTGAGGTTAGCTTTGCCTTTCATCCTTACAGGGTCGATAAAATAAAGTACCAGTAATACAGTGAGGTCGATTTAAAATATAATAATGATAATGGTAATAAAAAAAGAACTTACTTTACGCATAGGTGTGCCCCAGAAATCATTCCAAAACAGGTTAGAGAGAGGCACGTGGGGTCGGAGGTCATGATTGTCGACTATAGCTGAAAGGTCATCAAAAACAAAACCACAATGGAGAGAGTTGAGGTAACAAATACAGATAGCTAGGGTGATGTACATAGAGTACCTCCTGTAGTCGGAGCTGATGAAGGTAGAGGCCATCCTGTGTTGGTTGTCAGTGGTTTATTTCAGGAGTGATATAGTAATAGGGAACAGCAAGGGTCACAATGGTGACAGCTGACACCTGTGGAAGAGAAAATATCAAACATTCTTTTATTATTTTTTATAGTCAGTCATTAGACAGCGGCCATGCTGGGGCACTAAGGGTCACAATGGTGACAGCTGATACCAATGGGAGAGAGAAAATATCAAACATTCTTTTATTATTTTTTATAGTCAGTCATTAGACAGTGGTCATGCTGGGGCACTAAGGGTCACAATGGTGACAGCTGATACCAGTGGGAGAGAGAAAATATCAAACATTCTTTTATTATTTTTTATAGTCAGTCATTAGACAGTGGTCATGCTGGGGCACTAAGGGTCACAATGGTGACAGCTGATACCAATGGGAGAGAGAAAATATCAAACATTCTTTTATTATTTTTTATAGTCAGTCATTAGACAGTGGTCATGCTGGGGCACTAAGGGTCACAATGGTGACAGCTGACACCTGTGGGAGAGAAAATATCAAACAAATTCTTTTATCTTTTATAGTCAGTCATTAGACAGAGGCCATGCTGGGGCACTAAGGGTCACAATGGTGACAGCTGATACCAGTGGGAGAGAGAAAATATCAAACATTCTTTTATTATCTTTTATAGTCAGTCATTAGACAGCGGCCATGCTGGGGCACTATATATATAATTTTAGAATAAGTTGTTTTCAAATACTAAAACAGTTAAGGGTAGGTAAAGACGTCATTATAGCTCAAAATATTAGATTTATTACAGTAAACTACCCAGAAGGCTACATACAAGATTTCAAGATTTAAAAAATAATGAAATTATTGTGTACAGTGCTCAGGTGCACTACACCTCGTCAAAGGTGCATGTATAGTACATAGAATAATGTACAAATGTCAGGGAAATGAACAGTATATGAGTCTAGAAACTCCTCGTTTCAAATGTTTAGGTAGACTCAGAGCAAATATTACATTGAAAATAAGACAAAATACTGTTAATTAAATCATATTTTAATTAATATGATAATTAACTGCATTTGGTCTTTATATATATATATATTCAAAATAGAGGGTACATAGGACAAAGACAATGGAAAACCCCTCCCAGAAAGATGGACAGTTCCATCTCCTCAGTCAACGCGCGCGTGTATACATATATACATACGTACGTATATATATATATATATATATACGTACGTAAATATATATATATATATATATATATATATACGTACGTAAATATATATATATATATACGTAAATATATATATATATATATACGTAAATATATATATATATATATATACATACGTAAATATATATATATACATATACATACGTAAATATATATATATATACATATACATACGTAAATATATATATATATACATACGTAAATATATATACATACATACGTAAATATATATACATACGCACGGAAATATATATATATATATACGTAAATATATGTATTTAAGTACATATATATACTTAAATATATACATACACACGTAAATACATATATACATTCATACATATATATATGTACACGCATACACACATATATATATATACGTACGTACATACATATATAACTTGGCGGGGCCAGGACTAACAGTCAGGTACCCGTATACATCTATGGCTGTAGAGGAGAAGAGAATCAGTGAGTGAGGGCGTGGCTAAGCCTGACAACCGGGTACTCCGGCCGTGACAGTCACCGGCTAAAAAGCTACCTGTACCTAGACAAACGTGTTATTGTAAAGCTATGGCTAAACACAGAGAGAGGGTGTTTAAGATGGTGGGTGTCTGTGGAAGGAGAAATGACAAAGAACAAGAAAAGCAGACGAGAGAGACACTTGAAAAACAAACTCACATTTCCAAACTTCCATTTTGGCTAACTTACCTACAAAGCTGGCTCGAAAAATTATTCGACACCACGTAGTTTCGTATTTTTGTCTTCGTACTTGAATGTGTATATGTATATGTGTGTATAATATATATGTTTGTGTGTGTGTCGAATATATATATATATGTGTGTGTGTGTGTGTGTGAGTACGTGTATGTGTAATATATAAATATATGAGTGTGTGTGCTTATATATAATATATTTGAATATGTATGTATATCTATATATATATATGTGTGTGTGTGTATATATATCTAAATTTGTATGAGTATATATATAAATATATATATATATAGTATATTTATAAAGTAAATTTATATATATATATATATATAGTATATTTATAAAGTAAATTTATATATATAAATATATATATATATATATATATTTATAAAGTAAATTTATATATATAAATATATATATGTAATTGGGTGTGTGTGTGTGTGTGTATATATATATATATAGTCGATTAAATTCCGTGGGAAACTTATTCAACACTGCAAGTAAAACATTTCCAGTGACAAAAGCTGACCGTCGTTAACCGAATAATCCGTCGACCAATTATCTCGCTTTACGACCGACAATGTCCACAAGGTGAAACTTTTGTCGCCTTGTGAAAGAAGAGACTTTAAACTTGACCAGCAAGCCAACCAACCAACCAACACAAACGTTTGACAGGTTTTTAAAGAACAATAAATACAATATACGAAAGAAAAAAAACCGGCTTGGCAGGTCGTATTTGTTTCTGGGTGACACAGATCAACTTAGTCAATGTTAGACAAATATATTAACTAAAATAATAATTGTTTCTACTTTAGGCACAAGGCCGGCAATTTTGGAGGAAGGGAAAGTCGATTAAATCAACCTTAGTGCATTACTGGTACTTTATTTTATCGAACCCGTAAGGATGAAAGGCAAAGTTAACCTCGGCGGGATTTGAACTCAAGCCATAACTTTATGTTGCAAAGCATAGCCTCCTACCCTCTACCGATACTCTCTGATTTAGGCACAAGACCAGCAATTATTCCAGTGCATTACTGGTACTTTATTTTATCGAACCCGTAAGGATGAAAGGCAAAGTTAACCTCGGCGCGATTTTAACTCAGACTGTTGCAAAGCATAGCCTCCTATACTCTCTGATTTAGGCACAAGGTTAGCAATTTTGGGGGAGAGGGGGAAAGTCGATTAATTCGACTCCAATGCGTTACTGGTAGTTTATTTTATCGACGCTGAAAGGATGAAAAGCAAAGTTAAGCTTGGTAGGATTTGAACTATGAAACCATAATGATAATAATTGTTTCTACTTTAGGCACAAGGCCAGCAATTACCCAGTGCATTACTGGTACTTTATTTTATCGACCCCGTAAGGATGAAAGGCAAAGTCAACCTTGGTGGGATTTGAACTCAGTTCGTAAAGGAACATAACTCTATGCTGCATAGCATGGCGTCCGACCATAATGATAATAATAACAATAACTGTATCTACTTTAGTCACAAGGCCAGCAATTACCCAGTGCATTACTGGTACTTTATTTTATCGACCCCGTAAGGATGAAAGGCAAAGTCAACCTCGGCGGGATTTGAACTCAGATCGTAAAGGGACGTAACTATGCTGGAAAGCATGGTGTCTGACCCTCTACCGATACTGCCAATCCACACACACATACATATTTATTATAAGAACAGATTAAAGTTGAAGCACACACACATACACTCAGCCATACTGTAAAGTGGTCGTGTAGGTGTCATGGTAGGAAACACCCAGCCACACTGTAAATGTGGTTAGCGCTAGGAAGGGCGGGCATCCAGCCGTAGAAACAGTCCTATATGAGCGAGACACGGTCTCCCGACCCAACTCGCCTCTAAATGGGGCAAACACGTCTAACCCATGCTAGCTTGGAAGATGGACGTTAAACAATGATGATGATGATGATGATATACACACACAAATATATATCTAAATGTGTGTGTGTGATTAGGCAGTTATCAGTTTAGACCAGTAAAACCATATATATATACACACACACACATATATATATACACACATACATTTATATATATATACACACACATATATACACAGACACATATATATACACACACACACATATATATATACACACACACACATATATATATACACACATACATTTATATATATATACACACACACACACCAAAAAGTGCTGGCTTATGTCAAATTCCCTTAACAACATCAACCGTGGAGCGACGCCACGACAGGCTATTTGCTTGACAACCGGCCGTAACTATGGCGTAGCGGCGGCAGGCTATTTGCTTGACAACCAGCCGTAACTATAGCGTAGCGGCGGCAGTCTATTTGCTTGACAACCAGCTGTAACTGACGGAGACAAACGTTGAAAAACATGAGAGGTAAGGCATGATTGAAGTTTGTTTTGATAGCGTGTCTGTGTCAGTGTGTGTGTGTGAGAGAGAGTGTGTATGTGTGTGCGTGTTTGTATATGTATGTGTGTATGGGTACAGCATGTGTGTGTAACGGTATAGCAGGGACATGTGTGTGTGTATGTGCATCTGTGTATGAATGCACGTGGAAAAATGTACACACACATACATATAGACACAACTACACACACACTTGTACATACGTATACACACACAGTCAAGTAAACATTCCATATGTAATATTACACATTAAACCTTCCATATGTGTAATATTACACATTAATCCTTTCATATGTGTAATATTACACATTAAACCTTTCATGTGTGTAATATTACACAAACATTCTATGTGTGTAATATTACACATTAAAAATTCCATGTGTGTAATATTACACATTAAACCTTCCATGTGTGTAATATTACACAAATATTCTATGTGTGTAATATTACACATTAAAAATTCCATGTGTGTAATATTACACATTAAACATTCCATGTGTAAATGTATAATATTACACATTAAACCTTCCAAGTGTGTAATATTACACATTAAAACCTTCCATTACACACTGCTGTGTTACAGTGTTGATATGAAGAACAGTGTGGAGTGTTACCAAAAAAAATGCAGTGATGTTGTCAATAGTAACCAAATCCTGTCCCAATCTGCCAACATCTACTTACTCCGTGCATTTGGTCCCCTGGCATTTCTACTGAAGGAAGATGGTCAAAACAAGAATTTCAAGGTAACTAAATGGTCATCTCATTCTTCTTGTTGTTCCTCTTCTATTTATTTGTTGATTTATTTCTGTGAGGGTCAGGGATGTTGTGAAACCCATCTCAATCAGGGTCTCCTTTTTTCCCCCCCTCATTTATTCCTGTGAGGGTTGTGGAGGCAGAGTCCTCAAACTCCCCTTCCAGAGGTTTTTGTCGGAATTAAACATCTAGCTCGGGGTCTACCGCAGGGTCTCTTCTTCACCCACTTATTCCTGAGAGGGTCGTGGGGGCAGAGTCCTGAAACTCCCCTTCCAGAGGTTTTTGTCGGAATTAAACATCTAGCTCGGGGTCTACCCCAGGGTCTCTTCTTCACCCACTTATTCCTGAGAAAACTGGGGGCAGAGTCCTCAAAGACCCCTTCCAGCGGCTTTTGTCAGAACCAATTACCTTGCTTGGTGTCTACCCCAGGGTCTCCTGCTGGTTGGTTTCTTCTTCTTCACCTACTTATTCCTGAGAGGGTCGTGGGGGTAGAGTCCTCAAACACCCCTTTTGTCGGAACTAACCATCTTGCTGATGTTTATTTTTACCGAGGTCAACTTTGTCTTTCATCCTTTCATGGTCGATAAAATAAAGTACCAGTCTAATACTGGGGGTCGATTCTTCCTCTATATCTCTTTCTCACTTCCTCTCTCTCTATCTCTCCATATATCTATATCTATATCTATAATAATCATCATCATCATTTTACGTCCGCTTTTCCCTTCTTGCAAGGGTGGGACGGGTCCTATTCAGCACACCATCTCTCCACTTGTCAAGGTCCTTCGTCATCTCCTCCGTGAGTTTCAGTGATCTGAGGTCTGCTCTCACCACCTCCGCCCATGCTTTTCATGGTCTTCTACTGCGTCTTCCTTCTACTGGCATTTCTCTCTCTCTCTCTCTCTCTCTATATATATATATATTTAAAATACCAGTCAAGTACTGGGGTTGATTCTCTATATCTCTTTCTCACTTTCACTCTCTCTATCCTTCAGAAATAAATCTGCTATATTCAGACCTGGAGAGGAGGGGCTGCCCTAGGGTTAAAAAAAAAATACACTTGGGAGTTACGGGATCATGTATGCATGGTGTCATTCAGTAGACAGTCATTGAGGAATGGATGAAGACCACAACACAGTAGTACTATCACTATTCTAATGTAGTTAGTGCTGTCATGTGTCATTTTTCTAGACATACCTGGGACAGAAACACAGCTGCACCTGTCAGGTGTTCTCCAAGACCAAAGAACTGTGTATACATATCTGTTGGCTGTTATTGAAGAAGTTCCGTATTCCGATGAAAGATCCATGTAAATATACTGTGTGTCTGTTAATTTATACATTACCTGTACATATTTTATACATACCTGTACATATTTTATACATTACCTGTACATATTTTATACATTACCTGTACATATTTTATACATTACCTGTACATATTTTATACATTACCTGTACATATTTTATACATTACCTGTACATATTTTATACATTACCTGTACATATTTTATACATTACCTGTACATATTTTATACATTACCTGTACATATTTTATACATACCTGTACATATTTTATACATACCTGTACATATTTTATACATACCTGTACATATTTTATACATACCTGTACGTATACAAAGTGCACATAAAATGAAGATTATATCATCATCATCGTCACCGTTTTATGTCCGTTCTTCCATGCTAGCATGGGTTAGATGCGTTGTCCTGTTGTGGGCAGTGTCCGGTCAGCTGACCTTGTCTTGCTCATACGGGAACTGATTCTGGCTTGATTTCTACAGCTGGATGCCCTTCCAAACACCAACCTCATTTACAGTGTGGGCTGGGTGCTTTTTTTCCGTGGTGCCTACACCCCCACTTTACAGTGTGGGCTGGGTGCTTTTTTGCCGTGGTGCCTACACCCCCACTTTACAGTGTGGGCTGGGTGCTTTTTTGCCGTGGTGCCTACGCCCCCACTTTACAGTGTGGGCTGGGTGCTTTTTTGCCGTGGTGCCTACGCCCCCACTTTACAGTGTGGGCTAGGTGCTTTTTTTCCGTGGTGCCTACACCCCCACTTTACAGTGTGGGCTGGGTGCTTTTTTGCCGTGGTGCCTACACGCCCACTTTACAGTGTGGGCTGGGTGCTTTTTTGCCGCGGTGCCTACACCCCCACTTTACAGTGTGGGCTGGGTGCTTTTTTGCCGTGGCACCTCCACGACCCCTTTGTAGTGGAATGATATGGACCTCAGTCCTATCATCTCATTTCTACAGCTGAGGTGGGCTTCAACAGATTAAAGTATAAAATAACAGATTAAAGATTAAGCAAAGAATCGCTGCTTTCACCCTTAACGAGATAAATATATATATATATATATATACAATATATTAACAAATGGAAACTATATTTATAAAACCATATTTATTTTATTATACATAATTCAAGGGCCACCAAGGCAGATTATGGTGCGCTTTCATCAGATAAAATACAATACGGATTAGTTTTATAAATAAATATTGACATACCCTGAAAAAATGCAACCTTAATGGTTGGAGCTTCCTGGATAGTAATGACTATCCAGGAAGATAGATGACTATCCAGGAAGCTCCAACTATAGATGACTATCCAGGAAGATAGATGACTATCCAGGAAGATAGATGACTATCCAGGAAGCTCCAACTATAGATGACTATCCAGGAAGATAGATGACTATCCAGGAAGATAGATGACTATCCAGGAAGATAGATGACTATCCAGGAAGATAGATGACTATCCAGGAAGATAGATGACTATCCAGGAAGATAGATGACTATCCAGGAAGCTCCAACTATAGATGACTATCCAGGAAGATAGATGACTATCCAGGAAGATAGATGACTATCCAGGAAGATAGATGACTATCCAGGAAGATAGATGACTATCCAGGAAGCTCCAACCGTTAAGGTTGCATTTTTTCAGGGTATGTCAATATTTATTCATAAAACTAATCTGTATTGTATTTTATCTGATGAAAGCGCACGATAATCTGCTTTGGTGGCCCTTGAAATATGTATAATGAAATAAATATGGTTTTATAAATATAGTTTCCATTTGTTAATATATTGTATATTTACTCCAATAATTTGTTGAGTGCTTTATATCAGTTATAAAAATATTTTAGCTTGTTGTATCCCAACAAATTAAATATAACCTCTGCATATATATATATGTTGATTAATTGTTCCAATTAATTAATTAACTCAATATTAATAACACACCTGTAAACAATTCACCTGTTCTAGTGAGCTGGCAGAAGGGTTTGTCTGAGAGAGAAATTGAGGACCTATTGGACAGGCTGTCGAAACAAACTACTGTGAATGCCGTCAATAAAAAACCGTCAAATGAGGACGAGGAACCGTCAGAGTCTTCCAAAGATGATGAAGAGTCAGCTGAGACCAACACCGTCAACCAGAGGGATCTTGACGAGGACACAGTCTGTCCAATATGTTTGGATAATCTGTTGAAATCTCACCTGCCTGTCACATATTGCAGGTAAGTTGGTGTTGGTGTTGTTGTTGTTGGCGGTGTTGTTGTTGGGGGTGTTGTTGCTGGTGGTGTTGTTGTTGGTGGTGTTGTTGGTGGTGTTGTTGTTGTTGTTGTTGGTGTTGGTGTTGGTGTTGTTGTTGTTGGTGGTGTTGGTGTTGTTGGTGTTGTTGTTGTTGGTGGTGTTGTTGTTGGTGGTGTTGTTGTTGGTGGTGTTGTTGTTGTTGTTGGTGGTGTTGGTGTTGTTGTTGGTGGTGTTGTTGTTGGTGGTGTTGTTGGTGTTGTTGTTGTTGGTGGTGTTGGTGTTGTTGTTGTTGGCGGTGTTGTTGCTGTTGGTGGTGTTGTTGGTGGTGTTGTTGTTGTTGTTGTTGGTGTTGGTGTTGGTGGTGTTGTTGTTGGTGGTGTTGTTGTTGTTGGTGGTGTTGGTGTTGTTGGTGTTGTTGTTGTTGGTGGTGTTGTTGTTGTTGGTGGTGTTGGTGTTGTTGGTGTTGTTGTTGTTGGTGTTGTTGTTGTTGTTGGTGGTGTTGTTGTTGGTGGTGTTGTTGTTGTTGGTGGTGTTGGTGTTGTTGGTGTTGTTGTTGTTGGTGGTGTTGTTGTTGTTGGTGGTGTTGGTGTTGTTGGTGTTGTTGTTGTTGGTGTTGTTGTTGTTGTTGGTGGTGTT
>OZ024765.1:2848593-2871093 GCA_964016885.1 Eledone cirrhosa | reverse complement strand
CAAACTACCGGCATCAGTTGTTAGCTGTCGAGACACTGCATCCTTTAAAACCTCCATGGAACAAACTACCAGCATCAGTTGTTAGCTGTTGAGACATTGCATCCTTTAAAACCTCCATGGAACAAACTACCTGCATCAGTTGTTAGCTGTCGAGACACTGCATCCTTTAAAACCTCCATGGAACAAACTACCAGCATCAGTTGTTAGCTGTTGAGACATTGCATCCTTTAAAACCTCCATGGAACAAACTACCTGCATCAGTTGTTAGCTGTCGAGACACTGCATCCTTTAAAACCTCTATGGAACAAACTCCCTGCATCAGTTGTTGGCTGTTGAGACATTGCATCCTTTAAAACCTCCATGGAACAAACTCCCTGCATCAGTTGTTGGCTGTCGAGACATTGCATCCTTAAAAACCTCCATGGAACAAACTACCAGCATCAGTTGTTAGCTGTCGAGACATTGCATCCTTTAAAACCTCCATGGAACAAACTACCTGCATCAGTTGTTAGCTGTTGAGACACTGCATCCTTCAAAACCTCCATGGAACAAACTACCTGCATCAGTTGTTAGCTGTCGAGACACTGCATTCTTTAAAACCTCCATGCTTCCTGAGATTCACCAACACTACACCTGATATTCCCTTTCTATTCAAACACACACACATGTCTGTGTGTATATCATGACTCATACACTGTTCACTTCCCTGACATTTGTACATTATTCTATGTACTATACATGCACCTTTGATGAGTTGTAGTGCACCTGAGCACTGTACACAATAATTTTATTATTATATATATATATATATATATATATATATATATATGAGTATAAATGTATGTATGTGTGTGTTTATATATATGTATATATATATATGACTGACCTTTGACAGTTGACCTCTGATGCTACTGACCTCTACATATAGCTGTGACCCACAGTGACCTCTTGTGACCCACAATCTCCAATGTTTTTCACAGAACAAAGTCCAGAGGTGGAAACTAGCCCAACGTGATTTTAATTACTCGTTACCCGAAGCCTTCGTTAAGAACTTAATGGGCCGTGACCTCAAAGAGGAGGACTATGATACACTGCTTCAGTTGGATAGGTAATTAGCATGTCTCTCTGTCTGTCTGTTTGTCCATCTATAGATCTATCTAACTATCTCTATGTCTATCTATAAATCTCTATGGCTATTTTACTATCTATCTACCTACCTACCTATCTATCTATCTATCTATCTACCTACCTATCTATCTATATATCTATCTACCTATCTATCTATATATCTATCTATCTGGTGGGTGAAAGTGGCGAGAATGGCCCCAGTGAATGGGCCTTCTCTCTATATCAGCCTGTAGGTTGAGGAAAAGGAGGAGGAGAGGAAAGGAGTACAAACTCTTTGTACTCCTGGAGATGAGGGTTGCACATTTTTTTCGGGGGTATGTGTTACCCATATGTAATGTCTCCCCCTATTGGGGAAAATCGATTAACTTTTAATTTACAATTGTGATAACATTTTACACGTTTTTATTGTATGTAAACTTCCCCCTTTGTATTTGTCCCCTTCTTTTGTGCCCCTGTGGCTAATAAAGAAACATATCTATCTATCTACCTACCTATCTCTATGTTTATCTGTCTGTCTGTCTGTCTATCTTTCTATTCCATCTGTCTATCTGATGATATTGGTGATGATGGTGGTGATGATAGTGGTGGTGGTGGTGGTGATAGTGGTGGTGGTGGTGGTAGTGGTGGTGGTGGTGATGATGATATTGGTGGTGGTGGTGATAGTGGTGGTGGTGGTGATAGTCGTGGTGGTGGTGATTATGATCACAATGATGGTGATGATGATAATTGCCAAATCTTTTGTATGTATTTGCAGTGAAGAACTGAAAGAGTTCAGTTCTCTACCGGAGAAGATCATTGAATCAATTCCAATGGAGAAGGTGACAGAGGGCAGTGTCCTCCTAGCCACAGGGGCACAGTGTCACATCTGTCTCAGATCCTTCCAATTGGGGACACTGGTACGGAGGCTACCATGTAGACACAAGGTACGTTTTTGGAACATAACTTAACAAAGGTTCTGGCATACAATTATGGTGGAGGAAGGTTTTTAAATAAATATAAACACTTTAACCCTTTCATTACTATATTTCTAATGAAAGACACTGTCTTATTAACCTGGTGTTTGGAGCACGCTTTGTCAGAACTGACCAAAGTCCAAACACTCTTTGTCAGAACTGACCAAAGTCCGAACACTCTTTGTCAGAACTGACCAAAGTTCAAACACTCTTTGTCAGAACTGACCAAAGTTCAAACACTCTTTGTCAGAACTGACCAAAGTTCAAACACTCTTTGTCAGAACTGACCAAAGTTCAAACACTCTTTGTCAGAACTGACCAAAGTCTGAACACTCTTTGTCAGAACTGACCAAAGTCCGAACACTCTTTGTCAGAACTGACCAAAGTCCAAACACTCTTTGTCAGAACTGACCAAAATCCAAACACTCTTTGTCAGAACTGACCAAAGTCCGAACACTCTTTGTCAGAACTGACCAAAGTCCGAACACCGTGATCACATTGGGATGTTTCTGTTTCTATATATTCCAGTTCCATCGAGAATGTATCGATAACTGGCTCCTTCATTCTCACTCTGTATGTCCCATTGATGGCACCAACGCTTGGAATCCTCGCATAGTCTTGAAGAAATATAACAAGCTGAAGAGGTAAGACCTGTTTTATAATCATCATCATCATCATAGTGTTTATATTATATATATATTATAAAATAACAGGAGGCTGGACTGGTGTAAATCCTTGAAAGGTTTATTATACTATGATCATTTCAATGACCGGGTTCAGTATGAATCCGGTGACATCATCAGGTATTCAAAATATACCTCAAGGGTGACCGACTGAGGTAGAAGCTGCTAAATAGTCGGTCGTCCTCTTGTCTCTGATTTTCAACCCCATGGATTTTATCTGTCATATTCTTTTGTTATATTTTGAATACCTGATGATGTCACCGGATTCATACTGAACCCGGTCATTGAAATGATCATAGTATAATAAACCTTTCAAGGATTTACACCAGTCCAGCCTCCTGTTATTTTATAATAATTAACTCTTTACTCGCACCACCAACTACACAAACAAGGACAGGTGAGTTGCATTACGTTGAGTGCTCTCCATAATATTACATCGAGATTGACCATACGGAATGACCAGTTCTATCCAGTGGTGAACCAACAAACCTAAATATATATATATGAATGTATGTATAGTATATTTGGCAATATACCGTATGTTTAATTAAAAACATTTAGAAGACTATACGCTATCAGTTTTAAAGTGGTGACTATGTCACTTACTTCTTTTCGGCGAAAGATGGGAGAGAAGCTGACAGTCTGTTTCTCGTTGGTTGGCTATCATCAGAGCCATGCCCCCCTGCTTCCGCTGAAAATTATAGAGGCTGGATTCTTATAGAATTCCAGTAATAATCAGGAGCTGATTATACAGAGTGATTGCCGGTCCAGCAAAAATTAGGTATTAGGATTGGTGCTCTGAAATAGCGATGTATACATGAATGGATGTATAGTATATTTGGCACTATACCGTATGTTTAATTTAAAACATTTTGAAGACCATATATATGCACTTATATATATATATATTTATATGTATATATATATATAGATATATATATTGGGTGATGTGTTGTTTCCTTCAGCAAGACACTTTATTTCACATTGCTCCAGTTTACTCAGCTGTAGAAATGAGATGATAGGGACTGGGGTCCCTATCATTCCACTGCAAAGTGGTCGTGGAGGTGCCACGGCAAAAAAGCACCCAGCACTCACTGTAAATGAGGTTGGTGTTAGGAAGGGCATCCAGCTGTAGAAATCAAGCCAGAATCAGTTCCCGTCCCACCCTTGCAAACAGGGAAAAGCGGATGTAAAATGATGATGATGATGATGCTATATAGATATATATGTATATATATTGGAATTTCGTATTTCTAAAGAAATACGGTATGTTTAAAATAATGATGATGATGATGATGATGACAGTGATAATGATGGTGATGATGGAGATGATAGTGATGATGATGATGATAGTGATGATGGTGTTAGTGATGATAATGATGGTGATGATTTTTCTTTCCAGTAAGAGCAAGAAGAAACAACAACAACAACAACACCATCACCACCACCACCACCAACAACAACAACAACTACAACAACAACAACAACATGGACACAACGCAGGACTCCTTTCCTTGAATGTCTTCGGACTTTCCCTACACCCCGGGAACTTGCAGAAGATGGCTTCCCTGGGGGAAAGCAAGGAGGAGTTGACAGCGAAAACCAAGAGGATGCAGTCGTTGTTCCACGATGCCAGCAACGAAGATGGCGGCCTGTGCTTGGCGGCAAACAACATCGAAACTGTAAACATGTAAGATTTAGTGGCTTTCATTCCTAGCCTAGAAACCTGGGGGTCACCGGGAGTCCCCAGGAGCGCTCCTGTGAATTAGCTGGAAATTGCTGTAAACATGTGAGATTCAGTGGCTTTCATTCCTAGCCTAGAAACCTGGGGGTCACCGGGAGTCCCCAGGAGCGCTCCTGTGAATTAGCTGGAAATTGCTGTAAACATGTGAGATTCAGTGGCTTTCATTCCTAGCCTAGAAACCTGGGGGTCGCCGGGAGTCCCCAGGAGCGCTCCTGTGAATTAACTGGAAATTGCTGTAAACATGTGAGATTTAGTGGCTTTCATTCCTAGCCTAGAAACCTGGGGGTCGCCGGGAGTCCCCAGGAGCGCTCCTCTGAATTAGCTGGAAATCGGTAGAGCATCCGGAGCGAATGTGTTTGCATGGATGGAATGGTGTTGTTGGTAATAATGACAAGTGTTCCAATTGTTGGGAACATAACTTAACAAAGGTTCTTACACAAAACAATAATTGAAGGGTTTTAGATAAATATAAACAGTTTTGTATCATAGAACCATAGGTGTTTGGAACATAACTTAACAAAGGTTCTTATATAAAATTATAATGGAAGGTTTTTAGATAAATATAAACACTTTAACCCTTTCATTACCATATTTCTAATGAAAGACATTGTCTTATTAACCTGGTGTTTGGAACATAACTTAACAAAGGTTCTTATATAAAATTATGATGGAAGGTTTTTAGATAAATATAAACACTTTAACCATTTCATTACCATATTTCTAATGAAAGACACTGTCTTATTAAATTGGTGTTTGGAACATAACTTAACAGAGGTTCTTATAAAATGCAATAATTGAAGATTTTTAGATAAATATAAACACTTTAAAACCACTACCATCATCATCATTATTACCACCACCACCATATCCACCACTATTACCACCGCTACCTCACTACAGCTCCACCACCACCACCACCACTACTACCACCAATGCAACTAGCACCATCACCACCACTGCTACCACACTACACTACACCACCACCACCACCACTACTACCACCAATGCAACTACCACCACCGCTACCACACTACACTACACCACCACCACCATTACACCACCACTTTTCTTCTTCTTCTCTTTCAAGACCTCAACTAAGTCACAGCCACACATATCCTTTTATGAATGTGATAGGCATCAGTAAAAAAATAAAACCCCCAAAGCAACGGGCTTACAGAGCAGTCACTGCCAACCAGTCTTCAACACCAGTTTTACCATACCTCAAAAGTAAGGACCTTTACATCTCTATCAACAGCTTTATCATCATCATCATCATCACCGTTTTACGTCCATTGTTCCACGCTAGCATGGGTTAGACGGGTTGTCCTGTTGTGGGCAATTCCAGGTCGGGTGACCTTGTCTTGTTCATACAGAACTGATTTGGGCCTGGTTTCTACAGCTGGATGCCCTTCCTAATACCTTAGCAGTAGATAACACTTGTGCCTAAAGTAGAAATCATTATTGGCAGATTCGGTAGAGGGTCGGACGCCATGATTGGCAGCATAGAGTTACGGCCCCGTACGTTCTAAGTTCATATCCCACCGAGGTTAACTTTGCCTTTCATCCTTACGGGGTCCATAGAATATAGTACCAGTAATACACTGGGTAATTGCTGGCCTTGTGCCAAAAGTAGAAACAATTATTATTGGAATCTCGGTAGAGCGTCGGACGCCATGCTTTGCAGCATAGAGTTATGGCCCTTTACATTTAAATCTTTGCTGAGGTCAACTTTGTCTTTCTTCCTTACGGGGTCGATAAAACAAAGTACCAGTAATGCACTGGGGTCGATTGTTGGCCTTGTGCCTAAAGTAGAAATCATTATTATTATTATTATTATTTTGTGGAGGGTTGGATTGGCAGAATCGGTAGAGGGTCGGACGCCATGCTTTGTAGCATAGAGTTACGGCCCTTTACGATCTGAATTCAAATGCCGCCGAGGTTAACTTTGCCTTTCATCCTTACGGGGTCGATAAAATAAAGTACCAGTAATACACTGGGGTAATTGCTGGCCTGTGCCAAAAGTAGAAACAATTATTATTATTATTATTATTTTGTGGACCTGTAAGATTGTGCGACGGAGAAGAAGATGTTGAAACAGCACTCAATAAGTTCCATTTGTCAACCTGGGAACACCTCTAACGATGAAGATGACGGCATTGACAATAGTCTACAGGTGAGTTAATTATCTACTGGAACATCACCACTGTCAACATCACCACCATCATCAACACCATCACCAGTCAACATTACCATCATCATCAACACCACCACTGTCAACACCATCACCATCATCACTTGTTGGCACAAGGCCAGCAAATTTGAAGGGGAGAAAGGAAAGTCAATTAAATTGATCAGTACATTACTGCTACTCTATTTTATCGACCCCGTAAGAATGAAAGGCAAAGAACCTCGGTGAGTTTCGAATTCAGACCGTAAAGGGTTGTAACTCCATGCTACTCTACCGATACTACCAATCCACTGCCCTAATGCTGCCAATAATAATAATAATTGTTTCTACATTTGGCACAAGGCCAGCAATTACCCCAGTGTATTACTGGTACTTTATTTTATCGACCCCCGTAAGGATGAAAGGCAAAGTTAACCTCGGCGGGATTTGAACTCAGACTGTAAAGGGACGTAACTCTATGCTAGAAAGCATGGCGTCCAACCCTCTACCGAATAATGGTTTCTTATATAGGCACAAGGCCAGCAATTTTGGGGGAGGGGAAAGTTGATTAAATCGACCCCAGTGCGTAACTGGTACTTTATTTTATCGACCCCGTAAGGATGAAAGGCAAAGTTAACCTCGGCGGGATTTGAACTCACACTGTAAAGGGGCGTAACTCTATGCTACAAAGCGTGGCGTCCGACCCTCTACCGATACTGCCAATCCACCACCCTAGCATGGCGTCTGACCCTCTACCGATACTACCAATCCACCATCCTAGCATGGCGTCCGACCCTCTACCGATACTGCCAATCCACCACCCTAGCATGGCGTCCGACCCTCTACCGATACTGCCAATCCACCACCCTAGCATGGCGTCAGACCCTCTACCGATACTGCCAATCCACCACCCTAGCATGGCGTCCGACACTCTACCGATACTGCCAATCCACCACCCTAGCATGGCGTCCGACACTCTACAGATACTGCCAATCCACCACCCTAGCATGGCGTCCGACCCTCTACCGATACTGCCAATCCACCACCCTAGCATGGCGTCAGACCCTCTACCGATACTGCCAATCCACCACCCTAGCATGGCGTCAGACCCTCTACCGATACTGCCAATCCACCACCCTAGCATGGCGTCCGACACTCTACCGATACTGCCAATCCACCACCCTAGCATGGCGTCCGACACTCTACAGATACTGCCAATCCACCACCCTAGCATGGCGTCCGACCCTCTACCGATACTGCCAATCCACCACCCTAGCATGGCGTCAGACCCTCTACCGATACTGCCAATCCACCGCCCTAGCATGGCGTCCGACCCTCTACCGATACTGCCAATTCACCACCCTAACATGGCGTCCGACCCTCTACCGATACTGCCAATCCACCATCCTAACATGGCGTCCGACTCTCTACCGATACTGCCAATCCACCATCCTAGCATGGCGTCCGACCCTCTACCGATACTACCAATCCACCATCCTAGCATGGCGTCCGACCCTCTACTGATACTGCCAATCCACCGCCCTAGCATGGCGTCCGACCCTCTACCGATACTGCCAATCCACCACCCTAGCATGGCGTCCGACCCTCTACCGATACTGCCAATCCACCATCCTAGCATGGCGTCCGACCCTCTACCGATACTGCCAATCCACCATCCTAGCATGGCGTCCGACCCTCTACCGATACTGCCAATCCACCATCCTAGCATGGCGTCAGACCCTCTACCGATACTGCCAATCCACCATCCTAGCATGGCGTCCGACCCTCTACCGATACTGCCAATCCACCATCCTAGCATGGCGTCCGACCCTCTACCGATACTGCCAATCCACCATCCTAGCATGGCGTCAGACCCTCTACCGATACTGCCAATCCACCATCCTAGCATGGCGTCAGACCCTCTACCGATACTGCCAATCCACCATCCTAGCATGGCGTCAGACCCTCTACCGATACTGCCAATCCACCATCCTAGCATGGCGTCAGACCCTCTACCGATACTGCCAATCCACCATCCTAGCATGGCGTCAGACCCTCTACCGATACTGCCAATCCACCATCCTAGCATGGCGTCAGACCCTCTACCGATACTGCCAATCCACCATCCTAGCATGGCGTCAGACCCTCTACCGATACTGCCAATCCACCATCCTAGCATGGCGTCAGACCCTCTACCGATACTGCCAATCCACCATCCTAGCATGGCGTCAGACCCTCTACCGATACTGCCAATCCACCATCCTAGCATCTCTACTGATACTGCCAATAAATTCACTTGTATTTTTTTTAATGAAATTTCCTCTCAAAAAGATTTCATTCACGTTTTTTCCATTTTTGTTCTCGTTTCAGCCATTTTATCACCTGGTTTTGACAGAGGATTCGAAACCGAAGATTGAAAGTCTCGTAATCCAGAATGACCTCCTCAACAAATGGGTAGACCGTCCACCACCATACAACAGAAATCTCCACAAGGGGAGTGTACTGAACAGTGAAGAGTTAGTTATGCACGGCTTCGGAGTTAGCTGCCCCTTGTAATATGTGTGTATGTATGTATGTTTGTGCATATATATGTGTGTGTGTAGGTATGTGTGTGTATGTATATATATATGAGCATATACATACATATATATATGTGTATATATATATATGAGCATATATGTGTATATATATATGAGCATATATGTGTATATATATATGTGTGTATGTGTATATATATATGAGCACATATGTGTATATATATATGAGCGAATGTGTATATATATATGAATACATACATATATATGTATATATATATATATGAATACACACACGTGTGTGTGGGTGTATATATATGTGTGCGTGTATATATATATGTGTGCACGTATATATATATATATACACACACACATACATATGTATATATGCAAAAAATAGAGAAAAACACGATACAATGAAGAAATATACTTGATAGAGTAGGAAAAGAGTCTTGACGTTTCGGACGCTAGTCCTTCATCAGAAGAGAGAATGAGAAATAAAAGATGAAACAAAAAGGTAAAAGTGCAAGAAGCGGAAGGAACAGAAAAAACATTTTGAGAAAAAGTGTGTTCAGTCAGCCATTTTGAAGAAAATGTATATATATATCTGTTGTTGTTTTCATTATTCTTTATTGCAAGAGGGCGGTGGAGCGACAGACTACATGGTTTGCAACACAGAGTTACGGCCCTTTACCTTTACGTTCTGAGTTTAGCTTTGCCTTTCATCCTTACAGGGTCGATAAAATAAAGTACCAGTCACGTACTGGAGTTGATTTGATTAACTTTCTCCCCCCCCCCCTTTAAATTGCTGGCCTTGTGTCAAATGTAGAAACCATTACTTTGCGGCATAGAGTTACGGCCCTTTACGTTCTGAGTTTAAATGTCGTCGAGGTTAGCTTTGGCTTTCATCCTTACAGGGTCGATAAAATAAAGTACCAGTAACACACTGCGGTTTATTTAATAGACTTTTCCGTCCCCTTCAAATTGCTGGCCTTGTGCCTAAATTAGAAACCAATGTTATTGGCAGAATCGGTAGAGCGTCAGACACCATGCTTTGTGACAGTTACTGCCATCTATGTTCTGAGTTCAAATCCTGCCTAAGTTAACTTTGCATTTCATCCTTACGGGGTCGATAAAATAAAGTACCAGTAATGTACTGGGTCGATTTAACCCTTTAGAATTTACATTACTCTATATATACTATTGTATTTTCATTGTAAAGGTTTTACCTCACATAATATCTCACATAACATTGAATCTTCAAGATTTTGATATTATTATTTTGGGAACAACAATACCTTAACATAAATATGAGTGGCCGGTTTGAACAGAAAGGTAAAAGTATTTACATTACTCAATATTTACTATTATATTTTCAAGGTAAAGGCTTTACCTTACAGAATTATCTCACATGATATTGAATCTATGAGATTTTTATTTTAAGGACAATACCTTTAAGTTTGTATATATTTACAGCTAGTTTGAACAGAGAGAATTTTGGCCGGATATGACCGGTTTGAACAGAGAGAATTCTGGCCGGATATGACCGGTTTGAACAGAGAGAATTCTGGCCGGATATGACCGGTTTGAACAGTGAGAATTTTGGCCGGATATGGCCGGTTTGAACAGAGAGAATTCTGGCTGGATATGGCTAGTTTGAACAGAAAGAGGTGAGAGAATTCTGGCTGGATATGGCTGGTTTGATCAGAAGGAGGTGAGAGAATCCTGGCTGGATATGTCTGGTTTCAATGCTAAAGGATTAATCGATTTTCCCCTCGCCCAAAATTGCTGGCCTTTTGCCTAAAGCAGAAGCAATTATTTATTAAAAAAATATTACATTGAAATTTCTATTTCTGTTTCAATTTCAAACTTTGCTCACCACATTCCAAATATATTCCCTTAATTGTTTTAATGAAGAAATAAATATCTCTACTTAATACATACAATATTAGTTCACTTTTTTTATTATTGTTGTTATTATTATTACTGTTGTGATGCTTGGAGATTGTGGAGGTAGATCTAGGGGTGGGGTGTTAGCACGTGTGAGGTGTATAGGAGGGAAGGTGACACATACTAGATGTATGTCTCAGATGAGAGACAGGAGATAGGGAGGCGAGAGAGAGGGAGGCGAGAGAGGAGGGGGAGGCGAGAGAGAGAGGGGGAGGCGAGAGAGAGGGGGGGAGGCGAGAGAGAGGGGGAGGCGAGAGAGAGGGGGGGAGGCGAGAGAGAGGGGGAGGCGAGAGAGAGGGGGGGAGGCGAGAGAGAGGGGGGAGGCGAGAGAGAGAGAGGGGGAGGCGAGAGAGAGAGAGAGGGGGAGGCGCGAGAGAGAGAGAGAGAGAGAGGGGGAGGCATTTTCTTTTAGACAAAAAATAACTAAAACGAGAACCTGCTGATGTTGTTATAAGTCGTAACTGACTTACCTCCCTTGAACAATATCACAATTATGGCTGAACAACTCCAGACACGTGTTTTTGATAAAATTCGTATATTTATTTCTTCGGTAAGTTAGACAAGTTCAATCATGATTTATAGGAGGTGATAGGTTGTGTGAGATACATTGCAAAGCTATATCGATAAATGTGTGGGTGTGCGTGCATATATATATATATATATATATATATATATATATATATATATATACAATAGAATAAATATGGTTTTATAAATATAGTTTCCATTTATTTAATATCGTTGTATATATCATCTATAATATATATATATATATATATATATATATATATATATATATATATATAAAGAAAGTGCGGTAAGAAACCAGATGGACCGTAACTCACCAGAGTACTCGATACTTAGGGGTAGTAGAGTGGGTAATAGGAAAAGGTATGACCCCGACGGCAGAGCTCCGGCCGTTTCGACAGCTAGATCCGAACTGTTCGTATCTAGCTTTATATATATATATATATCCTTTGGGAACCCCTACATGGACACACTAGAAGAGGAAGACCAAGGTTAACATATGTTGATGCCCTAAGGACAGACACTGGTCTGTTGGAGATGCAGGATATGGCAGCGATAATGAGGGACAGAGACCGCTGGAGAGAACTCGTCCATGGATCTCGGGAATTTTACCCGCCTTAGATAGATAGATATATATCCTGATGTCTTCCAAAAGTAACGGTTGCATTTTAAAAGGGTACGTCAATGTTTATTTATAAAACTGGTATATATTGTATTTTGTCTGATGAAGGCATACCATAATTTAACATGGTATCCTTGAAATATGTATAATATAAATATGGTTTTATAAATATAGTTTCCATTTGTTAATATCGTATATATATATGTATATATATGTATATATATGTGTGTGTGCACGCGCACACATTTATTATTTATAAACAAATTTGATATAGAAATGGCTTCTACAGGACTAGAACCGTTTCATTCTAAGAAAATACTAACGTATTGAGTACGTTTTTTAACGGTGGACACCACCTGATATATCCCGTTAAACTAATATATTTTTTCAATGTACTGTGTCGTTTGTTTTGTTATTTATGTTTACTCCAGAAATCTGTCGAGTGCTCTTAATCAGTTATAAACATTTATATTTGTTGAATTTCCAACAAATTAAATATCCCTTCTACACACACACACACACATATATATATATATATATATATATATATATATATATGACTATCCGGGAGCTTCCAACAGTAATGGTTGCATTCTTTAAGGGTATGTCAATATTTATTTATAAAACTGATCTATATTATATTTTATCTGATGAAAGCACACCATAATTTAACTTGGTGTCCTTGAAATATGTATAATGAAATAAATATGGTTTTATAAATATAGTTTCCATTTGTTAATATCGTGTGTGTTGTGTGGAAGAGGCTATGTAGCCGGTAAGAGTGTCAGACTCCATGAGTTGCGGCCTGAGTTAAGACAATTTGAAATCTTTTCCACTATCAATTGTTAAAAAACAATTTAAAAGCATTTAGTCGTCCATTGGTAACTTACATTAACTTTAGTTACACACACACACATCTATAGATAACTACATAAACATATAGACAACAGAAGTGCCAACACATACACACACATCTATAGATAAATACATAAACATATAGACAACAGATGTACCAACACACACACACACACACGTCTACATGTAAATACATAAACATATAGACAACAGAAGTGTCAACACATACACACACACGTCTACATGTAAATACATAAACATATAGACAACGAGGTGCCAACACACACATCTATAGATAAATACATAAATATATAGACAACAAGTACCAACACATACACACACACGTCTACATGTAAATATATAAACAGATAGACAACAGAGGTGTCAACACATAAACACACACACATATATAGATAACTACATAAACACATAGACAACAGAGGTGTAAACCAACACACACACACACGTCTACATGTAAATATATAAACATATAACCTACACACACACGTCTACATGTAAATATATAAACATATAACCCACACACACACGTCTACATGTAAATATATAAACACATACACAACAACAGAGGTGTAAACATACACACACATCTGTAGATAAATACATTAACAGATAGCGACAACAGAAGTTCAATCTCACACATACATACATACACACACATACATCGACACGTAAATACATAAACAGATACGGACAACAGAAGGAAGGAGCTGGTGAAACTCTATAGCGAGGTGTGTTGCGTCCCTTTAGGGTTTACCGGCTACATAGCCTATTCGTTATTTGCCAGGAACCTCACAAAAACAAGAGGATCGTATGTGGTTGACGACTGAGTCTAGTTTTTGAATATTTAACATGTAATAAAATACGAGCAAAGCAAAGTTTGCTTTGATGAGATATTTACATTAAATATATATTACTAGTTAACTTTGCCTTTCATCCTTACGGGGTCGATAAAATAAAGTACCAGTAATGTACTGAGTTATTGCTGGCCTTGTCCCAAAAAGTAGAAACAATTAAATATATATTACTATATTGAACTCTAATAGGGTTATTAGTGCTACCTTAATTGAATAAAATATTAATGTGTGTGTGTGTTATGTGTATTATATGTGTATTACGTGTTCTAGGCCATGCTGGGGCACTGCCATAACACGAGTTAGAAGTAACTGTGATGTTATATTAAATACGTAGACACACAGGTATGTTGTGGTACCAACATAACTTTACAGAGAAAGGGGTGGTGTTGGTGGGAGTGTGAGGACGGGGAGTGGGTTCGGGTGTGTGTGTGTATATATATATATATATATATATATATATATATATCATCATCATTTCATCATTTCATTTTACGTCCGCTTTTCCCTGCTTGCAAGGGTGGGACGGGAACTGATTCTGGCTAGATTTCTACAGCTGGCTGCCCTTCCTAACACCAACCTCATTTACAGTGAGTGCTGGGCGCTTTTTTGCCGTGGCACCTCCACGACCACTTTGCAGTGGAATGATAGGGACCCCAGTCCCTATCATCTCATTTCTACAGCTGAGTAAACTGGAGCAACGTGAAATAAAGTCTCTTGCTCAAGGAAACAACACATCACCCGGTCTGAGAATTGAACTCACAACCTTTCGATTGCAAGGCCAATGCTCTAACCACTAAGCCATATGCCTCCATATATATATATATATATATATAAAATAATTGTTTCTACTTTTGGTACAAGGCCAGCAATTATTCCAGTGTATTACTGGTACTTTATTTTATCGACCCCGTAAGGATGAAAGGCAAAGTTAACCTCGGTGGGATTTGAACTCAGAATGGCAAGGGCCAATGGGTATAAATCAAAGCTGTAGCTGCCATACAGCAGGTACTAATCAGGATGTTTGAGGCAATCGAAGCATTCAATGGAGCGAGAATCTAAACATTATCGTGCAGAGTAAACAACAGTTATAAAGTGGGACACCAAGAAATATTACTGAAGGCATTCACCGTATATATAGCAGCACAACTATAGATACTAATATGAAAGGTCGGCTGTATGGAATGGTGGTGGTGGTGGTGGTGGTGGTTGTGGTGGTGATTGTTGTGGTGGTGGTGGTGGTGGTAATGGTGATTGTTGTTGTGGTGGTGGTGGTGGTGATTGTGGTGGTGGTGGTGATTGTGGTGGTGGTGGTGATTGTGGTGGTGGTGGTGATTGTGATGGTGGTTGTTGTTGTGGTGGTGATGGTGGTGGTGGTGGTGATGGTGGTGGTGATTGTTGTAGTGATTGTTGTGATGGTGGTGGTGGTGATTGTTGTGGTGGTGGTGGTGATGGTGGTGGTGATTGTTGTGATGATGGTGATGGTGGTTCTGTAGTGTGATGGTGGTGGTGGTGGTGATTGTTGTGATGATGGTGGTGGTGGTGGTGGTGGTGGTGGTAGTGATGGTGGTGGTGGTGATTGTTGTGATGATGGTGGTGGTGGTGGTGGTGGTAGTGATGGTGGTGGTGGTGATTGTTGTGATGATGGTGGTGGTGATGGCTGTGATGGTGGTGGTGGTAGTGGTGGTGGTGGTGGTGTTGATAATGATGGTTATGGTGATGGTGGTGATGATGAAAGTGTAGTGGTGGTTGTGGTGTTAATGATGGTAATGATGATGATGGTATGCTGATAATGATAATGATGATGATGATGATGATGCTACCAACCCATTAAGAAGCATTAACGTTTTCTTGCAGGTGACAGACCAGAAACCACTGCCCACTTCTATTGACCAATGGCTCCAGTCTGTCCCGTCTACCACACCAACAGATTGTTTTATTTCAACCTTAGGTCATTTAATAGACCAGTTGACCGTAAATATAAAACTTTCCTTCATTTTCTAATGAAATATACTCAGCGGTCGCCAACCCTTCCGACCCCATGGTCCACTAAATTCATGATTTTAAACCCCATAGACCATGAAGATGAATTTCTTTAAAAAGATAAACATATTTGTGAAATAATTGTTTCTACTTTTGGCACAAGGCTAGCAATTACTCCAGTGCATTACTGGTACTTTATTTTATCATTAAATGTTTATAGTATCTTTACTGGTGGACAGATTGTTGTGAACATTTACAGTATTACAGTAAAGACTTTAATATTTAATGTGATGTAGTCATAGTGTTGTTTTGTACTAAATGTTTATAGTATCTTTACTGGTGGACAGATTGTTGTGAAAATTTACAGTATTACAGTAAAGACTTTAATATTTAATGTGATGTAGTCATAGTGTTGTTTTGTACTAAATGTTTATAGTATCTTTACTGGTGGACAGATTGTTGTGAATATTTACAGTATTACAGTAAAGATTGTAATATTGAATGTGATGTAGTCAAAGTGTTGTTTTATACTAAATGTTTATAGTATCTTTACTGGTGGACAGATTGTTGTGAATATTTACAGTATTACAGTAAAGACTTTAATATTTAATGTGATGTAGTCATAGTGTTGTTTTCTACTAAATGTTTATAGTATCTTTACTGGTGGACAGATTGTTGTGAAAATTTACAGTATTACAGTAAAGACTTTAATATTTAATGTGATGTAGTCATAGTGTTGTTTTGTACTAAATGTTTATAGTATCTTTACTGGTGGACAGATTGTTGTGAATATTTACAGTATTACAGTAAAGACTTTAATATTTAATGTGATGTAGTCAAAGTGTTGTTTTATACTAAATGTTTATAGTATCTTTACTGGTGGACAGATTGTTGTGAATATTTACAGTATTACAGTAAAGACTTTAATATTTAATGTGATGTAGTCATAGTGTTGTTTTGTACTAAATGTTTATAGTATCTTTACTGGTGGACAGATTGTTGTGAAAATTTACAGTATTACAGTAAAGACTTTAATATTTAATGTGATGTAGTCATAGTGTTGTTTTGTACTAAATGTTTATAGTATCTTTACTGGTGGACAGATTGTTGTGAAAATTTACAGTATTACAGTAAAGACTTTAATATTTAATGTGATGTAGTCATAGTGTTGTTTGGTACTAAATGTTTATAGTATCTTTACTGGTGGACAGATTGTTGTGAACATTTACAGTATTACAGTAAAGACTTTAATATTTAATGTAATGTAGTCATAGTGTTGTTTTGTACTAAATGTTTATAGTATCTTTACTGGTGGACAGATTGTTGTGAACATTTACAGTATTACAGTAAAGACTTTAATATTTAATGTGATGTAGTCATAGTGTTGTTTTGTACTAAATGTTTATAGTATCTTTACTGGTGGACAGATTGTTGTGAATATTTACAGTATTACAGTAAAGACTTTAATATTTAATGTGATGTAGTCATAGTGTTGTTTTGTACTAAATGTTTATAGTATCTTTACTGGGGGACAGATTGTTGTGAATATTTACAGTATTACAGTAAAGACTTTAATATTTAATGTGATGTAGTCATAGTGGTGTTTTGTACTAAATGTTTATAGTATCTTTACTGGTGGACAGATTGTTGTGAATATTTACAGTATTACAGTAAAGACTTTAATATTTAATGTGATGTAGTCATAGCGTTGTTTTGTACTAAATGTTTATAGTATCTTTACTGGTGGACAGATTGTTGTGAATATTTACAGTATTACAGTAAAGACTTTAATATTTAATGTGATGTAGTCATAGTGGTGTTTTGTACTAAATGTTTATAGTATCTTTACTAGTGGACAGATTGTTGTGAATATTTACAGTATTACAGTAAAGACTTTAATATTTAATGTGGTTTAAATTTAAATTCTGTAATTTCTCTCCAGGCAATCAAACATGAAATGGATGGTCCCCGGAGTGAGACCCCTGCTGTGGTCGAGACGCTGACCTCAACTGACGAAGGTGATAAGTGTATGATGGGACCAGCACAGAATACTGAGCAGGCAGGTCAGCTAACCCTATCACCACCACCACCACTATGGCCTTCCTCCAGAGGTCAGGAGAACAACCCAGAAGAAGATGTTGCCTGGCCCGTGAGGAAATCCTTCACAGATAAAAATTTAATCCAAATCACAGCCAGTAAATCTGAGGTTCGTAATATTATGTTTTGTCAACATAACCACCACTACTACTGCCACTACTACCACCACCACCACCACCATCTATATGTTTATGTCTGCTTGCGTGTCTATTTCTCTTTCATCATCATCATTTTACGTCCGCTTTTCCCTGCTATATATATATATGTAAATCTCTCTCTCTCTCTATCTATCTATATATATATATCTATCTATCTATATCTATCTATATCTATCTATATCTATCTATCTATATATCTATATCTATCTATATCTATCTACATCTATCTACATCTATCTATCTCTATCTATCTCTATCTATATCTATCTATCTCTATCTATCTCTATCTATCTCTATCTATCTATCTCTATCTATCTCTATCTATCTCTATCTATCTCTATCTCTATCTCTATCTATCTCTATCTATCTCTATCTATCTCTATCTATCTCTATCTATCTCTATCTATATCTATCTATATCTATCTATCTCTATCTATATCTATCTATCTCTATCTATCTATCTCTATCTATCTATCTCTATCTATCTATCTCTATCTATCTCTATCTATCTCTATCTATCTCTATCTATATCTATCTATATCTATCTATATCTATCTATCTATCTATATCTATCTATATCTATCTATCTATATATAAATCTCTATAAAATAAAGTTAAATAAAAGTCAAATGATTAAAATTTAGCTTCGTTTATTACTGCTATATATATTTCGGTGACAGCCATCTTTGGCTGTGACCTCTTCAGGCAGTTTGAATTAGTATGGTATAGACAAGTACATATGTTGTTTAGGTGTATGATATTGTCAATACTCTGATATGCCCAGTTCCTTGTTGGGTTGTTAATTCACTGGGGAACTGGAGTCATATAAATCTCTATATATATATGTAAATCTCTCTCTCTCTCTCTATATATATATCTATATATATATATCTATCTATATCTATCTATATCTATATCTATCTATATCTATATCTATCTATATCTATCTATATCTATCTATCTATCTATATATATCTATCTATATCTATATCTATATATATATACATACATATATATATATATTACATACATATATATATATATTATATATATATATATATATATATCAATCTCTCTCCCTATAGATAGACAGACGTATTGCAGCCTTCATTGAACAGAAGAGGTTGGATGTTGATGAAGAAAACAGACGAGAATTTTGTTCTGAATTTTTTCCATATCATGGTAACTACTGTTCCCTCTCTTCCCCTCTATTTCTTTAATTTCTCTTTCTTCTGATGAAGGACTAGCGTCCGAAACGTTAAGACTCTTTTGCTGCTATATCAAGTGTAAAACTAATAATATATTTCTTCATTGTACTGTGTCATTTGCTTTGTTATTTCTGTTTGCCTTTTGAATATATATACACATACATACACACACACATATATATATTAAAATAACAGATTAAAGTTTAAGCAAAGAAACGCTTTCACCCTTAACGGGATCTTCTGAAACTAAAAAAAATCAATCTGTGAATGCAGAAGTAAATATTTCGAAAAACGTTGCAACCGAAGGAAGACAGGAAGACGATACTTTGGTTCGTGGAAACGTTCCCTGGCAATGGACGGAAATAAAAAGCTGTAGATAATATGTCATTATGTGGAGCGGTGAGAACAAATACATGCAAAGACAAAACCATGTTTATGGTATAAATGGAGTCGTAGACTAATATATATACATATATATATATATATATATATATATATATATAATCATCATCACCGTTTTACGTCCGTTCTTCCATGCTAGCATGGGTTAGATGGGTTGTCCTGTTGTGGGCAGTGTCTGGTCGGCTGACCATGCCTTGCTCATACAGGAACTGATTCTAGCTTGATTTCTACAGCTGGATGCCCTTCCTAACCAACCTCATTTACAGTGAGTGCTGGGTGCTTCTTTCGTGGCACCTACACGTCCACTTTACAGTGTGGGCAATAATTGTTTCTGTAATAATATTGCCAGAATTAATAACAGAACACACTCACTGTTTGGTTGGTTTTCGCTTCTGTGTCCTTTATATTGGTTAATTTAATTTATTCGGTCCTCAATGTTACCATTGACTGACCAACAGTCAAAAATACAGATATAATATAGATACAAACACATATATATAGTCTAACAAAGTTCTTTCGTTGCACATCTGCAACATCGTCAGTGGTGCTATTATGTTTCCTCCCGTTCTGTTATTAATTCTGGCAATATTATCACACAAATATGACCCTCCCCAAGTATAACAATATTTGTTTCGACACACGATTTCATATATATATTTTTTATTTTTTTATTGGTAAAATATATATATATATATATATATATATATATAATAATGAAATTATTGTGTACAGTGTTCAGGTGCACTACAACTCATCAAAGGTGCATAAATAGTACATAGAATAATGTATAAATATATATATATATATATATATATATACCTCATATCATTAATATGTGACTGTGTTATATATTTCAGTGGAGAAGGAACACTGTGCAAGAACAGGGGCTGTTTTTCTGCCTCGGTCAGGAACCAGGAGTCATGTTACTGGTAAGGGTCCATGTGCTACCTCCTCTTTAACCCTTTAGTATTTAATCTGGCCACAATTCTTTCAACTCTTTCTGTTCAAACCAGCTGTAACTTGCCACTCATACTGATGTTAAGGTATTCCTTCTATATACAGTATCGTTTGTGTTATTTCTGTTTACCTTTTACACACACATATATATATATATATATACAGACATATATATGCATCTATATATATATATATATATATACTATACAGACATTTATATGTATCTATCTCTCTCTCTCTCTATATATATATATACTATACAGACATTTATATGTATCTATCTCTCTCTCTCTATATATATATCCCCCCCCCCCCATCTGTTTTATCATGTTGTCTATAATATATTCACTCTATATCTACTCCAGTGTCTCGTGTTGAAAACATCAACGGCCCCCAGCTCCACATTCCAAGCTGTGTCCCCTCCTATTCCTTGTTCTCTAAAATTAAACAAGAGACAGAAGACCCAGTCCCAGTGAAGCGGGAACCTAGTGATATTCCTCCGGGAGTGGAAGAACGCATCTCTAACATGGCAGCTCACCTCCACATAGAACGTAAATAGCACACAGTTTCTTTTTTTCTTCTACTTACTTAGCTGTATGTCTTTAACATTATCTACGAGATGAGAGCGACCTCATCTTTTTCCTTTTTCTGTCTCACTCACACACACACACACACACACACTCACACTCACACACACACACACACACACACACGCACTCTCTCACACACTCGCTAAACATCATCATTGTTTAACGTCTATCTTCCACGCTAGCATTGGTTAGACGGAAACCCATTCTAGCGTAGAAGATAGACGTTAAATGATGATGACGATGAGAGAGAGTGTGTGTGTGTGTGTTTGCTCCCCCTCTCTCTCTCTATATATATAGATGGGGGCGAAGTCATAACCTTCTATCTAGCTACCTCTTTCTGTCACCTCAAAAACACACAGCATTACCTTTTCTCTATCTATGTACTCTCAGGTCCTGAATAATCAATCTGTCTGACCCATGCTAGCATGGGAAAATGGATGTTAAATTGTGATGATGATAATATATATATATATACATTTTTCCAGGAGCTGATTTAAAGAAATCGGAAATATTTGACACCTTAAAAAATCTGGAAAAAAGGATCTTGTTTCTTGAGAGTCTTTCACCTGAGTATTTTGAATTTCAGGTAAGTTGTTGTTGTTGGTGGTGGTGGTCATGTTATGGATGGTATTTGCGTGTTTTGTATACACACACACACATATATATATCTATATATATACACACACACACAGGGTGTCCCCCTAAAATGTATATACACTTCAACAGCATTCTAATAAATATTACCTGTACAGGTAATCAAAGTGTGTATGTACGTATATATATGTGTGTGTAAATATATATGATAAGTATTTCCGTAGAAAAATTAAAAGAAAAAAGAGTGCTCTATGTGCCACAGTAAAAAAGCACCCAGCACTCACTGTAAATGAGGTTGGTGTTAGGAAGGGCATCCAGCTGTAGAAATCAAGCCAGATCAGTTCCTGTATGAGCAAGACATGGTCAGCCGACCGGACACTGCCGACAACAGGACAACCCGTCTAACCCATGCTAGCGTGGAAGAATGGATGTAAAACGGTGATGATGATGATATATGTGTGTGTATGTGTATATA
>OZ024765.1:2828022-2833022 GCA_964016885.1 Eledone cirrhosa | reverse complement strand
ATATATAAGTTGTCACATCACCGGTGCCAAGCTGTATCAGCTTTTGCCTTTCTCTTGGGGTTGATAAAATAAAGTACCAGTAATGCACTGGGACATATGATGGAATTCCTCCCTACACCTTTTCTGCATACTATGCAAGGCCATTTTCCTAAGGGAATCTGGGCCCTGTTATCCCTTCTACATACTAGGACTTTGGTCTTTGACAAGTTAACTTTAAGACCTTTTGATTCTAGGTCATCCTTTCAGGTTGATAGAATAAAGTACCGGTAATGTACTGGGGTCTAATTTAATCGACTTTTCCCTTCCCCATATATATATATATACACACACATATATATATATATATATATATACACATATATATATATACACATATAAATATATATACATAGATATATATACATATATATATATATACATATATATATATATATACATATATATATATATATACATATATATATATATACATATATATATATATACATATATATATATATATACATATATATATATATATACATATATATATATATATACATATATATATATATATACATATATATATATATATACATATATATATATATACATATATATATATATACATATATATATATATATACATATATATATATATATACATATATATATATATACATATATATATATATATACATATATATACATACGTATATATACACATATATATATAATATATACATATATATATATACATATATATATATACATATATATACATACGTATATATACACATATATATATAATATATACATATATATATATATATATAAATATATATACATCATACATGGTGGCTGCCAACTCGTTTTCGAGTACGGCCAATACTTTATATCCATGTAGGAGAACCCCTACCGGTGCGCTGAACGAGTGTGACTTTTTAGTCCAGCCAGCGACTTGAAAACTCTGGTACAAACACTACACTTGTGACAATTATTGACACATAGTGCTGGGCCCATGGTACCATGTGACGACAAGTGCAGAGAGATCTCCAGATATAAAGCAATGCCTGTGCCGTGAAGCTTTTATAGTGAGCAAAGGCACTGCACAAAGCCAGTCCCACTCTCTTAACCAAGATGATATTTACCAAAAAGAAGAACAAGTCAACATCATTGGATACCATCAGGGTTGCAGGTGTTATATCAGAGTTTTCCTTCTCCTAGAATTCTGCCTTGACAAAGGCTAAGGGGTCATCTCTCCCGGTGATTTTGGATGGCCATTGACTCTTAAGAGCTCCTTTGCCCTTTGACAGGTTTTGTTTTTAGTCCTGCAGGATGTCCAAAGTCACCCTCCTCACCAAGAAACCTTGGTGGGGTTGCCAGTTTAGTCGCCAATGACCCGACCATGAGACATACATACCTATATACAATATATATATACATACATACATACCTATATACACACACACATACCTATATACATACATATATACAATATATATACACACACACACATATATATATATATATATATATATACATATATATATATTCACATATACATACATACCTTTATATATATATATATATATATATATATATATATACCTGACAATAGCGTGTGTCACACCACACCACACACACATATATATATATATATATATATTTCATACAAAGAGGATGTATCCCCCCCCTCCTCCATGGTGAACATGTGACATGGCTTATTGCTGTTGTCATGACAACATAACACACACCATAAACTGCATCAACAGTCAGCATTTTATAGTAGTGTGTGTGTGTGTAGGTGTACTGGTGTGTGTGTACGGGTGTGTGGTGAGTGTGTGTAGGTGTACTGGTGTGTGGTGAGTGTGTGTAGGTGTACTGGTGTGTGGTGAGTGTGTGTAGGTGTACTGGTGTGTGGTGAGTGTGTGTAGGTGTACTGGTGTGTGTGTACGGGTGTGTGGTGAGTGTGTGTGTACTGGTGTGTGATGAGTGTGTGTGTTGGAGTGTGTGGGTTGGCTGCTGTGTGTCTGTTGGTGCGTGAATGCGTTTTTGTGTATGTAAGTGTGGGCTGATGTATATGTTTGTATACACACACGCACACACACACACATATACACACACACATATATATATACACATACATACACAGTGGAACCTTAACTTGCATCATAAATGTCTCTCATGAGTGATTTTTCCAACCATAAAACATCTCGGTTCACAAACAATGGAGTAAATAACACGCAAACCAATAACAATGGTTGGCAACAAGCTGGGAATATGGACAGGAAAGCATGACATGCTGTGTAGTTAGTTACTATGGTGATATCTATCTGTCTTTCACACACAATCTCTCTCTCTCTCACTGTGTTTCTCTCTCAACATTTCTTATGGGAAACATTTCAGGGCTGAATTAAGTTTGTGAATATTTGCATTCCAATATCATTACCAAGACTGCTTAATGGTTTGTCTAGTTTACTCTCAATAATTGGCAGAATCGGTAGAGGGTCGGACGCCATGATTTGACGCAGAGAGTTACGGCCCTTTCCATTCTGAGTTCAAATCCTGTCGAGGTTAACTTTGCCGTTCATCCTTACGGGGGTCGATAAAATAAAGTACCAGTAATACACTGGAGTAATTGCTGGCCTTATGCCTAAAGTAGAAACAATTATTTTGGTTTTTTTTTTTTACTTTACTTGGACTACCTTTTATTTTCTGTATTTCTCCTTTGTGATCCTGTCTCTATTTTGTACCCTTGAAGAAGGACTTAAGCCCGAGACATCAAACTTTCTTTCCCCTTTCCTATATAAAGCGTGAAACTAATAAGACTTTTTGTACCCCTGTTTGTGTCTCCTTGAACTATATATATCATTTCATCATTTCATTTCATTTTACGTCCACTTTTCCCTCCTTGCAAGGGTGGGACGGGAACTGATTCTGGCTTGATTTCTACAGCTGGATGCCCTTCCTAACATCAACCTCATTTACAGTGAGTGCTGGGTGTTTTTTTGCCGTGGCACCTCCACAACCACTTTGCAGTGGAATGATAGGGACCCCAGTCCCTATCATCTCATTTTTACAGCTGAGTAAACTGGAGCAATGTGAAATAAAGTGTCTTGCTCAAGGAAACAACACATCACCCGGTCTGAGAATTGAACTCACAACCTTTCGATTGCAAGGGCAATGCTCTAACCACTAAGCCATGTGTCTCCTATATATATATATATATATATATATATATATATATATATATATATATATATATATATATATATATATATATATATATATATATATATATCATCATCATCATCATCATCATCAGCGTTTAACGTCCGTGTTCCACGCTTGCATGGGTTTGGACGGGGGTAGTCCCACTTGAGGCAAGAGTGATTGTCTTGCTCGCATAGGACTGTCTGGCAGGTTTTCTACAGTTGGATGCCCTTCCTAACACCAACCACATTTACAGTGTGGGTCTGGGAGGTTTTTACCGTGTTGCCTACACGGCCACATTACAGCGTGGACTGTGTGTTTTTTTGTCGTGACACCTACACGATCTCATTTGTTTCGGCCTCGATGGCGCGGCACCAACATAACTTTACATAGAACGGGGTGGTGTGGATCGGGTGGGGGTGGTGGGACGGGGTGTATTTGTTAGAGATGCCTACTGGCTGGAGTAGGTTTTACTATATATTTAGGTAAGGCGGGTCTTCTCTGTTACTGAGTACCGCCAAAGGTCTCGGTCCAGTGACATTGTCTTGGAGAGGTGTAAGTGTGTGATGTCGGAGTTTATCAGCTCGTCCCAGGTTTTTCTAGGTCTGCCTATTCCGTGACTACCGTCTATCTTTATTGCCCTGCACTTTGTTATACAGCTATCGACTTTCATGCGCATCACGTGTCCATACCAACGTAGCCTTCTCTCGAGTAAACAACATCTGATCCCTCTTATCTCTAATTTATTCCTTAGTTCGTTTATGCTTTGCCGTTCACGTATATTACTGTTACACATCCAGCGGAGCATGCAAGCTTCGTTCCTCTCTAGTCTGCGTATATCCTCTGCACACAATGCCCAGGTCTCACTGCCATGCAGCATTGCTGTTCGTATGCAGGCATCGTACAACCTGCCTTTCATTTTTAGTGAGAACCCTTTAGCAGCTAATAGTGGTATAAGCTCTCTGAACTTTTTCCAACCAGTTCTGACTCTAGCTACAGTACTTTCAGAGCACCCTCCCCCACTGCTGATTTTATCGCCCAGGTAACGGAAGCTGTCCACTATTTCTATAGAACCCTCTGCGCAATTGAAAGAGCTAGTAGTTTGTGGGCACTTGCTGCTACTTATTGCACCAGAGCACCGGCCACATGTAAAATCTATGTTCTTAGTTAGCCTACCTGTGATCCCACTACATCTTTTATGCACCCATACTTTGCATTTAGGGCATAAAATGGAGTTTCTACCTACGCCTTTCCTACACACCGAGCACGACCATTTCCCAGAAGGGACCGCCGCCTTGTTTCCTTTCCTACAAACTAGTACTTTGGTCTTAGCCAGGTTAATTTTAAGTCCTTTTGACTCTAGGCCGTGCTTCCATGTTTGGAATTTCTTCTCTAGCTCGGCCATTGATTCCGCTATGAGTGTCAGGTCGTCTGCGTATAGGAGTTCCCATGGGCAGCCTGTCTTGAACTCCTCTGTTATGGCCTGAAGGGCAATAATAAATAGTAGTGGACTGAGAACAGAGCCCTGATGGACGCCGACTTTTACGCTAAACTCTTCACTATATTCGTTGTTAATTCTAACCTTGCTGACTGTTTCTTTATACATGGCTTGTATAGCCCTCACAAGCCATTCGTCAACGCCTAGTTTTCTAAGAGCCCACCAGATAATGGAGCGGGGGACTCTGTCGAAGGCTTTCTCCAAGTCGACAAAAGCTAAGTAGAGGGGTTTACCTTTAGCTAGGTACTTCTCTTGTAGTTGTCGTACTATGAAAAGAGCGTCTGTGGTACTTTTGCCTGACACAAAC
>OZ024765.1:2815522-2823022 GCA_964016885.1 Eledone cirrhosa | reverse complement strand
AATTTGTCAATGGATCTCAGGAATTTTACCTACTCTAGCTAATGATACTATCGGACAATAGCCTCACCCAGTGATACCATCTCTTTAACTTGTTGACTGCCGTGTATATTTTACACAGCTACAGTTGCTGCACCGGTTTGTTCTTTTCAGTAAAATGAATATTTTTTTTAAACAAACATTTATTAACAACATATCTGAATGATTGACAAATGTCACATCAATAAACTAGTAACCCCATCTAGCTTTAAAGTTCTGAACTGTTGGAAACGAGTTCATAACTTTGAAGTTATGGACTGTTGGAAATGGAAACAAGTTCATAACTTTGAAGTTATGAACTGTTGGAAACGAGTTCATAATTTTGAACTAATTGGATTAATTTCTTTTATTCTCTTTACAGATTTGGTAAATTCTGTTGGTGACCTTTCAATGTGACTGTGTTGACCTCATAGTTTGGAAATTGGTGACCTCGTAGTTTGGTGACTTCATGGTTCAATGACCACCTGATATGACATTGGTGACCATTCAATGTCAAGTTGATGACCTCTTAAGGTCAATGACTTTTCAATTCTCATGACCTTTAACCTTCCATGGCGGATGACCTTTCAAGGCTGGCGGCCCTTTACAAGATGATAACCTCTCCCCAGAACGATGACCTTTTGAGGTCATGCAGATGACTGGCCTATTATTTTCTACACGGTTGAGGTGTGGTTGAGTGACTTGCTTAAGGAATGTAGCTTACCGACCTTCATTGGAATTGAACTCACGAACCAGCCATGAATTTATGACATAACACACACATACAAAAAGATATATACATATATATATATACATATATATATATATATATATATATATATATATATATATATATATATATATATATAGTAATAAAAATTACAAAGACCAAAATCCGAAGAGGGCTCAATAAGGATTGTATATATATATATATATATATATATATATATATCAGTTCCCGTCCCACCCTTGCAAGCAGGGAAGAAGTGGACGTAAAATGAAAATGAAAAATGAAAAATGAAAAATGAAAATGAAAATATGAAGAAGATCTGGTAATAGGGTGAAAGCAGAAATTTTTTGCTTAAACTTTAATCTGTACTACTACTACTAATATATATATATATATATACACACACATGTATATATATATGTTCTTCACATATCCACAGATGCAAAATCAATATTGTATTATAAACTAACCGGGTGTTTTGTGTTTTAAACATACACCCTTATATATATATATATATATGTGTGTGTATATTGTTAAAGATTTACAAAAAAGATAAACACAAAGAATTACATGAAGTGTTACTAATTTCATACTTGTGAGAAAAGGCAAAAGAAAGTATCAACATATTAGACATTAGTCCTTCTTCAAAAAGAGTAATTTAAAGAGAAAAGAGGTTGAAAGCTTAGAAGAAGAGGTATAATAAAAAGAAAAGGTACTCAATACATTGGTAGAGTATAGGCATCTTTATTATATATATATATATATATATATATATATATATATATATATATATATATATGAATCTAAGTCTGGAACTAGCTGTTAAAACGGCAAGAGTTCAGCTGTCGAAGTCCTGACTCATTCTTATAACCATACTCTACTGCCCCAAGTATTGAGTTCTCTGGTGTGTAATGGTCTAACTATATATATATATATATATATATATATATATATATATATATATATATATATATATATTAACAAAACAAGCATTTTCTTTGCTTTGAAGACGGCGAGTAGAGTTTGAAATTTAGTTAGAAATAGAAGCTTTCATTGTATTTTGACTAAAGAAAATTACCCTGATAGGGTTTGAAAACCCTCTAAATGGAAACGGATGAGGAAACTAAATATATATATATATATATAACTTCTACAGGACTAGAGCTGTTTCATTCATATATACCAGAGCTGTAATTTTCTAGCGAGTGACATGATTTTAGGCTGTGTATATATGATGAAAGCTGAAATCAATAACTATTAAAATGTGGAAAAGACATATAAAAGCCCCCTCTCCACCAAAATAAACTGTTAAACAACAACAAAAAAAAGACATTTAATAGAAAATCAAGCGACAACACCCCCACAATTCTCTCCAAACACACGAAAAGAGAGAAAGAAAAAAACGGAGAAGAAAAACAAATGAAAAGCTTGCAATTTGTAAAATTTGTTAGAATTGCAAATGTCTGAATTATTGATAAGACTTTCATCTCTGCAGTAAATATAAAAGTGAAACACAATTGGGTTATATTTTACAGGAATATTTGTCATCTCCGCAGAAAATATAAAAACAAACGCCATTGGATGCCATTTTTTTAATGGGATATTTTTCTATTTATTTTAATAATTATTGACTATTTTAGCTTCATGACAAATATCGACTTTTCACACAATTTATTTTAACATAAACTGGTTGTTAAGTTATATATACACACACACATATATATATATACACAGGCATATATATACCCATATACACACATATATACCCATATACATATATATTTACATACCCATACACACATATATACATACCCATAGACATATATATATATATATACACACATATACATATATACCCATACACACACACATATATATATATATACCAAATCTCTTTCTCTGAACGTACATACATATATATACATATATATATACATATACATACATACATATATATATATACATACATATACATATATATATATATATATACATACATATATATATACATACATACCACCATCACTATCAATTCTACCACAACACCACCACCACTCCAACCACACTACACCACCACAACAACCACACTACACCACCACCACTACCACACTACACCACCACAACAACCACACTACACCACCACCACTACCACACTACACCACCACAACAACCACACTACACCACCACAACAACCACACTACACCACCACCACTACCACACTACACCACCACCACTACCACACTACACCACCACCACTACCACACTACACCACCACAACAACCACACTACACCACCACCACTACCACACTACACCACCACAACAACCACACTACACCACCACCACTACCACACTACACCACCACCACAACCACACTACACCACCACCACAACCACACTACACCACCACCACAACCACACTACACCACCACCACAACCACACTACACCACCACAACAACCACACTACACCACCACCACTACCACACTACACCACCACAACAACCACACTACACCACCACCACTACCACACTACACCACCACAACAACCACACTACACCACCACCACTACCACACTACACCACCACCACAACCACACTACACCATTACCACACTACACCACCACCACAACCACACTACACCACCACCACAACCACACTACACCACCACCACTACCACACTACACCACCACCACAACCACACTACACCATTACCACACTACACCACCACCACAACCACACTACACCACCACCACAACCACACTACACCACCACCACTACCGCACTACACTACCACTCCAACCACCATGGATCACAGCAACGAAATCTCCCTGGCCTCTCAGATCTTCAGGTCAAACAACTTCCACCACCACGAACATCTCCACTCCCACCATTTCATCTACGGCAACAAGAGGTTACTTTACAACATCAAGATAGCAATTGTGGTGACACTGGGGGTGGTGGTCGTGCTGGGTTGTATCGTGTACATCGTGGTGCAGTGTCGACGTAGGACCAGGGTGACCTTCCTACTTCCGAGACACAGGGACTCCTTCTCCGACCAACACAGCCTCATAGACAGCATAGAAACCACAGAGACTCTCCTAAATGGGGAGGTCGCTGTGAAGGACCGCGAAGGTGAACCCTGTCGAGAATTCTACGTTTGATGATGTCGTTGTTGTTGTTAAATTTGCTGTTGTTGTTGTTGTTGTTGTCAGTATTGGTCGAGCACCGGACACCATGCTTTGCGGCATAGAGTTACGGCCCCTTACGTTCTCATTTCAAGTCCATAGAATAAAATAAAGTACCAGTAATGCACTGGCGTCGATTAAATCAACTCCCCCCCCTCCCAAAAAAAAATTGCTGGCCTTGTGCCTAAAGTAGAGAAAATTGTTGTTGTTGTTGTCATTATTGGGCAGTGGTTTGGCAGTGTCGGCATAGAGTTACGGCCCTTTACGTTGTGAGTTCAAATCCCGCCAAGGTTAGCTTTGCCTTTCATAATGTTTGTTGTTGTTGTTACTGTTGTTGTTACTGTTGTTGTTGTTTTCCATTTTTCATTTAAAAAAAAAATTATTTTATTTTTTTATTTTATTTTTATTTTTTATATTTAATTTTTCAAAAAACAAAAATTTTTTATTTCTCGTATTTCTTTTATTAGACTGTGGCCATGCTGGGGCACCACAGCAGTCTCAGTTATTAGACTGTGGCCATGCTGGGGCACCACAGCAGTCTCAGTTATTAGACTGTGGCCATGCTGGGGCACCACAGCAGTCTCAGTTATTAGACTGTGGCCATGCTGGGGCACCACAGCAGTCTCAGTTATTAGACTGTGGCCATGCTGGGGCACCACAGCAGTCTCAGTTATTAGACTGTGGCCATGCTGGGGCACCACAGTGGTCTCAGTTATTAGACTGTGGCCATGCTGGGGCACCACAGTGGTCTCAGTTATTAAACTGTGGCCCAGCTGGGGCACCACAGTGGTCTCAGTTATTAGACTGTGGCCATGCTGGGGCACCACAGTGGTCTCAGTTATTAAACTGTGGCCCAGCTGGGGCACCACCTTGAACATATTTTGCTGATTATAACAACCTTTATACTTATTCTTTTATTGGTTTCAGTCATTAGACTGGGGCCCAGCTGGGGCAATGCCTTGAACAAATTTAGCCGATCATATTGACTTCTGTTCTTCATTGGTTTCAATTGTTAAATTGTGGCCATGCTGGGGCACTGCCTTGAGATTTAGCCGATCATATCAAACCCTATATTTAGTCTTTCATTGGCGTCAGTTATTAGACTGCGGCCACACACATGCACACACCTACATATATATACACACACACATCTATATATATACACACACACACATCTATATATATATACACACATGCACACACCTACATATATATACACACATGCACACACCTACATATATATACACACATGCACACACCTACATATATATACACACACACATCTATATATATATATACACACACATCTATATATATACACACACACATCTATATATATACACATCTATATATATACACACACACACCTATATATATATAAATATATATATACACATACACACCTATATATATATACATACATACACACACCTATATATATATATATACACACATACACACACCTATACATATATACACACACCTATATATACATACCTATATATATATATATATATATACTTATACACCTATATATATATATATACATATACACACACACACATATATATACATATGACGGTCTTCCATACAGCCTCCGTCTACCAAATTCCACTCACAAACCATTGGTCAGCCTGAAGCTAATCAAGCAAATTCTTTAACCAAAAAAAACAGCCATGCCTTTTATTATTATTATTATTATCATTGTCAGTGTCGGTAGGGCATCAGACGTCATGCTTTGCAGCACAGAGTTACGACCCTTTATGGTCTGAGTTCAAATGCCGCCGAGGTTAACTTTGCCTTTCACCCGTACGGGGTCGATAAAATAAAGTACCAGTAATGTACTGGAGTAATTGCTGGCCTTGTGCCAAAAGTAGAAACGATTATTTCTATTATTATTTTGTTTTTAAGGCAGTGAAATGTCCGAATTCTTTGGAACATCAAACAAAATATTTTGTGGGTATTTATTAAGGAAAGAATTTGAATAAATTTAAATAAATTTGAATAATGAACCAGATGAGAGAAAAAAAGGGGACAAATAGAAATTTACTTAAGCAAACAGGAATGAGATAAGGTTGAGGAGAAACTTTACAATTTTGTCTGGGCAGTATATATATATATATATATATATATATGTATACACACACATATATATATATATATGATGATCCGAACAAATCCATTGGAGATCCCTAGGATCTCCAATATTGTGTAAGGTGAAACCGTCGGTAAAAGCAAATGGATTAGGTAAATATTTAAATTATATTTTTTAATTTATTTTGAGAAATTTTTTGAATTTTATTTGCTCCGCTTACCTCAATTTTATAGTTCTGGTATGTCAAATTAATACCATAGAACAACCACTGTATCATAGACACCCTATATATTTCCAGGGGTACTTAGTACCTGTGGGGATATCAACTTCTTTTATATACATATATATATTGTGTAAAGAACAGCCAGCCACAACTGCTACATCAGCCATTCCACCTCACAGGACTCCTTTCTGAAGCAAGATGAACTGATTGCTTAGAGGAAAATAACAATAGCCCAGTACAAGAGGATGACACAGAGGTCAGTCTATGTCCAGTGACTAGAGGTCAGTTATTGTCCAGTGACCTGAGGTCAGGACACCAAATATTAGTCTATGTCCAGAGACTCAGGACACCAAAGGTCAGTCACTGTCCAGTGACCTGAGGAGGACACTCGTGGTCAGTTAATGTCCAGAGATCAGAGGTCATTGGAGGTCAGTCTATGCCTCATATTTAGTTATTTTCCTCTCTTCTGTGGCAGTCCAGGGCCTGAGGACGGCAGGGGTCACTCACTGTCCAGTGACCTGAGGAGACCAGGGGCCACTCACTGCCCAAGGCCTAAGGACATCAAAGGTCAGCCAGTGCTGACCAACACAATAATGCAAGCTCTTGGTCAAGACTCATTATTAAGGTTTCTTTTTTATTAATTTATTGTTTTTTTTTAATTTCAGATTTTTTTTTGGGCTGTTTTTACTCAGAGTTCCATTCTTGCCAAAATCATCTTTACCTTTATAACCCCACCCCCCAGGGGCCGATAAATGTGTGGCCTTGTGCCTATTATAAGGGTGGTGGATTAGCAGAATCAGCAGAGCGTCAGACAATGTTTTGCAGCATAGAGTTACGGCCCTTTACGTTCTGTGTTTAAAATCCCACCAAGATCATTTTTGCCTTTAAAACTCCACCCCCGGGGGCCGATAAATGTGTGGCCTTGTGCCTATACTAGAAATCATTATTATTATTATTATCATTAATAATCTGATTTCAAATCCCGCCGAGGTTAACTTTGCCTTTCATCCTTACAGGGTCGATAAAATAAAGTACCAGTAATGAACTGGGTCGATTTAATCGACTTTCCCCTTCCCCCCCAAAATTGTTGGCCTTGTACTTAATTATATTATTACCATTATTTTTTTTCGTTCATTCCATTAAATAAATTTTTTTTAAAAGTAAAAAATAAAATAAAAAAAACAAAGAAGTGCCATAAAACAAAATATAAGAAAAAATGTGATAATAATAATAATAATGATGATGATAATTTCTT
>OZ024765.1:2803022-2810522 GCA_964016885.1 Eledone cirrhosa | reverse complement strand
GAAGTAGTAGCTCTACCTGGAGTGACTCTCTGGTCTCTGAGCTACACATTTCTACATTGATTCTATCCTGAGACATTCTAACCACATGTCCATAGTATCAGAGCTGTGATCTCTCAATTCAGAGAAGTAGCGGCTCTACCTGGAGTGACTCTGATCTCCAAGCTATAAATATCTCCAGTGATTCTTTCCTGAGACATTCTAACCACATGTCCATAGTATCAGAGCTGTGATCTCTCAATTCAGAGAAGTAGCAGTTCTACCTGGGATAACTCGTTGTCTCTTACAACAAAGAAAAATATAAAAGTTCGGACATGTCACAAGAACACCACTCTACCACCGTACCAACCATAATATACCATCGTCTGTGTAAACAAAGTAAGAGGCTGACCTAGGGACCCGTGGTTGTGGGGGTAAGGGTGATCTTGGGGGTGACAGGATCAATCTATGGTCACATACAACAACAAAAGTATAGGACAGTTCGGACACATCACATTAATACCACCAAACCACCCTACCACGCAACCCGACCATCGAATATATAATACAAGGGTTAGAAGGGCTGGGGCTGGGGCTGACCTAGGAAGACAGTGGTGAGATTAGGACAATGTGGGGACAAGATAAAATCATTGCCGCTTACAACAAAGAAAAACATGAAAGTTCGGACATATCAGAAAACACCACTCTACCACCGTACCAACCATACCATAGTGTGTATAAGCAAAGTAAGAAGCTGGTCTAGGAAGATATGGTTGTGAAGCAAGGGCAATAAAGGGGTGACAGGACCTATTTATCGTCACATACAACAACAACGGCGAAGAAAAATACGAAGGTTTGGACACACAGCATAAAAAAACCCACCATACCATCGTACCAACCGTATATAACACAAGTCCAAAGGCTGACCTAGCAAGGCATAGTAATGAGATCAGGACAACACCAACCCATCGTCACATACAACAACAACAACAAACAACAAAGAAAAACACGATGTTTTAGACATCTCAAGAATCGCACCCACCTGACTGCTATTTCTAGCAGGCTGGTAAACAACCACAAGGGAGATAACTCTAAAGTTACTTTCGCGAAGAAGATTTCTGCCAGTTTATTACTGTTTTTCTCTTTTGTAAACATTTATTTCTACGATATGGAATATTTTCTTAACAGTTTTGCTTATGTGTGGGGTCATCATCGCTGTTTGGGGTCGCTTAAGATCCCATCCCAGGCCTTTCATGTCAACCCCAGCCTGACTTGACACAGCTGTCAGTCACCATCGTTGTTTGGGGTCGTTTAAGATCCTATCCCAAGCCTTTCACGTTAACTCCAGCCCGGCTTGGACCAGCTGTGAGTTACCAGCGTTTTTGGGGTCGTTTAAGATCCCGCTCTAGGCTATCTAAGTTAACCCCCATCTAGCATGTCCCTTGTTTGGGATCGTTTTAGATCTTAGCTTAGCCACACCAGTCCCTATCTGACTTAAGATAATAGAGAGTTATCGTTGTTTGGGGTCGTTTAAGATCCCATCCCAGGCTAACCTTGTCAACCCCAGCCTGGCTTGACACAGAAATGAGTTACCATCGTTGTTTAGGGTCGTTTAAGATCCCATCCCAGGCGATCTAAGTGTCCGGAGTGCATTAGCAGCAGAGGTGATACTCCAGACGTGGGTGCTTGGCTATTCCTGTGTCTTAGTCTCCCTATCACACAAACTTACCAAGGTATCAGGTGTTGCTCCAAGTGAGGGTTCTTGGCTATTTCTGTATCTTAGTATCGCTATCACCCAAACTTACCAACATATCAGGTGATGTTCCAGATGTGGGTGCTTAGCTATTCCTATGTCTTAGTCTCGCTATCACATACACTTACCGAAATATCAGGTGATGCTCTTGGTGAGGGTGCTTGGCTGTTCCAGTATCTTAGTCTCTCTATTACACAAACTTAGCGAAATATCAGGTCCTATCAGAGCCAACTGTCTCCAACTGACCCAGTTGGATCCTTAAGCAAGACTAGCCCAGCTCATGGATGTTATCCAACCATGAGCTGAGCTGGCCTTGCCCAGGGTCTACCCCCGGGTGGTTTTGCCTGTAAAATCTGTCCCGCGATTCTTCCTGAGACCACTTTAGTAGTGGTAGAATTATATAGAGAGGGGTCGGTGAAATACGAAAGTCTGCTGAAAAGTTCATAGGTTTACTATGAAGGAGTTACGCTAGAGCTGTGAAATCTCGCATGCGTTAATTTCAACTATTCTTATTAATAACTGCATTGTTTCTTTCCAGGGACTATGTTGAAAAATAAACCTACTTTGGTCATTCCATGAGAGTATCTTGGTCAGCCTATGAACTTTAAAGCCACCTCGTATATATACATACATACATATATATGTGTGTGTATAAACATGTGTGTGTGTATATATATATATATATATGTGTGTGTGTGTGTATATACGTATGTGTGTGTATATAAATATATATTACCTGTATAGGCATGTGTATATATGTATATATATATACACGAGGGTCGGCTGAAAAGTTCATAGGCTGATTATAAAGGAGTGATGCTAGAACTGTGAAACCTTACATATATTAATTTCTTTCTAGGGACTATATTAAAAAAAAAAAAAAACTTCATTTGGTCATTCCACGAGTATCTTGGTCAGCTTATGAACCCTCCAGCCAACCCTCGTTATTTTATGGCCATGAAGACAGAAGCTAGGAACTGTAATGTCCTCTTAGAAATATATATAAAATATATACAATAAACATATTTTCAAAATATTCTCTAAATATAATAAGCCATAAGTACAGTTAGTTATACGTTATACATTAACACAGAAGATAAATAAAACTTTACCTCTTTTTCTTTTGAATACCGGTGTAGTACTAATTATGTCCCCGGTGTAACAGTTTTAAATTACCTCCATAAAAAATGCTCCTCCCCTACTTCGGTAAATTAAAATTGTGATAAGTTTACCTAGAGGTAAGATAAATCCGAGTTCAATTTACGTCCCAGGCTAGAGTTCCTCCATAAATTATTCATCAATATCTTTCAGTTTTAATTAGTTAACAAGATTAAACTATTTTTAATTTTATTACTAACTAACAATAAAAATTATAACTCCCCAAAACTCTTTCTCTCTCTCCAATTTATATATATATATATATATATATATATATATATATATATATATATATATATATATATATATATATATATGTGTGTGTGTGTGTGTGTGTGTGTGTGTGTGTGTGTGTGTGTGTGTGGGTGTATTTATATGCGTGTGTATGTGTGTGCATGTGTATATATACGTATATGTGTGTGTTGGTATATATATATATGCATGTGTGTCTATATATATATGCTTGTGTGTGTGTATAAATATATATGTATGTGTGTGAGTGTATATATGTGTGTATATGCATGTGTGTGTGTATATATATATACCTATGTATATGTGCGTGGGTGCATATGTGTGTGTGTGTGTATGTGCATGTGTGTATGTACGTATCCTTGTATGCATGTATGTATATATATATATGTATGTATGTATATGTGTGTGTGTATGTATGTGTGTATATATGTATATATGTATGTATGTATGTATGTATGTGTATGTATTTGTGTATACATGCATGTATGTAATATATATGTATGTGTGTATGCATGTAGGTAAGTATATATGTATGTATGTATGTGTGTATGTATGTATGTGCGTTTATATGTATGTATGTGTATGTGTATATATGTATGTATGTGTGTGTATGTGTATATATGTATGTATGTTTGCATGTGCATATATATATATATGTATGTATATATGTATGTATGTAGGTAGGTAGGTATGTATGTGTATGTGTATACATTTATATATGCATGTATGTATGTATGCATGTACATATATATGTATGTATGTATGTAGGTAAGTATATATGTATGTATATGTGTGTATGTATGTATGTATGTGTGTATGTGTATATATGTATGTATGTTTTCATGTGCATATATGTATGCATGTATATATGTATGCATGTATATATGTATGCATGTTGGTATGTATGTATATATGTATATGTGTATATATGTATATGTGTATATATGTATATATATATATATGTATGTATGTACAAAGCCAATTCTAAAATACCAGTAATTATCAACAAACGAGACGTGTGTGGTGGGTTGGGGAGCTGGGCCACTGACAATGAAGTTACTGTCATCCCTGGTGGCTCATCTTACTGAGGTATCATGTAATAATCCTGGTGAGGGTGCTTGGCTATTCCTGTGTCTTAGTCTCGCTATCACACAAACTTACTGAGATATAAGGTAATGCTCCTAGTGATGGTGCTTAGCTATTCCTTTGTGTTAGTCTCGCTATCACAGAGCCTTAATGAGATATCAATTGATGCTCCTAGTGAGGGTGCTTGGCTATTCCTGTGTCTTAGTCTCGCTATGACACAAACTTACTGAGATATAAGGTAATGCTCCTAGTGATGGTGCTTAGCTATTCCTTTGTCTTAGTCTCGCTATCACAGAGCCTTAATGAGATATCAATTGATGCTCCTAGTGAGGGAACTTGGCTATTCCTGTGCCTTAGTCTCGCTATCACCCAAACTTACCAACATCTCAGGTGATGCTCCAGATGTGGGTGCTTGGCTATTCCAGTGTCTTAGTCTCGCTATCACGCAAACTTACCGAGATATAAGGTGATGCTCCTATTGATGGTGCTTGGCTATTCCAGTATCTTAGTCTCGCTATCACCCAAACTTACCGAGATATCAAGTGATGCTCCAGAAATGGGTGCTTGGCTATTCCAGTGTCTTAGATTCGCTATCACACAAACTTGCCAAGAAATCAGATGATGTTCCAGATGTGGGTGCTTGGCTATTCCAGTGTCTTAGTCTCGCTATCACACAGCCTTACCGAGATATCAGGTGATGCTCCTAGTGATGGTGTGCTTGGCTATTCCAGTGTCTTAGTCTCCCTATCACACAAACTTACCGAGATATCAGATGATGCTCTTGGTAAGGGTACTTGGCTATTCCAGTGTCTTAGTCTCGCTATCACACAAACTTACCGAGATATCAGGTGATGCTCCAGATGTGGGTGCTTGGCTATTCCAGTGTCTTAGTCTCGCTATCACACAAACTTACTGAGATATAAGGCAATGCTCCTAGTGATGGTGCTTAGCTATTCCTTTGTCTTAGTCTCGCTATCACAGAGCCTTAATGAGATATCAATTGATGCTCCTAGTGAGGGTACTTGGCTATACCTGTGTCTTAGTCTCGCTATCACCCAAACTTACCAACATCTCAGGTGATGCTCCAGATGTGGGTGCTTGGCTATTCCAGTGTCTTAGTCTCCCTATCACACAAACTTACCGAGATATCAGATGATGCTCTTGGTAAGGGTACTTGGCTATTCCAGTGTCTTAGTCTCGCTATCACACAAACTTACCGAGATATCAGGTGATGCTCCAGATGTGGGTGCTTGGCTATTCCAGTGTCTTAGTCTCGCTATCACACAGCCTTACCGAGATATAATGTGATGCTCCTAGTGATGGTGCTTGGCTATTCCAGTGTCTTAGTCTCGCTATCACACAAACTTACTGAGATATAAGGTAATGCTCCTAGTGATGGTGCTTAGCTATTCCTTTGTCTTAGTCTCGCTATCACAGAGCCTTAATGAGATATCAATTGATGCTCCTAGTGAGGGTACTTGGCTATTCCTGTGTCTTAGTCTCTCTATCACCCAAACTTACCAACCTCTCAGGTGATTCTCCAGATGTGGGTGCTTGGCTATTCCAGTGTCTTAGTCTCTCTATCACACAAACTTACCAAGATATCAGATGATACACCAGATGTGGGTGCTTGGCTATTCCAGTGTCTTAGTCTCTATATCACACAAACTTACCAAGATATCAGATGATGCTCTTGGTAAGGGTGCTTGGCTATTCCAGTGTCTTAGTCTCTCTATCACACAAACTTACCGAGATATCAGATGATGCTCTTGGTAAGGGTGCTTGGCTATTCCAGTGTCTTAGTCTCGCTATCACACAAACTTACCAAGATATCAGATGATGCTCTTGGTAAGGGTGCTTGGCTATTCCAGTGTCTTAGTCTCGCTATCACACAAACTTACCAAGATATCAGATGATGCTCTTGGTAAGGGTGCTTGGCTATTCCAGTGTCTTAGTCTCTCTATCACACAAACTTACCGAGATATCAGATGATGCTCTTGGTAAGGGTGCTTGGCTATTCCAGTGTCTTAGTCTCGCTATCACCCAAACTTACCGAGATATCAAGTGATGCTCCAGATGTGGGTGCTTAGCTATTCCAGTGTCTTAGTCTCGCTATCACACAAACTTACTGAGATATCAGGTGATGCACCAGATGTGGGTGCTTAGCTATTCCAGTGTCTTAGTCTCACTATCATCTGTAGTAATGCCACCAATATTAAGGGGACACTGCAGCTCCCTTGTGGTGGTCTGTGAGAGGAAGTGAGTGTCTTCTCCCTCACTTCTTTCTCTTCATTTGAAAGATAATAGTTTTCCCTTTTTATTTATGATTGACGGTGGTGGTTGGCAGTATCGGTAGAGTTATGGCCCTTTACGTTCGGAGTTCAAATCCCGCCCAGATTACCTTTGCCTCTCATCCTTATGGGCTTGATAAAATAAAGTACCAGTAATACACTAGGGTCAATTAAATCGACTTTCCCCTCCCCCCAAATTACTGGCCTTGTGCCTATACTAGAAATCATTTATGATTGAGGGTAGCGTAAAATGAAGTGTCTTACTCAAGGACACAATGCACCCCTGGGAATTGAACTCATGTCTGTAATATCGGAGCTGTGATCCCTCAATTTGAAGAAGTAGCAGCTCTACCTGGAGTGATTCTTTCCTGTGAGACTTTCGAACCACATGTCCTTAATAGGAAAGCTAGGGCACCCAGCCATAGAAACCAAGCTAGAAACAGTTCTGAACGAGCAAGACATGGTCACCTGACCTAACTTGTCTCATCTAAGCTATGCATGTAAAAACAGATATTTTTATACTTTGGTAGAGTCATGTTGCCAATAAAAACACACACACCTGTTGGTTTCACTTGAATTTATTATAAGTTTCCGGTTGGTTGGTTCGATAACAGGAAGGTTGTTTATATATTGTCAAAGCTCTTTCATCACACATTCTGTGACCTCCTCAGTGACTAGGTTTTTATTTTGTGTGTCTCTCCTGTGTTCTGTTCTACACCATCTTGTTTTTGTGTGTTGTGTGTTTAGTTTGGGGCATGCGTTACATCTACGCATGCGTGTGTATGTGTGTTTATTTATTTATGTGTTTATTTACAGGTCTGAACACTGAAGAGCAGAACTCCAGCTGTCATCACCCCCATCTCTCTCACCCTCCTCATCTCTCTGTATTATGTGTAGAAACAAGAAGAACTGTACATTGGATAATGTAGTCCTAGATACACTATGTCTGATAGCAACTAATACTAACTACTGTACTGTACATTA
>OZ024765.1:2785522-2793022 GCA_964016885.1 Eledone cirrhosa | reverse complement strand
ACAAAGGTTCTTACATAAAATTATGAAAGGTTTTAGATAAATATAAACACTTTAAAATTAACAGTTTTGTATAATTGAACCAGTGTTAGGAACATAACTTAACAAAGGTTCTTACATAAAATTATGAAAGGTTTTAGATAAATATAAACACATTAAAATTAACAATTACAAAACCAACAAAAAACAAAATAAAATAAAATAAAAACAAAGAAAGCATATGTACCTGTAATTATTCAGGGGTAAATGTGCTTGGTTGTTGTTCAATAACCTGTGTTGTCAGGTTGTGGCACTGAATGAAGGACTTCTATTCACCTTATACCATTTATAAAATCATTATATTGTTTCAATCTTATGAACTATTGAAGTTGTGGTGGGAGTGTTTGAAATTTGAAAATGTGGGAGTCCCAAACGTAGAAACTGACTGGAACAACAGTTGATCACTATAAATAATAGCTGAGAAAATGTGGGTAAACGACCCTTTCATGATGATAACCAATTGACAAGTTCCTAGACCTGATTCGTTCACCAAGTAGGGTGGGGATTGGGTAGAGCTTGTCAAATCGGACCAAGGAAACAATGTTTCCATTGGTCTTTTCAATTACTGATACTGTTTACTGGTCACAACACCTGGCTGAAGGTCTAATTAATCTAAAAATGATCTAAAATCCGTTTTAAGCCAGAAAGTTTGTTAAGCTGATGCTTACCCCGGTTTCATGGTGTGAAGCGACTGAGAGTACAAGACTCCCCCCTGGACAGGACACCAGTCCATTGCAGGGTTAAAGTCTGTCTTAAGCCAGAAGGCTCATTAGGCCGGTGCTTATCCAGGTTTCATGGCCTGAAGCGACTGAGTGAACAAGACTCCCCCCTGGACAGGACACCAGTCCATCACAAGGTTAAACTCCCAGCTATTACTGGTACTCATTTTCAGCTGAGTATACTGGAGCAACATGAAATGAAGTATTTTGCTCAAGAACACAACACGCAACCCAGACCAGGAATCGAACCCACGACATTATGATCGTAAGTCCAACACCCTTACCACTAGGCTACATGCCTCCACTAGTTGAAGGAGCGACATGAAATAAAGTGTCTTGCTCTAGGACATAACACATCACTTGGTCCAGGGATCGAACTTGTAACCTCACGATTGTGAATCCAATTCTGTAACCACTAAGCTACATATCTTCACCCTTTAGTGAGTGGAAAAGATAAAAGAAACTTTGATTAAATTACCCCTTAGGGATTGGAAAAAAAGAAATCTTGGTAAATTATGCTTAGGGTTGGGGAAAAGAAGACAATTTAGTTAAACTATCCCTTAGGGATTGGAAAAAGAAGACAATTTAGTTAAACTACCCCTTAGGGATTGGAAAAAGAAGACAATTTAGTTAAACTACCCCTTAGGGATTTGAAAAAGAAGACAATTTAGTTAAACTACCCCTTAGGGATGGGAAAAAAAGAAAATTTACACCACAAAAATCATTTGCTCTACGATATGGCTGAGGATTCTAAACAATTGGGCCAACACCGTTTGATGTCACACCACTCTAGGGTTAATTTGCCCAATTTCTCAACTATTATTTATAGTAATTCACAGTCACTACATATATTTTATACTTTTGGAACTCTCACATTATCGAATTTAATTATAACATTCATCATTAATTGCGAGTGTTTATTTCGAAGTTTTGCTGTCATTACCTGCTTCTCAAAACAGCCTATATTTTTGTTTTAATTAAAACACCCTAATGAAGGAGAAAATAGCATACAAAACATTTTGGATGAAGCTTTGACTTTTCTTTCTCTTTTTCCCTTTTTTGAAGTTTGAACAATATTAAAATATGAGGGTCAGATGAAAGATTCATAGGCTGACCAAGATACTCTCATGGAATGACCAAATGAGGTTTATTTTTCAACATAGAATCTAGAAAGAAACCATGCAGTTATTAATAAGAAGAGTTGAAATTAATGCATGTATGAGAGATTTCACAGCTCTAGCATCACTCCTTCATAATCTGCCTGTGAACTCTTCAGCCGATCCTCGTATTTAGGGGTTCATTCGTTGGTAACATTGTCTATATAAGGTTCCCTTTTCTCATTTCTTCTGCATTTTTGATAATTGAGGTGTTATAGGGTTAATAAATTATTACACCCCCTCCCGAAAACTTTAGATTTATAGGACAGGAGGCTGGGAGGGAGGAAGAAAAAGAAGGAGTTGTGCTTTTCCAAAATGTTTTTTCAGGCATTTGTATTTAAACAACATATATACTGTACAGAGATTCCACCATTCCTATCATTATATTTGCCAAGATATTCAAAGATTTGCTCTCAAGAACAGACAGATTAAAGCTTGCCTGATAAGGCCTCATAAGGCGGAAACATATCTGGAGTAATTCATCCATGTATGTCAAAGATCAGATCCTTTTCCTGTCTGATGACTCACAATGTAGTTTTGATTAATTTAAAAAATTAATATTCAAGTTCCAAAATTATCTCCCTTGACACTCTTGACCAGAATTAATTATTGATAAAGTTTTTTTTTTTTCATTTTAATTGTTTAAATTCCAAAGTTAGCTCCCTTGGTTTTCTTGACTAGAATTAGATATTAAGATAATTTATTACATATTTTAATATAATTGTTTTAAATTCTGAAGTTTGTATTTTAATTATATATGTTTGGAGGGGAATTGGGCACTGGCAGGCATTTTTAAAATCCACTGAAATACCATGACACATACAGTCAAAGGCCCAAAGTGTTGTGCCCCCTTACGCCAAGATCGATTGGTTGCGCAAGTTCCGGCAATTTGATTTATAGTACATATGTCTCATTCTAAAGTTCTGTATCCTGCCTCTCACCTTGGTTGGCAACTTGATTTGATGGTATATTACAGGCCTCATCTTGAAGTCCTGTGCCCTGCCCTCATCTGCACTGTGGTCGGCATCTTTGTTCATAGTATACAGGCCCAATTTTGAAGTCCTATGCGATGCCCTCATCTTGCACCTTGGCTGGCAATTTATTTAATAGTATACAGACCTCTTTCTGAAGTCTTATGCCCTGCCATCACCTTGGCTGGCAACTTATTTGATAGTATATGGGTCCCATTTTAAAGTGCTGTGCCCTGCCCTCATCTGCACCATTGGCGACATCTTGATTGATAGTATACTATGGGCCCAATTCTGAAGTTCTGTGCCCTGCCCTCATCTTGATTTATGAGTATACAGATCCAATTCTGAAATTCTGTGCCCTGCCCCTCACCTTGGGAAATACTGTATTAAACAATTCCACCGACCCTCTGTACTTAAATTGACTCCACCTCCCTTAACTAGTACTTCTATTGATCAACCCTGAAAGGATAAAAAGGCAATGGTGTTGAACCTTGGTGGGATTTGAACTCAGAATGCTGGGAGCCAGAACAAATAAATATTATTTTTGTTGTTATTTACCCTCTCAGCAAGCTCAACTCTCATCAGGCAACCATCTTTCAACTTATATTTCAACAGTTTAGTCAGGAAAGAATCACTGGGTAGATTTTATGGGCAAACTCAACTGGCAGGACACCCAGGGGTAGAGCTCCGAGCATGATGGTCGAATAACTTCCATGAGCTCTCGAATCCCTAGATAGATTTTACTGCCAAAACCAACAGGTAGGAGACCCCAGGGGTAGACAGACCCTGAGCAAGATGGTTGGATCACATCCATGTGCTCAAGAATCCCTAGATATATTTTACTGGGCAAACTCAACTGGCAGGAGACCCCAGGGGTAGACCCCGAGCAAGATGGTTGGACTAAATCCATGAGCTCGGCAGATCTCGCTTGGGGATCCAAATGATAGAGTAAGGGCCTGGCCCTGAGTTGATAGGGTTCTGACTGTCAGCTGTAGTGAGGAGAGGGAGATTGGAGGGTTAGGGTTAGGCCTCCGGTTATGGGTTAATAAAACCCAAGCTGACATCTGTAGTGGGGGTTAAGAGATTTAAGAGGGCCCAGCTGTGGATTAATACAACCTTAATTATCAGCTGTAGTGGGGGTGAGGGATTTGAGTGCTATATGGGGCCCAGTCATAGGTTAACAAAACCTTAACTACTAGCTGTTGTGGGGTTGAGAGGGCTAGGTCTCCAGCTATGGGTTAATACAACCCAGGTTGACATTAGTAGTGGGGGTGAGAGACTTAAGAGGGCCCAGCTGTGAATTAATACAACCTTAATTATCAGCTGTAGTGGGGGTGAGGGATTTGAGTGCTATATGGGGCCCAGTCATATGTTAACAAAACCTTAATTTCCAGCTGTAGTGAGGGGTGAGAGATTGGAGGGCCAGAGAGGGCTGAAATAGTTAAAGGGTTAGACCTCCAGCTATGGGTTAGTAAAACCCAGGCTGACATCTGTGGGGGTGAGAAACTTAAGTGATAGATGGGGCCTGGATTTTGTTAAAAACTTTGGGATCCAGTCGTGGGTTAATATACCTCTGGTTGTTTACTTTAGGGAGATGTGGCTACACTTTCTAGCAGGCTGCTCTGGTTGTTTAATCCTAGGTCAGTACAGATCAAGCAGTGAGGGTGGTGGTGGTGGTATTAGTGGTGATGGTGGCGATGGTGTTAGTGGTGATGGTGGCGATGATGATGGGGGTGATGGTGTTAGTGGTGATGGTGGTGATGATTGTGATGATGGAGGTGAAGGTGTTGGTGGGGTGACAGTGGTGATGATGCTGATGGTGGTGGTGGTGGTGAGGGTGGTGGTGGTGGTGATGATGATGATGATGGTGATGATGGTATTGGTGGGGGTGATGGTGATGTTAGTGATGATGATGGTGGTGTTGGTGCTGGTGATGGTGATGATGGTGATGGTGGGGATGATGATGGTGGTGGTGATGGTGATGGTGGTGTACACCAAAACAGAGCTATTATGTGAGGTAGACATAGAAAAAAAGACAGGATGGGCAAGGATGGATTGCCTTTGATCATTGGTCTGCTTAATTAGGGCCAACCATGGGCTAAACAACTACAAAACTTAACGCAAGCAAACAAGTCAGGCGACTTCTGTCTTCCATAAGCTGCTTGTTGATTGCCTCTGTTGTCCAGAAGTTGCTTGTGGCTTCATTTGGCTTGGAAAAGTTGCTTATTGATTTTACAGTCTTCCAGAAGCTGCTTGTTAATTGTCTGTGTTGTCCAGAAGTTGCTTGTGGTTTCATCTGGCTTGGAAAAGTTGCCTGTTGATTTCCCTGTCTTTCACAAATTGCTTGTTGCTTCATCAAGCTTGGAAAAGTTGCTTGTGGATTCCTTTCTCTTCTAAAAGTTGCTCGCTGTTTCTGTCTGTCTTTCAACAGTTGCTTACTCCATGGTATTTGTAAAATTGCTTGCTGATTGCCTTCTCTTTCTACAGTTCCTTGTTGCTTCTGTTTCAAAATTTGTTTGTTGATTTTATCTTTGATAAATTGCTTGCTGTTTTGATAGATTGCCTGTTGTTCTTTCTGATTTTCAAAAGTTGCTTGTTGCTTCATCGATATCTTTGATAGGTTGCCTGTTGCTTTGCTATCCCTGTCAACTTTGCCTTTTATCCTTTCAGGGGGCCGATAAAACAAAGTACCAGTAAAATAATGGTGTCCATTTAAACAACTTTCTCCTCTCCCCCAAATCTACATTATTATTTTTATTATTTACATCTGCTAAAAGGTGGACGAATGTGGCAAGAATGGCCCGTGTGAGGGGGTCTACTCTGACCATGCGCCTGTAGGCTGGTTAATTTGAGGAGCAGAGGGGTGCCCTCCCCGGGTGCCCTAGAAGCGTTGGGTGGTTCAGGAATTGTGGGGTACCTGAGTTGCCCTGGGTGGTATGTATAGTATGGACCTGTAACCCCTGAGGAGTTGTAGGGGTGCCATATTGACATACAGCGTTTCTAGGGCATTTTTAAAACCTGGTGGACCCCATCTCGTCCCCAGGACAGGCTCTATAACAAGACCAAATCCAATTTGTTGCAAATTTTTTGTAAGATTGTCTGTTACACATTCCAGGACTCCTCTAATTACTGGTACCAATATTACCTTATTTACTTCACCCCTCCATAATTTCAGAACTTATTATTATTATTATTATGCCTTCCAGTTTGTTGAAAGGTGGGTGAAAGGGGTGAGCAAGGCCCGAGTGAATAGCCTTGCTCTGAGTATGGGCCCGTAAATTGCAGGAGGACATCTGAGAGAGGGAACCTGCTTAGTGGCCAAGGTTACCATGTTTTTTGTGGGCTTTCTCCACAAGTGACCTTCAGAAGTCACCCCACCCCACATTTGGGGACTTCGTTACGTTTGATTTTTTTTAAATGTTTATTTTTTTTTTTTAGTCTTTGTTATAAATCTTTCTTTCACATAACCCCCCCCCCCCTGTACTGTCATGTACCGTCTTTATTGTCTTCTTAATGTGAACCCTGTGTGGCTAATAAAGAAATCACTATTACTACTACTACTTCTACTACTACTACTATAATTATTATGGTTATTATTATTATTATTATTATTATAGGTGGGTGAATTTGAGGAGGAGAGGGGTGCCCTTCCCGGGTGCTCTCGAAGCGTCGGATGGTTCAGGATTGGTGGGGTACCTGAGTCAACCCTGGGTGGTCAACCCCCCCCCCCCCTATTGGGGAATTTTCCTTGTTGTATTTTTATTGTTATTTTGTTATTGTTATTTTGTTATTGTTATTTATATTGTTTACACATTGTATATGTAAACCCCCCACAATCTTTGTATTGCCCCCTATATGTCGACCCTTGTGACCAATAAATGAAACTATTATTATTATTTCATTTGAAAAGGAAAATCAGGGTAGAGAGGGAAGTGCTCCCTTCCCAGCATTTTGTTGAAAGATGGGAGAGAGAAGCAAGTATGGCCCGAGTGAATGGACCTACTCTGAGTATATGTCTGTAAATTAAAGGTGGAAAACTGGGAGAGGGCACTTGCCCTGGTGGTCAGGGTCACTGTGGCTTTTTAATGCGCTTTCTCCACGAATGTCCCTCGGAAGTCTCCCCCCTATTGGGGAATTTTTTTCATTTTTCTATTATTACATCCTCTGTTTCTTGTTTTTTTTTACACGCAGAAATGCCCAGTTGTACCGTCCTGTACTGTCCTGTACTGTCCTTAATGTCTACTTTGTGTAAACCCTTGTGGTTAATAAAGAAAGCATTATTATTATTATTATTATTATTATTATTATTATTATAGTCATTGCTAGAAGAGACTGAGAACCAACAGTTCCCTATTTGGTCAAGCCCTCATCAAGTCCCAGTTTAAAAGAAAGGTGAGGATGGAGAGATAGGGAGGTTCTCTCCTTCAGTGAGTTATTTTATTTTATAAAATATGATTGACTGGAGTGAAATTGGCAAAAGTGATTGGTTCTACTTTCAGTGTGAGCCTGCAGGTTCGAGAAGGACAATCGGAAAAAGGATACTTACCCTCGAGGGTGTTGAAGGTAACTGGTCTTGTGGGGTTTCTATAGTCCCTATTTGGAGATTCTTCTCTCTCA
>OZ024765.1:2755522-2780522 GCA_964016885.1 Eledone cirrhosa | reverse complement strand
AAATAAAAAAATTAAATAAAAAAAACAACGACCCCCCCCCCCCCCAAATCAAACAAATGTTGACTTTGCATTGGATGAAAGTCCCACTTAACCTTCAACACGCTGTCGGCGACACGGGGCAACATTTAAGTAATCTCCCCTGATTAAGTAATGCAGTGTCAAGGGAAATAACTCATAACAATTACTAGCAAGTTAAAGGTTAACTGTAAACTAGGAAAAGTCAATTTTTAGTAGGTGAGGGGTATGCAAGGAGAGGGAGGGATAGGAGGTTAAGTATATGACAGCCAGGGGTGATAACTCTGGACATGTTTAATATTTTAGTTTATAATGACGTTATAATGTCGACATGTTTTGCCTGAGCGGAATAGAATTAATGTAAGAGAACAAAAAAAAAAAAAAGAGTTTAAAAAAGGGTTTAACCCTTTTTTACCGAACCCCCTAAAACCACTCCTGGTCCTATGATATGAAGCTGTTTGTTAAAAAGTATTTATATTTATCTAAAAAAATGTCCATCATACGTTTATGTAAGAACCTTTGTTAAGTTATGTTCCAAACAATAACTTAACCCTTTTGTGACCAAACCACCCTAAAACCACCCCTGGTTCTATGATACAAAATTGTTTATATTTATTAAAAAAACAAACTTTTAATATAATTTTATGTAAGAACCTTTGTTAAGTAATGTTCCAAACACCAGGTTAATAAGACAGTGTCTTTCATTAGAAATATGGTAATGAAAGGGTTAAAGTGTTTATATTTATCTAGAAAACCTTCCCTCATAGTTCTATGTAAGAACCTTTGTTAAGTTATGTTCCATACACCAGGTTAATAAGACAGTGTCTTTAATGAGAAATATGGTAATGAAAGGGTTAAAGTGTTTATATTTATCTAGAAAACCTTCCCTCATAGTTCTATGTAAGAACCTTTGTTAAGCTATGTTCCATACACCAGCTTAATAATGAGAAAGTTAGTTATATTACTAAATCCCTCCAAATTCTTGATTATTTTCAAAATTTATTTGAAAAACTATCGGCAGTGTCTTTCATTAGAAATATGAACCTGTGTTAAGTTATGTTCCAAACACCATGTTAATAAGACAGTGTCTTTCATTAGAAATATGGTAATGAAAAGGCCGAAGTATACTGTCTCAATGTACCATTGAACTGTTGGTGGTAGAGACCTGGCCAACCCTCATATATAATGTATATAGAGAATATGAGGTGGGGGCAGGGAAGGAGTAGTATATGACATAAAAATGGGACAGTTGTGTCTTCCAAAACGGTGTTTCTATGTTTGTGTGTGTATATATATTTATGTATATGTGTGTGAATATATGATTATATATGTGCGTGTAAATATATATGTGTGTATGTTTTATATATATATATATATATAAAATTCCAATTTTTTTAATGTTTAATCTGTCACGTTTTTTTTTTTATAACAAACAGCTATTGAGAGGGTGCGTATATATATATATATATATATATACACATATATATATATATATATATATATACTGCACTCTAGTACAGTTATATAGTTTTTGATTTATAAAAATTGCACACACTGGCTTTTAAGTACCAGAGGTCCCTGATTATATATATATATATATATATATATATATATATATATATATATATATATATATATGTATATATATATATGTATGTATATTATAAATGGTTAACATTTTTTTATGATAAAATTAATTCATCTATACAGTTTATATATATATATATATATATATATATATATATATATATCAGTGTATATACATGTATATAATGTACGTACACACAAACAAACACACACATTATATATATCATATATACATATATATATATCTACACACACATGTGTATGACTATATATATATATATATATATATATATATATTTTTTTTTTTTTTTTTTACATATGTGTGTGTGAGTTTATAATTACATTTAAATTTATGCGTGCTTGACTTATTTGAAATCATCATCATTGTCATCAGGTTCGCTGTCATCGCCTTCATGGCTGTCGTGGCTGGCAATGTCTTCGCTGATGACATATGACGAGAACTCTTCTAAGGGATCTGTGATCAAATCCACAGTAGGCATTGCTCTTTCTGGAGGGCGCTGGTCTTTCATATTTAATAAACTAGGTGTTGAATCAGAGTCTGGGAAAAACACCGAAGACGTCGTCTTCGGTGAGGCTGCTTGGCTGTCAACCCACTTCGGACTTACCTGCCGGATGTAGGACGAATCCCTCGACTGGCGTCGCGTGTGCATCGGGCTGAAGCCAAGCAGCTCCGAATCACTGCCATGGCGCGACCGCGAGGGGCTGTGCGTTCGAGTTCGGTCGGCCACGTTTATGTCGTAGCAGACTGGACTCAAGTTACGCACGCCCGGCTCGTCTGCGTCGTACTGCAGCGGGCTGAAACCTCGGTAGTGCCGCGGTGTGTCAGCTTCCTGATACTCCCGGAGCGAGGTTATCTGTGTCCCTTGTGAGATTGACGACGTGTAGATCGAACCGGACTTCTCGGGTCGCGAGTAGGTCATGCCTTCATTATTTGCTTGTGGCATTCCAGTGTTGTGCGAGTCACTGAATTGTCGCATGTTCATGTAACGAGGCTCTTCCATGGCCCCAAACTGGCCCCCTTGCATCTGCATCAAGGGGTCATATTCCCGAGGGACTGGCAGTTTGGCTTTTCTTCGGAAAGATCCCAAACGATGTTTTTGTTCCCACAATTTCTGACGCATGCGTTCTTCCCTTCTCTTCTTTTCTGTCTCCTATAAAGGGAAAAAGAAAGAAAAAAACATATCAATACAGGTTAAGAATGAGTGTGTGTCTATCATTCATCATCATCATCATCATCATCATTTTACGTCCACTTCTCCCTGCTTGCAAGGGTGGGACAGGAACTGATTCTGGCTTGATTTCTACAGCTGGATGCCCTTCCTAACACCAACCTCATTTACAGTGAGGGCTGGGTGCTTTTTTGGCGTGGCACCTCCACGACCACTTTACAGTGGAATGATAGGGACCCCAGTCCCTATCATCTCATTTCTACAGCTGAGTAAACTGGAGCAATGTGAAATAAAGTGTCTTGTTCAAGGAAACAACACATCACCCGGTCTATATATATATATATATATATATATATATATATATATATATAAATGAAGTATATATATATATATAAAGTATTTCCGTCGGAAAGGTACAGGAAAAAAGAGTGCTCTATGTAGGCTCAGAGCTTATTAGTTATGTAATAAACAATAAACAACATTCGGATGACTGAAGACAGACATAAATATCTGCCTTCAAGAAACCACTGGTAAATGAAATAATTATCTTATGTTGTTTATTACATAACTAATATATATATATATATATATATATACATATATATATATATATATATATATATAAAAGTCTAAACTCTGTCTCAAACCAGAAGGCTCATTTGGCTGGTGTTTAACCCAGTTTCATCGCATGAAATGACAAGACTTCCCCCTGGACAGGACGCCAGTCCATCGCAGGGTTAAACCTCCAGCTATTGTTGGTATTCATTTTCAGCTGAGTATGCTGGAGCAACGTGAAATAAAGTGTTTTGCTGAAGAACACAACACAACCCAGGAATCAAACTCAATATATATATATATATAGAGAGAGAGAGAGAAAGAGAGAGAGAAAGAGAGAGACAGATATATATATATATATATATATATATATATATACAGAGAGAGAGAGATAGAAAGAGAGAGAGAGAAAGAGAGAGAGAGAGAGAGAGAAAGAGAGAGAGAGAAAGAGAGAGACAGATATATATATATAAATATACAGAGAGAGAGAGATAGAAAGAAAGAGAGAGAGAGAGAAAAAGAGAGAGAGAAAGAGAGAGACAGATATATATATATATATACAGAGAGATAGAAAGAAAGAGAGAGAGAGAGAGAAAAAGAGAGAGAGAAAGAGAGAGACAGATATATATATATATACAGAGAGAGAGAGATAGAAAGAGAGAGAAAGAGAGAGAGAGAAAGAGAGAGACAGATATATATATATACAGAGAGAGAGATAGAAAGAGAGAGAGAGAAAGAGAGAGAGAGAGAAAGAGAGAGAGAGAGAGAAAGAGAGAGACAGATATATATATATATACAGAGAGACAGAGAGAGAGAGAAAGAGAGAGACAGATATATATATATACAGAGAGAGAGACAGAGAGAGAGAGAGAAAGAGAGAGACAGACAGATATATATACAGAGAGAGAGAGAGAGCTAGAAAGAGAGATTAAGTGTTGGAGGCTAAATAAGAGTAACTGACCTCTCTTCGTTGTTTTTCTACAATTGATGTCACCTGGTCCAAGAGATCATCAAGTTTAGTTTCAGTCGCATCTTTTCCCATAGAAGCAAGAGACAAAGCACGGTCAAGTGGGAAGAAATCATAATTCTCCTTGTTAAGCTGAAATATAGAGAGATAGTGGGATAGGTAGAGTGAGGTATATATACATATATATATCTATATATATATATATATATATATATAGATGAGATTCTACAGGACTAGAACTGTTTCATTCTTTAGAAATCATCAGGAATCTCCTGAGATTCCTGATGATTTCTAAAGAATGAAACAGTTCTAGTCCTGTAGAATCTCATCTATATTAAAACTTTTATACTCTGCAATGTATTGAGTACCTTACTTACTGTGGTTACCTCCGATTCAACCCGGAATAACGTATATATATATATATATATATATATATATATACGATATTAACAAATGGAAACTATATTTATAAAACCATATTTATTTCATTATACATATTTCAAGGACACCAAGTTAAATTATGGTGTGCTTTCATCAGATAAAATATAATATAGATCAGTTTTATAAATAAATATTGACACAATATGGAGGCACATGGCTTAGTGGTTAGAGTATTGGCTTTGCAATCGAAAGGTTGTGAGTTCAATTCTCAGACCGGGTGATGTGTTGTTTCCTTGAGCAAGACACTTTATTTCACATTGCTCCAGTTTACTCAGCTGTAGAAAAAGATATGATAGGGACTGGGGTCCCTATCATTCCACTGTAAAGTGGTCGTGGAGGTGCCACGGCACAAAAGCACCCAGCACTCACTGTAAATGAGGTTGGTGTTAGGAAGGGCATCCAGCTGTAGAAATCAAGCCAGAATCAGTTCCCGTCCCACCCTTGCAAGCAGGGAAAAGTGGACGTAAAATGAAATGATGATGATGATGATGATACCCTTAAAAAATGTAACCATTACTGTTGGAAGCTCTCGGATAGTATATATAGTATATAGTATATATATACTATATATATGAAAGCACACCATAATTTAACTTGGGGTCCTTGAAATATGTATAATGAAATAAATATGGTTTTATAAATATAGTTTCCATTTGTTAATATCGTATTTTAACTCCAAATATTTGTTGAGTGCTTTATATCAGTTATAAAAATATTTGCTTGTTGTATCCCAACAATTTAAATAGAACTTTTACATATATATATCTATATATATAGATGTATATTAAAATAACAGATTAAAGTTTAAGCAAAGAATCGCTGCTTTCACCCTTAACGGGATCTTCTGAAACTAGGTATATCATCATCATCATCATTTTACGTCCACTTTTCCCTGCTTGCAAGGGTGGGACGGAAACTGATTCTGGCTTGATTTCTACAGCTGGATGCCCTTCCTAACACCAACCTCATTTACAGTGAGTGCTGGGTGCTTTTTTGGGGTCCCTATCATTCCACATCTACAGCTGAGTAAACTGAAGCAATGTGAAATAAAGTGTCTTGCTCAATGAAACAACACATCACCCAGTCTGAGAATCAACTCACAACCTTTCGATTGCAAGGCCAATGCTCTAACCACTAAGCTATATGCCTCCATATATATATATGTATATATATATATATATATATATATATATATATATATATATATATATATATATATATATATATATATATATATATATATATATATATATATATATATATATATATATATATATATATATATATATATATATGTAGGAGGTGAGTTTTATTGTAGTACAATAAAGCAATGCAGATATCGGATAAGAAGCACTCTACAGTTTGTAGGACTGGAGTATACATAATATAAGATCAAAAGATGGTTAAAGGAGTTCCATGTATTTTATTATGCGCATTTCAAAAACAAACATCATCATGCAATAATATTTGTGTTTTCATCAGATAAAACAGGAGAACATGATATGAAGGCTAAAAAAACACTTGTGGATAGTGCAGTTTTAAATCAACATATCATATGTTGATTTAAAACTGCACTATCCACAAGTGTTTTTTAGCCTTCATATCATGTTCTCCTGTTTTATCTGATGAAAACACAAATATTATTGCATGATGATGTTTGTTTTTGAAATGCGCATAATAAAATACATGGAACTCCTTTAACCATCTTTTGATCTTATATTATATATATATATATATACACCTATGTCTGTGTATATATATGTATATATATATATCTATATATACCTATGTGTGTGTATATATACCTATATATACCTATATCTATATATATAAGCCCAACAACCTTACCACTCGGCCATGTGTCAACACTTCATGAGAAAAGTTAGAAAAGAGAAAATTGTTTGACTCACCAATCGATAGACGTACATCTCCAGCGCGTTGTAGTCATTAACCTTTGTACCATTGAGGTGGATGAAAAAGAAAATATAGGCCCACATGTTGTGTTCATGAGTGACGTGGTGCTCGAATCCCTGGGAGAAGAAACAACAATCACACACTTACATCTAGATATACCTTATTTACAAACTATATATATACATATATATATATAATATGGAAAATGTAGAATCAGTGATGTATTGAAACACAATTTATTAACATATTACAATTGTTTCTCCGGTGAACAGCTTGAGGTGCGATCTGTTTGTGGATTGTACCTGACTCTGGATTTGCAAGTTCCTCAGATATGTCTAGTGACTTCGAAGCAAATCCTATATATATATATATAGACCCTCCATCTCAACTCACCTTTTGAAAAGCAGAAGAACTGTGAAACCGGTAAAGGAACCAAATAAATATATATATTTAAAAAAAAAATAAGACTTCAGTTGCATTTTCGATTTCATCTCTTTTTCTTTATACTTTCACTCGTGTAGGACACCTCGGTTATTTTTCATTTTGTAAAAAAAACCTCACTTTCTAATATATATATATATATATATATATATATATATATATATATATATATATATATGAAATATATGAAATATAAGAATCAAAGAACTGTTCAAAACATTTTTGTGCTTACAACTGTTTCCTCCAAACCGAGGTTTGGATTCTTCAGAGCAATTTATTAATGAATGGACAGTTATATGACCTCCTTTTCACCCAAGAGACATACAGATACATATGCAAATATTGTGGGTCAACATTCATTACAGCATTTAGAGTGGCAGTATAATTAATACTATATATATATATATATATATATATACACAAATTAACTAGAAAATAGACGCGGGTGTATTAGGATTCTCAGGAAACTGCAGGAGATTGAGATCTGAAGACCATATATTAATGTCTGTGGCTTGTTCACTCTCATACATTCTTTTTCCCCCTTCCTCTCCTCTCTTCTATCCTTCCAGTCAACTCACATCTAACCACTGATCTCTGTCCTTCCAGGTAATATTTTACCCAATGTCACTTTGAATGTATTTTGCCTGTTCTAACAGCTTCCATACGCCGAGTTTTCCCATTTTCCTGAGAATATATATATATATATATATATATATATAGTTTTAATATAGATGAGATTCTACAGGACTAGAACTGTTTCATTCTTTAGAAATCATCAGGAATCTGAGCCAGATTCCTGTTCTAGTCCTGTAGAATCTCATCTATATTAAAACTTTTATACTCTACTATGTATTGAGTACCTTACTTACTGTGGTTACCTCCGATTCAACCCAGAATAACTTATCAATGTTTATATTTCCTTTGCTAATTTTCTCCTCATGGATTACTTTACTGATTACAGAAGACAGTGTAACACAGTCTCTCTTCCATTTCTGTGCATATTCTCAATTACGATTTTAGTTGATGTATCGTACCTACATGCATATATATTTGCGTATAATCTCAATAAGCACACTATATATATCAGCAGAAAAACCACCAAAGGATGGTTTTTCTGTGGTATATACAATGGTTGATTGTGAGAAGCATCATTATTATTTGACTATGAAAAATAGTCAAATATGTTGGGTGTATGAACCTTGGAAACAGGCAGAAAGATTTGTACATCACTCATTGGTTCCCAACCAGGGGGCCATAGCTAGTTACTGGGGGAGCCACAGGAATTAATTAAAAATCACAAAATTTCATATATAAAAAAGAAGAGTAGTTTTCTAACATAATTTTTTCTTTTTCTTGCTTCAAATTTTTATATTCAACTTTTTATCAACTTTCTACCTTTTCTAATTATGATTTTACTTCACTTGATAATTATTTAAATCCTGGATATAACAATTTATGTTTTAGTAAATAAACTTAGTAAAGAAACTTATTTTTATAACAGGATATATATTATTTATTTTAGTAAATTTTAGTAAAGTTTATAATAAATTGAAAATGATTTGATTGAAATAAAAAGACATGCCGAAATTATTTCTACATAAAAAATTTATATCAAAAATTTAAATTTTTTTTTTGGGGGGGCCATACTGTTTTGCTATATCATTAAGGTGGAATTTATTATAAAAGGTTGGGAACCGCTGCTCTAACTGAAATAAAAAGTCTTACCTTCCCGTGATGTTCAAAATCGTAGCTATTTCGGCTACAGATGAAACAAGTATCACGCATGTCAGATTCAGCTGTCCACTGGAATTAGAGAAGATACAACATATATTAGATTTAATTAGATTTAGCTTTGATTTCAAAGCTTTCAGTCTATTTACCTGTCTGACCATTTGTCTGGCTGTGTGTTTGTCAGTTTTGCTGTCCTCTCTGTCTGTCAACCAGTCTGTCTGTCTATTTGTCTAGCTATCTATCTGACCCAGGGCTGTCTTAACGCATGGGTGCGCTGGGCAGTTGCCCGGGGGCCCCATTTGTATTTTTATTCCAGTGAGTGGTTGTGTAGGTAGGGGCCCCAGTGCTCTGCTTTGCCCGGGGGCCTATAATGGTGTTAAGACATCCCTCATCTGACCATATATCTGTCTGGCTGTCTTACAGTCTGTCAATCTATCTATTGGTCTATCTATCAATATATCAATCTAGATATCTAGCTATCTATCAGTTTCGCTGTCTGTCTTTCTATCTGTCTACCAGTCTTGCTGCACGGCTAGATAAACCATAAACCAAAGGTAGACACCATGTTATTTAAATTATATATATATATATTTACTTGAAGTGTAAGGTATGTCAAATCTATCTATTTATAAGACTGTTTATATTGTATTTTGTCTGATGAAGGCATACCATATTTTTAATATGATATCCCTGAAATATATATAATGAAATAAATATGGTTTTATAAATATAGTTTCCATTTATTTAATATTGTAAATATACTCCAAATACTTGTTGAGTGCTTTTATATCAGTTATAAATATTTACTCGTTGTAACCCAACAATTTAAATAAAACTTTGCATATATTTACTTGAATATAAGCAGAGAAATATTTTATTAAAAAGTTGGTGGTAAAATGGAGGTAAGGTAAGTCTGTTGTAAGCTGAAGGTGCATCAGGCCGGTGCTTATCCTGGTACAAAACTCTCCCTGGATAGGACAACAGTCTACTGTAGGATTAACTCCCCACCTACTGCTGGTATTCACTCTCAGCTGAGTGTACTGGAGCGAAGTGAAATAAAGTGTCTTGCTCAAGAACACAACACAGCAGTCTGTCCAGGAATCAAACTGATGACATGATGATACGTCAAGCATCCTGACCACTCGGCCATGACGGTGGGGTCAGTTTATATTGACCATCTAAACAATGTTTTGATTAGCTGCCTTGGCTTATAAATGAAGTTTGAATTTTTGCCCATTACCTAGACATAAAATAGGGGGGAGGGTGGCTTATATTTGAGTATATATACATGGTTTATATTTGAGTATATATACATGGCTTATATTTGAGTATATATACGTGGCTTATATTTGAGTTTATATATATACGTGGCTTATATTTGAGTATATATATGTGACTTATATTTGAATATATATACATGGCTTATATTTGAGTATATATACATGGCTTATATTTGAGTATATATATACATACGTGGCTTATATTTGAGTATATATACAGTATATTTTATCATTTGTATATGGGAAGTAGTGGGGAGGGATTTAAAATCTTTAAAGTTGTTAAGGTCCACCGACAAAGGGACTTTATCCCGGCCCCAGGATAATATAGTTAGGACTTACCTTGAGATCTCGGAGTTCCGAGAAGGTATCAACGATGATACCAAAGATGATGTTAAGGCCAATTGTTGTGATGAAGATGAAGAATGATACGTGGAAAAGGACCACCAACCCGAATTTAGCGAATGTTGCCTCGTCCTTGTGAGCTTTGATCGACTAGGAACAGGACAGGGGGAGGAACGGCGGTAGAGAGAAGAGCAGATGTGGGAGGAACGGCGGTAGAGGGAAGAGCAGGTGTGGGAGGGATGGCGGTAGAGGGAAGAGCAGATGTGGGAGGGATGGCGGTAGAGAGCAGAGCAGATGTGGGAGGGATGGCGGTAGAGAGAAGAGCAGATGTGGGAGGGATGGCGGTAGAGGGAAGAGCAGGTGTGGGAGGGATGGCGGTAGAGAGAAGAGCAGATGTGGGAGGGATGGCGGTAGAGGGAAGAGCAGATGTGGGAGGGATAGCGGTAGAGAGAAGAGCAGATGTGGGAGGGATGGCGGTAGAGAGAAGAGCAGATGTGGGAGGGATGGCGGTAGAGAGAAGAGCAGATGTGGGAGGGATGGCGGTAGAGGGAAGAGCAGATGTGGGAGGGATAGCGGTAGAGAGAAGAGCAGGTGTGGGAGGGATGGCGGTAGAGAGAAGAGCAGATGTGGGAGGGATAGCGGTAGAGGGAAGAGCAGGTGTGGGAGGGATGGCGGTAGAGGGAAGAGCAGATGTGGGAGGGATAGCGGTAGAGAGAAGAGCAGATGTGGGAGGGATGGCGGTAGAGAGAAGAGCAGATGTGGGAGGGATGGCGGTAGAGAGAAGAGCAGATGTGGGAGGGATGGCGGTAGAGAGAAGAGCAGATGTGGGAGGGATGGCGGTAGAGAGAAGAGCAGATGTGGGAGGGATGGCGGTAGAGGGAAGAGCAGATGTGGGAGGGATGGTGGTAGAGAGAAGAGCAGATGTGGGAGGGATGGCGGTAGAGGGAAGAGCAGATGTGGGAGGGATGGCGGTAGAGAGAAGAACAGGGAGGGGAGGGATGGTGGTAGAGAGAAGAGCAGATGTGGGAGGGATGGTGGTAGAGAGAAGAGCAGATGTGGGAGGGATGGCGGTAGAGAGAAGAGCAGATGTGGGAGGGATGGCGGTAGAGAGAAGAGCAGATGTGGGAGGGATGGCGGTAGAGAGCAGAGCAGATGTAGGAGGGATGGCGGTAGAGAGCAGAGCAGATGTGGGAGGGATGGCGGTAGAGAGAAGAGCAGATGTGGGAGGGATAGCGGTAGAGAGCAGAGCAGATGTGGGAGGGATGGCGGTAGAGGGAAGAACAGATGTGGGAGGGATGGCGGTAGAGAGAAGAGCAGATGTGGGAGGGATGGCGGTAGAGAGAAGAGCAGATGTGGGAGGGATGGCGGTAGAGAGCAGAGCAGATGTGGGAGGGATGGCGGTAGAGGGAAGAACAGATGTGGGAGGGATGGCGGTAGAGAGAAGAGCAGATGTGGGAGGGATGGCGGTAGAGAGAAGAGCAGATGTGGGAGGGATGGCGGTAGAGAGAAGAGCAGGTGTGGGAGGGATGGCGGTAGAGGGAAGAACAGGGAGGGAGACAGAGAAGAAAGAAAAAAGGAAAAGAAAATATTAAGAATTATGTCAAACAATATATATATATATATATGTATATATAATTGTACATATGTATATATGTATGTATACAGTATTCGTTACCTCAAATAGGTCTCCAGTATGTTTGTATGTATATATATATATATGTATGTGTATATGTATATCTATATGTATGTGTAGAAAGAGTCGTAGGTACCTCAAATAGGTGTCCAATATGTGTATGTATGTGTGTATATATATATATATATATATATATATATAATTAATACACTAACAGAGAAAGCTTTAAGCTAAACTCTGACTGGTAACCATCTCACCCAACAAACATTAGGGTATATGTTAGTATAATCCCAATTTTGTGTTTGGGGTGCTAACTATATGTATTTTGTGGAAAGCCAGTTGTATTATTTTATATGAGATATAATTAAAATTAAAATATATCTCTCTTTCCAAACACAGACACACACACAAGCTGCGTACACGTAAAACATAACTTGGAAGACGGACGAATATATATATATATATATATATATATATATATATATATATATATATATAATTAATACACTAACAGAGAAAGCTTTAAGCTAAACTCTGACTGGTAACCATCTCACTCAACAAACATTAGGGTATATGTTAGTATAATCCCAATTTTGTGTTTGGGGTGCTAACTATATGTATTTTGTGGAAAGCCAGTTGTATTATTTTATATGAGATATAATTAAAATTAAAATATATCTCTCTTTCCAAACACAGACACACACACAAGCTGCGTACACGTAAAACATAACTTGGAAGACGGACGAATATATATATATATATATATATATATATATATATATATATATATATATATATATATATATATATGAAAAAGAACACAAGAGCGTCTACAACATCAAAAGATTTTTATTGGCTTACAATGTTTCTTCCTTACGTAACCGTAGGATTCGTCAGAGCTATAAAAGGGGTTTGATTGGTGTTATGGACTCTACCAACCAAACATTCAAGAACAAAGAGTAAAGAGAGTAAAGAGCAAAAGTAGGGGACGATAAGTCTAATTTATGTATAGAGAGTGGTAGTTACCTCAAATAGGTCTCCAATGAGACCATAACGAACTACTGTGACAGTACACTGCCACAAGGAAGCACAATAAAGATATTCATTTGGGTCGAACATATTTCTCATCATAGCAAATCCAATAATGCCGTATAAATAGAACACTACCATGCCTAGAATACCAACCCAGACTAGTGACTTGCCTGTAATAGAGAGAGTTAGAGTGTTATATATATGTAGGTAGATATATAGTGTTATATATATATATATAGATAGATATATAGTGTTATATATATATATATATAGATAGATATATAGTGTTATATATAGATAGGTAGATATATAGTGTTATATATATAGAGAGAGATATATAGTGTTATATATATATATATATAGTGTTATATATATATAGATAGATATATAGTGTTATATATAGAGATATATAGTGTTATATATATATAGATAGATATATAGTGTTATATATATAGATAGATATATAGTGTTATATATAGAGAGATATATAGTGTTATATATAGAGATATAGATATATAGTGTTATATATATAGATAGATATATAGTGTTATATATATATATAGATATATATATAGAATTATATATGTATATATATATATAGAGAGAGAGAGAGTGAGAGAGCTAGATACATAGATAGATGTATAGAAATATATATATATATATATATATATATATATACATTCATACATGCACACACACACACACGTCATCATCTTCATTTTACGTCTGCTTTTCCCAGCTTGTAAGGGTGGGGCAGGTCCTATTCAGCACAGCATCTCTCCACTTGTCACGGTCCTTCGTCATCTCCTCTGTGAGCTTCAGTGATCTCAGGTCTGTTCTCACCACCTCCACCCATGTTTTTCGTGGTCTTCCTCCACTGCATCTTCCTTCTACTGGCATTTCTTGTCACTTCTTTACTCAGCGGTCATCCTCCATGCGCATCACATGTCCATACCATCTCAGCCTTCTCCACCACACACTACAGCCTATCCCTATTATACACAGTTTCTCTCTCAACTCATCTATGCTTGGTTGTTCACGTACATTGACATTGCACATCCAACGGAGCATGCTTGCTTCATTTCTTTCCAGCCATCGTATATCCTCTGCAGTTGCTGCCCATGTCTCACTACCATGCAGCATATATATATATATATATATATATATATATATATATATATATATATATATATAAAGAATGATTAATAAAACAGGTAGACATCATAAAAAGGTAATTTATTCCAAGTGTTTACAAATGTTTCCTTAGTAGTTACACAGCCTAGTCATGCTATATGCAAATTGGTAGTTATTAATTTTCAGATACTCAATTTTCAAATGCTCTTCGTACCACCAATTCTTCAAAACTAATGGCTGAATCATAGTTTCTTTATATTATAACACTTACTGCATTCAGGATAATCCTAAGCATTTCTTGCATAACCTAATATATATATAGAAGTGGTTACACAACAGTTAGTTTACCATACCGAGAACAATATATATATACAAAAGGTGTCCCCCCCAAAAAAATATATACACATTTCAACAGCATAATTACGTTGCCTTGATAGCCAAAGAAGTATAGACAATAGAATGTGTGTACTGACCGTTCTGTGTAACAGCTTTAATAACGCCACCAAGTAGTTGGTTGTTGTTGACTATATTCAGTAAATGGAAGGCGAAAAAGTATCCATGGGACACTGTTCCCCCTACTGATAATGTAACAAACATCTGGGAATGAAATACAACAGAGAAATATTGTTATACATAGTTGCATATATATATATATATATAAGGATTAGAATACTGGAGCGTGTTTGAGTCAAACACCCTCTTCGTATTATAGAAATGACAGTAAAAGGTATAGCTCAATGCAGTTAAACAGAGCCGAAAAATTAAGAGAGTAAAACAAAGAATCCTTTAATACATCAAAAGTTTTTATTAGCCGACAATGTTTCGTCCTATTAAGGACTCATCAGGGCAATCAAAACAACAAGAGGTATATATATATATGCATGTATGTATGTAAAAGGTAAACAGAAATAACAACACAATCGGTACAGTATATGGAAGGGATATATTAGGTTAACGCTTGATATAGCGGGAAGAGGGTCTTGACGTTTCGGACGCTAGTCCTTCCCCAGAAGAAAGAATGAGAAATAAGATAGATTGAAGGGATGGGCGGGTTGGAATATATATATATATATATATATATATATATATATATATATATATCCACTGTTAATGTAACAAATATCTGGGAATGAAACACATACCTAGTTACATATAGTTACACATAGTTATATATATGTTGTTGTACATAGATATATACAGTTATATATAGTTATACATACATCTTAGTGTCTATATACATACATACAGAGTTTTTTCGTCTGTGTAAATATATATATATCGACAGTCAATCGATTTTTCCTCACATCGGACCGAGGAAACAATGTTTCCGTTGGTCTTTCCAGTTGCTAGTACTATCTATCGGTCGCAACTCCAGGTAGAAGGAGCAACATGGAATAAAGTGTCTTGCTCAAGGACATAACGCATCGCCCGGTCCAAGAATCGAACTTACAACCTCACAATTGCGAATCCAGTTCTCTAACCACCCAGCCACACACCTTCAAATATATATATACATATATATATATATTTTCAAAGTCCAGCAGGAGCAAGAGTGGGAAGGATTGTCCCGACGAGAACCAGTTGAGTTCGAAATGCATCGGCGATTGTCCCCCTTGCTTTTGCTGGACACCACTAGGTGGCATTAGCTGCCACTCTTATTCTTAGCTATGGCTTTCTAAATGTTTATTTATAAACATACCATATTTCTTTAGAAGTACAAAATTCAAATACATATTTGTGCACAGCTATGTTCGAAGCTAAATTCCAACCCCCCTCTCTCTCTCTCTCTCTCTATATATATATATATAAACATGTATATATATACATACACACACACATATTCTAGCATGGCATCTCCATTCAAGACAGAGTGTACAGGGTGTGTTTTATCATGGCGTCCTCACTATCATTTTACAGAATGTACTGGGTGTATTTCATAGTGACACCAGTACTACTATTTTATAGTGTCTCCACTTCTAACTCCCCTCCAACACTTCCACCTCCAAAAGATCCATCTCCACCCCAACACATCCACCGCCACCCTCACCCCAACACAACACCAACAAAGCCCCCAGTAAACCCCCACCCTCACCAACAAAGAAGTCAAAAGACCCCCAAAAAATCTTACCAAGTAGAAGAATGTTACAAAACTAAAAAATTTACATTCCAGTTTTGATATATGTTTTTTTTTGTTGTCTCCTCCCTCCTCTTCTTGTTTTTTCTTTTTCACAGCTAATTTCCTGGAAAGATAAAACACAACACCACACAACACTGCCTGATTAGTTCTGAATAATGATGATGATGTTTTCTACTTTAGGCACAAGAGCAGCAATTATAATAATTGTTTCTACTTTAGGCACAAGGCCAGCAAATACCCAGTGCATTACTGGTACTTTATTTTGCTGGCCTTGTGCAGCAATTATAATAATGGCCCTAACAGTTGTTCCAATGTTCAAAAGTGACCCACCAATGGAATATGTTGCACACCCTCGTTATAGACTATAGCTATCCATACGTATGTTTGGCTGGGTGGATGTATATACTTAATACCTAAGGGAGATAACTTCCACATTGAAGTTATCAAAGTTATTCCCCTTAGATACGCAGTACATACATACACGCACACAGACATACAACTATTTTGAAAATCTGAACATAAATGTGATTTCTACTCTAGGCAACAATCCAGCAATTTGGGGGAGGGGAAAGAGATAGGGAGGGCGAGAGAGATGGAGGCGATGACAGTGGGAGTTCGGCTCTTCCGTTTTCGGACACATTGTACTCGTTCACACTGGAAATCGCATTTCAAAACATAGACGGGGGCAGTGGGGGTTTTACACAAAAATCAAGTAAAAAATAGGAAAATAATAACAATAAACAAGAAAAATACAACCATGAAAATTCCCGAATAGGGAGGATAACCACCCAGGGTTAATTCAGGTACCCCACCAATCCACCGAGGGTCACTCAGCCCTCAAAAGCCACGATCTCCCTGAGCGCAATTAATGATTATGGCTATATATGAGGGTCAGATGAAAAGTTCATAAGCTGACCAAGATACTCTCATGGAATGACCAAATGAGGTTTATTTTTTAACATAATCCATGGAAAGAAACAATGCAGTTATATGCAAGATTTCACAGCTCTAGCATCATACTTTCATAGTCAGTCTATGACCAAGATACTCTCATGGAATGACCAAATGAGGTTTATTTTTTAACATAATCCATGGAAAGAAACAATGCAGTTATATGCAAGATTTCACAGCTCTAGCATCATACTTTCATAGTCAGTCTATGACCAAGATACTCTCATGGAATGACCAAATGAGGTTTATTTTTTAACATAATCCATGGAAAGAAACAATGCAGTTATATGCAAGATTTCACAGCTCTAGCATCATACTTTCATAGTCAGTCTATGACCAAGATACTCTCATGGAATGACCAAATGAGGTTTATTTTTCAACATAATCCATGGAAAGAAACAATGCAGTTATATGCAAGATTTCACAGCTCTAGCATCATACTTTCATAGTCAGTCTATGACCAAGATACTCTCATGGAATGACCAAATGAGGTTTATTTTTCAACATAATCCATGGAAAGAAACAATGCAGTTATATGCAAGATTTCACAGCTCTAGCATCATACTTTCATAGTCAGTCTATGACCAAGATACTCTCATGGAATGACCAAATGAGGTTTATTTTTCAACATAATCCATGGAAAGAAACAATGCAGTTATATGCAAGATTTCACAGCTTTAGCATCACTCCTTCATAGTCAGTCTATGAGCCTTTCAGCTGACCCTCGTAAAACAGGGAATATCTCACAGCTAGGGCTCAGACAAAACCCACAATTAAAGGGGACAAAAAAGAAATAAAAAAAGAAATAAAAAGAAAAAGAACATTTTATCGGGTCGTCAAGTATGAAATCTGTAGAAATTTCTTTTTATTTTAGAAATTTCTACAAATTTGAGACTCAATATATATATATTTACATATACAATATAGGTGTATGTTTGTATGGTTGTATGTATGTACTGCGTAACTAAGGGGAATAACTAGCAATGCCTTAAATGAAGATTGTATAAGTTATCTCCCTTACAAATTATGTCTATACATACACTCACACAAACATACGTCTAAATTGTAAACATTGTAACGTGTTTATATATGAAGTGGTTAACCGCGGATTCTAAAGCTTTTTGATAGGTAATCACTTCGATTACTGGTCGATAACTGATCAGAGAGAGGTGGAGAGAGACAAAGAGAGGGAGAGAGAGAGGATGAGAGAGAAAGGAAGAATGAAGGAAGAAGAGGGAGAGAGAGAAAAAAAAGGGAAATAGAAAAAGGGTGGGAAAGAGAAAGAGAGAGGAAGAGGGAGAGAGAGAGAGAGAAATAAAGACAGAAAGAGAAAGAGAGAGAGACATAGAAAGAAAGAGAGAGAGGGAAAAAGAGAGAGAAAAAGAGAGAGAGAAATAAAGACAGAAAGAGAGAGGGAGAGACAGAGGAGAGAAAAGAAGAGAGAGTGTGTGGGAAAGAGAGTAAAAGGGATAGAGGGAGATAAAGAGAGGTGGAGATGAGAAGAGAAGCTCTGGTATGCAGTAAAAACTAAATGAACATCGACCGACTCATTGGTCATTCTTCCAATGAATAAGACCCCGCGTAGTTAGTTATTAGGGGTCAATTCCTCACCACAATCTCTTTCTCTCTCTGTCTCTCTATCTCTCTATCTGTTTGTCTGTCAGAATGTCTGCCTGTCTGTCTGAGTCTGTATATCTATCTATCTATCTGTCTATCTATCTATCTCATGCACAGACCAAAAATCAGTGCATATATATATACATATATACATATATATGGAAGGGATATATTAGTTTAATGCTTGAAATAGCAGGAAGAGGGTCTTAACGTTTCGGACGCCAGTCCTTCATCAGAAGAAAGAATGAGAAATAAGATAGATTGAAGGGACGGGAGGGTTGGACACAAACAACCACAAAACAGAGGACAGATAATATGATAAGATAAAATGGGAAAGCAGTGACTTACTTGAGAAAGATGACTATATTTTTCAGGTTGGGTAGACTTGGATGATTGCAGACAAAGTAGCTGATGAGGACTAACATAGAGAAAAAGTTATGCATGCCTCCCATCACGTAAATAGCGATTGTATATTGGTCTTGTGTTAGGGTGTGGATTACAGGAACGGGGCTGTTGGTAGAGAAATAGTAGGTTTAGTAGATTTAGTAGATATACTGTAGTAATGTTAGAATGTTTTAGGAAAGAATTACTGGACAGATTTGTAGCTCGGAGATCAGAGAGTCACTCCAGGTAGAGCTGCTTCTACCAATTGAGAGACCACAGTTCTGATACTATGGACATGTGGTTAGAATGTCTCAGGAAAGAATCTCTGGACAGATTTTATGGGTGAAACCAACTGGCAGGAGACCCAGGGGGTAGGCCCCGAGTGAGATGGTTGGATAACATCCTTGAGCTTGACTGGTCTACTTGGGTGATCCACCTGGATCAATTGGAGATGGTTGCTTCTGACAGGACCCACTGTTTGACTTCGAGTATATATATACTAACTAAATAGATATGTTTCTTTATTAGCCACAGGGGCACAAAAGAAGGGGACAAATACAAAGGGGGAAGTTTACATACAATAAAAACGTGTAAAATACTATCGCAAATGCAATTTAAAAATTAGTCGATTTTCCCCAATAGGGGGAGACAGTTCATATGGGTGACACATACCTCCGAAAAAATGTGCAACCCTCATCTCCAGGAGTACAAAGAGTTTGTACTCCTTTCCTCTCCTCCTCCTTTTCCTCAACCTACAGGCTGATATAGAGAGAAGGCCCATTCACTCGGGCCATTCTCGCCACTTTCACCCACCTTTCATATACTAACTAGATAGATAGATAGATATAAATGTAGTGACTTACTCATTAATGCCATCTATTAGTGTGGCATTTCCTTTCTGCAGAGAAGCCTTGGCATTCCATGTGATGAGCATCATAATGTTGATAGCGAAACTTAAGATTGTTACCATGTGGTTCCAAAATAGCCTGAAACAAACAAACAAATATAGATATATATAATTATGAATAAAATAAGAGGAGGCTGGACTGGTGTAAATCCTTGAAAGGTTTATTATACTATGATCATTTCAATAACCGGGTTCCGTATGAATCCGGTGATATCATCAGGTATTCGAAATATAATAAAGGAATATATAAAAATCCATGGGTCCGAAAATCAGTGACAGAGACAGAGAGGACGACTGACCAACTAGCTGCTTTCACCTCGGTCAGTCGCCCTGACATGTGTATATATGTGTGTAAAGGAGAGCAAAGAGAAAAGGAGAGCAAGGAGAGCAACAGTAAAAGGAGAGCAAGGAGAGCAACAGTAAAAGGAGAGCAAGGAGAGCAACAGTAAAAGGAGAGCAAGGAGAGCAACTGTAAAAGGAGAGCAAGGAGAGCAACTGTAAAAGGAGAGCAAGGAGAGCAACTATAAAAGGAGGGCTAGGAAAGGAGAAAAGGAGAGGTTAAGGCAAATATTGCTCAAGTTATGCCGGAAGCAGACAAAGGTGAAAAAAATCAACTGAAGCGGTAGATTCTGCACCAAAATGACTTTTCTTCCTTTACATCGAGTTTTCGTCTTTTGTAACTCCTGGTACAAAAACTTTCTTCACAAGATTTTCTATCAGCACCAATTTCCTCGACAAAGACCCTTCAACGTGGAAGGATGGCCCCTGGTTACAAAAGTGGACTTGAAAACCTTGAGAAGACAGTTGTTGTGAATGATGTAGAAAGAGGAGTCAAACTCATTCAGGATTACAATAACATTCTCACAAAAGATGAAACTGAGAAACAATTTGTTTTACAGATCATTACTGAAAACCATAAAACACCCAACTGCTACTAAATCCTCTCTTATGCAAAAATAATGTTCAATATTCAATATTCAGTGTTCACATTATGTTTTTGATTCTAAATAAAAATGCGTTTCTCTTATAGAAGTTGTGTGCTTTATTTAGAAAACCTAATATTTCTTAATAATCTATCAGTCGCAACTCCAGGTAGAAGTAGCAATGTGAAATAAAGTGTCTTGCTCAAGGACATAACGCAACGCCTGGTCCAGGAATCGAACTCACAACCTCACGATTGTGAATCCAATCAGCCACACACCTTCACTATATATATATATATATATGTCTATATATGTGTGTATATATATACATGTTTGTATAGATTTGCATTTATATATATATATATATATAAGTGTGTGTGTGTTTGTTTGTATATATACCCATACATATACAAGCATACATATATACATACCTTCTAAACCACTAAGCCACACACATTCACACATAACTACACACACACCCTCTACAATGCCCTTTTCTCCCAAACACACACATACATACACATACAAACACACACACACCTACACCACAACATACCCCTGCCTCCACAACCCCACCTTCACCAACACACCACCACACCATCAACAAAAGACCAGAGGAGACAGGATTCTACTTACCATCCTTTGGTAAGAAGGAGTGCCAATGGGTTCCCAAGAATACGTCTTTGGTAAGCAATGTCTTTCATTATATCTTTTGCCCATTCCATCAAATCACGGATCTTGTTACTGGGAGAAGAACGGTCAACGTTCCATTTTAGTTTCTCCTTTACTTCTTCTCTTAAAACTCGCTAAAACCAGAAAATGACGAGAACAAACTGGTTAGAAATATATAACCAAAAGTTAAACAAGGTTCATTGATTAATCAATGAATATAGTTTTACAATAGATTAGAAGCACTAACAGGAAGGGTTAGATGACTTCAGTATGACCTAGGAAGGGTTAGATGACTTCAGTATGATCTAGGAAGGGTTAGATGACTTCAGTATGACCTAGGAAGGGTTAGATGACTTCAGTATGACCTAGGAAGGGTTAGATGACTTCAGTATGACCTAGGAAGGGTTAGATGACTTCAGTATGACCTAGGAAGGGTTAGATGACTTCAGTATGATCTAGGAAGGATTAAATCAATCAACTTACTTTGTTCCTGACTCTGAAATTAATCTTCTGGAGACAATCATCTTTCACAATTTCTATTGATGAACAATTTTTCTTATAAAAGTTGAAAGCCTTTTGTTGTTGTGGAGTAACATGGGCTGAGTTAAATAGAGAAGAGATTGAAGAGTGTTATTTATATGTTTACACCTTATATAACCCCCACTGTCCCTGTCTATTGTACTGTCCCCTATATAGAGTCCCTTGTGGCCAATAAACAATTTATTATTATTATTGTTGCAAGAGGGCACTTTGCCCTAGTGGACAGGGTGACTGTAGCTTTTGTGGGATATATATAATATAATCCTAATGTATATATATAATCCCAATATATATATACTAGCTAAATTACCCGCGCCTTGCTGCGTTTCACACATTTATTTTCTAAGAAAATAATGATTGATTTTAAATCAGTGATATAATTTATGGAGAAAAACTCTGCCTTTCAATATTACTCAATGTAAAATGTAATGCATGAAAAATTGGAAAACATTATTTTTTGTAATATATCAAATCAAAATGACATTATTAAATCTTATTCTTATTTTGTTTCTTGTAAATAATTTTTTTCAAAATATCAATTCAAAACTTTTGTGAATAGGCCTCATATGTTGTCATTTAACTTTGGTTTAAATTTCATATAAATCGAAGGGAAAAGATTTTAAGCAGGGGTTTTGTGCCCCTGGGGAACCCTTTGATTAAAATGAAATATACTTATCCAAGTACCCTGGGCAATGTAGTTTCAGAATATATATGGTTATGGGGGTCTATCTCCAAAGCAAAAGAAGGAGTTTGTGAACAAACAAACAAACAGACATGAATACAACTTTATATATATATATATATTATCCCAATGTATGTGTGTGTGTGTGTGTGTGTGTGTGTGTGTGTGTGTGTGTGTGTGTGTGTGTGTGTGTGTGTGTGTGTGTGTGTGTGTGTGTATACTGACCTGTTGCAAACAACTTTTGGTCAATATCATTCATTCGAGCCAATATAATGTAGAGAGAAAAGCCCACATTCATGTAGGTGTCTGCCAGAGGGTCTTTAGCTTTTGGCTGGAGAAAGAAAGATAAGAGAAGATAAATACACCCAGTACACTCTGTAAAGTGGTTGGTGATAGGAAGGGTATCCAGTAGTAGGACAACTGTTTAAGAGGACCCTTCTGTTCCGTCATAGACATGACAAACTCCTTAGTGTTGGTAATTTACACAATAAATACACCCAGTACACTCTGTAAAGTGGTTGGTGATAGGAAGGGTATCCAGTAGTAGGACAACTGTTTAAGAGGACCCTTCTGTTCCGTCATAGACATGACAAACTCCTTAGTGTTGGTAATTTACACAATAAATACACCCAGTACACTCTGTAAAGTGGTTGGTTATAGGAAGGATGTCCAGTAGTAGGACACCTGCCAAGCAAGAGTTGAAATAGGTAGAGCATCCAGCTGTAGGAAGCTTGCTAAACAAAGAGTTGGGAAGACTCTTCAGTTGTGTCAATGACATGACAATCTTTGAAGTGTTGGTGCATTAAAAAATACACGCAGTACACTCTGTAAAACTGCTGGTGATAAGAAAGGTATCCACGAGTAGGAGATCTGCCAAACAAAAGGTTGGAAGAATTCTTCAGTTGTGTCAAAAGTATGACAATCTCTCAATTGTTAATGCCATGAAAAATACACCCACTACACTCTGTAAAGTGGTTGGTGATAGGAAGGGTATCCATGAGTTAAGAGCACTGGTTCAACTGGTTAAGAGGATCCTTCTGGTCAGTCATAGACATGACAAACTCCTTAGTGTTGGTGATTTACACAATAAATACACCCAGTACACTCTGTAAAGTTGTTGGTTACAGGAAGGGCATTGTGAAATACTTACAATCACTCCCTGGATAAAACTCCCCCCTGCCAGGGCAAATGATTTTGCAGTCTGCATATAGTTTCCAGAGCCGGACAAATTCTTCAAGTCTTCAAGTTTGGTTTTATCTGGTTGATGCATTTCATGACATTCCGTCATCAGTTGAAGAACTGCTTTTTTATCCAGAGTATCTTTTACTTCCTGTTTAAAAAACAACATCAACAACAACATCATCAATGAACAACGAGAAATTTATTTGATAAAGGTTGCTTTTCACCGAAATATAAAACATTTCCAATTTCTTATCTTTTACTTCCTGTTTAAACAACAGCAACATCAATGAACAATGAAAGATTTACTCAACATATCAATACACCACACAACACTACACCCCATAACAGTACCATGCAACACAACACCACACTACACCCCAAAACACAACACTACGCTACACAACCCTATACAACACAACAAAGTACAATACAACATCACACCACATAATACCCCACAACACCACACCACACTACACTACACCACAATCCTACAACACAACACCCCACAATACCACAACCCTACAACACAACACAACACCCACAATGCCACATCACACAACACCCACCCCACATCACACTACACCCCACCATTACCTTTGCTACTTGTGAGGGTCCCGGGCCATTTTCTTCAATCAAGGATACAATCAAATTTGCGATACTTTGTCGCAATTCCAGAACCTATGAACAGAAAAGAAAAAAACGATTGTTTTAATAAAAACTGGAGTGGATATGTTACTATTGAG
>OZ024765.1:2743022-2750522 GCA_964016885.1 Eledone cirrhosa | reverse complement strand
ACTGTAGATACTACTGACCCCTACATAGTACTCACCTGCAACTGCTGGTTCTGACCATCACACATGCGTGCCATGACCTTAAGTACTAGTTCGATATAACCATCATTCTTATAGTCCAAAGAATTGTCTGGTTGTTCGCCAGTGGACTGGTCAGGCTCCGTCTCTTCATCAGTCTATATAAGGAGATAGATAGATAGATAGATACATAGAGAGAGATAGAAAGATATATATATATATAGATAGATAGATACATACATAGATAGATAGATAGATAGATAGATAGATACATAGATACATAGAGAGAGATAGAAAGATATATATATATATAGATAGATAGATAGATAGATAGATAGATAGATAGATACATAGAGAGAGATAGAAAGATATATATATATATAGATAGATAGATAAATAGAGAGAGATATAGATAGATAGATAGATAAATAGATACATAGAGAGAGAAAGATAGATATATATATATAGATAGATAGATAGATAGATACATAGAGAGAGATAGAAAGATATATATATATATATATATATATATAGATAGATAGATAGATAGATACATAGAGAGAGATAGAAAGATATATATATATATATATATATATATATATATAGATAGATAGATAGATAGATAGATAGATAGATACATAGAGAGAGATAGAAAGTTATATATATATATAGATAGATAGATAAATAGAAAGAGATATAGATAGATAGATAGATAAATAGAGAGAGATATAGATAGATAGATAAATAGATACATAGAGCGAGATAGAAAGAGATATATAGATAGATATCTTTCTTTATTTGCCACAGGGGCGTACAAGGGACATTAACAATAATAAATAACAATAAACTATATAAAAAACAATTGAAATCCCCAATAGGGGGGAACGTTACTGCAGGGTTGTTTTACACCCCGTGGATAGAACAACCCTCAACACCAGGAACACGTTTTGTAGGTGTTCCTGTCTTCCCTCTGTTTGTCTTCCTCAACCTACAGGTTTATATACAGAGAAGGACCATTCACTTTGGCTATTTTGGCCCCATTCACCCACCTTTCAGCGAATTTACTGGGGTGAGGCACCTCTCTCTCCACTCTCACCTTCCTTCTGAAGTGGTACTTAAAGAAGGGGATGAGTTGTTGTCCGGAGAGAAAGGTGTTTGCCCCCAGTCCTTTTAACCTCGTCCACCATATTACCTCTTTCGCCATAGCCACCAGACAGAGGAAAACCGCTTCTTCTTCATTCTTAAATGAAGGCAGTGGGGTGATCCTCACGATGGACTCAGCTGACAACTGGATGCGTCCCACACGTGACAGTAGCTGTTCGACATAATTCCAATAGAGAGATAGATAGAGAAAGATAAAGAGAATGAACCCTCAAATAAAACCTGCCACCACCATATAAGACCCCTAACCAGATACCACCCCAGTCAAATAAAACCCCCAAATGAACCCTTCAAATAAAACCTACTGCCACCAAATAAAACCCTCACTAAATAAACCCCCGACCAAATAAAACCCCCAAATAAACCTTGCCAAATAAGACCCATAACCAGATACCACCCCCCTCAAATAAAACCCCCAAACGAACCCCTCCAGTAAAACCTGCCTCCACCAAATAAAGCCCTTAATTTATAAATCCTACCTCAATCTTAACTGAGACTTCTGGTTCAGGTTCTGGCATATCAATCATTAAGGCTTCTTCTTCCTTCATTAAGGGGTTAGCAAAGGTAACCTCCTTCTTAAAGCCATTGGCTTGGATTTCCTTCTTTGATTTACTTTTCGGTAATAACTTCTCATTCTTAGACTTTTTATCTTTGGCAGTGGATGGCTTCTTGCGTTGCTTAGAATCGGCGGAGGACTGCTTTCGCTTCGTCTGTTGTTTTTGTTTTATCGGGGGGTCATCATAATGTTGTAGTGGTTGTTGTGGTGGTAAAAATATATATAAAAAATAAATAAGAATACAAAAAACAACAACAGACATGAAAAATAAAAAAAAATATAATATAATAAATTGAAAAGTATCTTCATCTTTGGTTTTTCTTGACCACATAACACAGAATGACTTGTCTCTGCTCCATCTTGTTACCTGTATATTTTCACCACAACCACATTGTAGGAGCTTTCAAACCTCACAGTTTTAAAAAAACATATAATTTCAAGTAAGTTTGTTTTGAAACAGCGAGCGAAGTTCGAAATTTAGTAGAAATAAATTTTTTGCTGTATTTTTGACTAAAGATATTTTAACCTGATAGTGGGGTTTAGAACCCTCTAAAAATGGAAAAGGATGAGTATTGACGTACATGTATGTCAATACTCATCTTTTTCCATTTCTTTGAGGGTTTTAACCCTTTAGCATTTACATTATTCTATATTTACTATCGTACTTTCACAGTAAAGGCTTTATCTTACATAATTATCTCACATAATATCGAATCTACAAGATTTTGATGTTATTTATTTTGAGAACAATACCTTAATGTAGGTATGAGCAGCCAGTTACAGCCGGTTTGAACAGAAAGAAGTGAGAGAGTTCTGACCAGATATGGCCAGTTTGATTGCTAAAGGATTAAACCCCACTATCAGGCTAAAATTTCTTTAGTCAAAAATATGGCGAAAGCTTCTATTTCTATTAAATATAATTTATTTTCAGTCATCCTAATGTAGTTGTTGTTGTGACAAAAATACAGTCATTGGGGTGCCACTCAAGACTTTTTTACTGACAACTGTCGCTATTTCTCTCTATTCTCCGTCTTATGTAGGGTCTCTGTGTTGTGCCCAGTCCAGTTTTTGGTGTTGTTGGACCACAATTTTCTTTGGCTATATATATATATATATATATATATATATTAAAATATAGAGAAAAATACTGCAGGTAGCACATGGTAACATGTAATAAAATACGTCCCTCATCAGTGATTTGCCGAAGATCATAGATATTTCATTGCATTAAAAATCATATATATATATATTCGACAGCTAGTTCAGATCTAGCTGTCGAAACGGCCGGAGCTCAGCCGTCGGGGTCCTGACTCTTTTCCTATTACCCACTCTACTACCCTAAGTATCGAGTACTCTGGTGCGTTATGGTCCATCTGGTTCCTTACCACACTTCCTTTGTTATATATATAGTACTGTGGGGTATTCTCCTCACAGTAACATCTACTTTATCTAAACTGATGATAATGATTAAGACCTGGCAAATAAATAAAATATATAATACATATATCTCACAGAACAAGAGAAAAAAAAAGCTGAAAAAAAAAATATATTTCATGGTTATATATTTATAGTTGTGTATTGTTGTTGTTGTTGTTGTTATGACTAAAACACAAACATAAAAAATAGAGGAAAAAAACTCTCCTAAAAAATAAAAAAATATAATGTTTTATAGTTAACTGAAACATAAACAATTACAACAACAGCAACAACAATAATAACAATAATAACAACAACAACTGCAGAATCAATAACAGTAAAAAAATATAATCTTGTTACCTGTTTTCCAATAAAACTAGCCAGCATTAAGAACAAAGGTTACAAAAAAAAAATAACAACAACAAAAAACAGTGGTAGAGGTGGGAGGGGGTATCATTAAATCATCATCTTTCTGTTTGTCTGTCTGTCTGTCTGTCATTCTGTTTTTATTTTACCGTTTAGTCAAGGAGGTGCAGAACCCATGACTAAAATGATTGCTGTGGTTACTGTTTATCAGCTCAATTTGCTTAAAATGTGTGTTAACCCTTTAGTATCTAAACTGGCCATATCCGCCCAGAATTCTCTCACCTCTTTCTGTTCAAACCAGCTGTAACTGGCCGCTCATACTGATGTTAAAGTATTGTTCTCAAAATAAATAACATCAAAATCTCGTAGATTCGATATTATGTGAGGTAAAGCCTTTACTGTGAAAATACAATAGTATATATAGAGTAATGTAAATGTTATGTGAGGTATTATGTGAGGTAAAGCCTTTACTGTGGAAATACAATAGTATATATAGAGTAATGTAAATGTTATGTGAGATATTATGTGAGGTAAAGCCTTTACTGTGGAAATACAATAGTATATATAGAGTAATGTAAATGTTATGTGAGATATTATGTGAGGTAAAGCCTTTACTGTGAAAATACAATAGTATATATAGAGTAATGTAAATGTTATGTGAGATATTATGTGAGGTAAAGCCTTTACTGTGAAAATACAATAGTATATATAGAGTAATGTAAATGTTATGTGAGATATTATGTGAGGTAAAGCCTTTACTGTGAAAATACAATAGTATATATAGAGTAATGTAAATGTTATGTGAGATATTATGTGAGACCCCGAGCAGCTTTACCGGTCCTTCCGTCCAGCGTCCGACGACGCCATCGGAAGGCATCGGTTTGTCTCTCCACGATCTGAGTTGCAAACCGATGGATTTGTCCCAGTTCAGCTTCGCTCCTGTGAGACTTTTGTATTCCTTCAGTAAGGTGCCGACTTCCTCGATTTGTGAGGCGCTCGACACCATTACTGTCACGTCGTCGGCGTAGGCCGACGCCGCTTTCCGCAGTCCCGGTTCCAGAGGGATGCCCTGCAATAGTTCCAACTTCCGCAGTAGTGGCTCGAGAGTCAGTACGTACAGAAGGGAGGAGAGAGGGCATCCCTGTCGAATGGATCGCGTAATATGGAACGGCTCCGAGAGGTAGCCGTTCACCTTGACCCTTAAGCAGATGTTGCTGTTGTGCATTGCAGCAATCCAGCCCCTGAACACGGGTCCGAAGCCTGCCGCCTCGAGCACCGCATCCAGGTAACGATGGTCAACCCTATCGAAAGCCTTAGACTGATCCAAGTTGATCAGGGCCCCACCGAAGCCGGGTTTACACCCTACCCTCTCTATGATGTATCGCATGAGGTGGAGGTTGTCGTGTATGGACCTGGTCGGGATTGCGCATGTCTGCATAGATGGCTTGATAGACGTATAGTTGGATAGACATAGATAGATAGACAGATATATAGACAAACAGATAGATTGACACACAGTTATAGAGAGATATATAGACAAATATATACATAGATAAGTATTTAAAGAGTTAAACTGACAGATAGATAGACTGATATATAGATGAACAGATAGATAAACAGATATATAGATATATAGATAGACAGATAGATAGATATATAGACAGACAGATAGATAGACAGATATATAGATATATAGATGAACAGATAGATAGATATATAGACAGACAGATAGATATATAGACAGACAGATAGATAGATAGATTAGATAGATAGATAGATTGATGCTTTAAAAAATGGTTTCTGATTTAGGCGCAGGGCAAAAGGTTTGGGAGGAGAGAAAAGCTGATTAAATCGACCCCCAGTGGATTACAGGCACTTTATTTTAGGGGAAAAATGTAAGAACAAATCTAACCTCTAGCCTTAGCATGTGGAATTAAAGAATGAATAGAATCGTTCGATAAGATCCCAGATCTCACTTGCTTAACTATTGGGGTGGACCTTGTCAAATTGTTGGTTGTTCCATTGCTGATACTATCTACTGGTTAACACTCCTGGCAGATGGAGCAACTTTCAAATTGGACCAAGGTAACAATGTTTCCATTGGTCTTTCCATTACTGATACTATCTGTCAGTCACAACTCCTGGCAGAAGAAAGGAGCTGATCATCAGATCAGACCAAGGAAACAATGTTTCCATTAGTCTTTCCATTACTGATACTGTCTGTCAGTCACAACTCCTGGCAGAAGAAAGGAGCTGATCATCAGATCAGACCAAAGAAACAATGTGTCCATTGGTCTTTCCATTACTAATACTATCTGTCAGTCACAACTCCTGGCAGAAGAAAGGAACAGATCATCAGATCAGACCAAGGAAACAATGTTTCCATTGGTCTTTCCATTACTGATACTATCTGTCAGTCACAACTCCTGGCAGAAGAAAGGAGCTGATCATTAAAAAAAACTAAAACACCCCCCACCTCAACCCTCATCTACCAAAGTCAGAAATATTTTACTGGAATCTGAAATAATGGAACAATTTGTAATTTGATTTGTGGGACAATTACTGGAATATAGGAGAGAGAGAATGGTGGAGTAGGGTGGAGGTGGAGGGTGGATGAGTGGTGGTTGGCAAGTGGGGTGGTGGTGATGGGTGTGTTGGTGGCTGCAGTGGTTGGTGTGCTGGTGTGTGTATTGGTGTGTTCGTTGGTGGGTGAACTCCTTGGTTGGTATGGATGTGTTGGTAGGTGTGTTGCTGTGTTGCTGTGTGTGTTGGTGTGTGTGTCGCTGTGTTGCTGTGTTTGTGTTGGTGTGTTTGTGTTGGTGTGTTTGTGTTAGTAGATGGACGTGTTGGTAGGTGTGTTGCTGTGTGTATTGGTGTGTTGGTTGGTGTGTGTGTCGCTGTGTAGGTGTGTTTGTGTTTGTGTTGGTGTGTTTGTGTTTGTGTTGGTGTGTTGGTGTGTTGCTGTGTGTGTTGGTAGATGGACGTGATGGTGTGTGTGTTGCTGTGTATATTGGTGTGTTTGTGTGTTGGTGAGTTTGTTAATGTGTTGCTGATGGTGGCGTTTATGATGGTCCAGGATGGAAGTTGAAACAAACTACACCCAGTCCACACCCTCCACTATCCCCCACCACCGCCCCACCACCACCACACCACCCACTAACACTCTGAGCATTAAATTAAGGAAACAGTAACAACAGCAAACAAATAAATATATCCATGAATAAAATAAAATAAAATAATACTCCCCCCGCCCCCACCCTACTCACCACCACTCCACCCCGCCACCCACCACCACCCCACCCCGCCACCCTCCACCATAACATGAAACGGATATTTCAAATATTTTTATAAAGGATTGTTTTGTGCGAGGGAGGTGGGGGTGGGGGGTAAATTGGTGGAGGGGGAACGTGGGTGGTTGGGTGGGTGTGGGGGCGTGTGGGTGTGTGTGTGTGGGGGCGTGTGGGGGTGTTGGGCTGTATGGGAGCTCGTGGGTGGTTGTGTAGGTTTGTTTTCTGTATGTAGGAGGTTAAAGTGAAATTGAGGTGGTGGTGGGGGTGTAGATGTGTGTGTGGGGGTGTGTGGATGTGTGTGTGTGTTTGGAGTGTGTATGTGTGTGTGTGTGTTAGTAGGTGTGTGGTTGAGTGTGGGTGTGTGGGGTGTGTGGGCTGTGTGTGGGTGGGTGTGAGTTTTTTTCTGTATGTAGGTTAAAGTGACATTGAGGAAGGGTGTATGTGTGTGTGTGTGTTTGAGTATGTGTGTGGATGTGGGTGTATGTGTGTGTGTGTGGGTGTATGTGTGTGTGGGGGGGTGGGGTGGGGGGGGGGGGTGCGTAAATGTGTGTGTGTGTGGCGTGTGTGGGTGTGTATGGTGCTTGCATGGATGTGTGTTTGTGTGTGTGTGTGTGTGTGAGTTTTTTTCTGTATGTAGGAAGTTAAAGCAACACTGAGGTGTGTGCGCGAATGTGTAAATGTGTGTGTGGGTGTGTG
>OZ024765.1:2715522-2730522 GCA_964016885.1 Eledone cirrhosa | reverse complement strand
CAAAGGTTCTTACATAAAATTACGATGGAAAGTTTTTAGATAAATATAAACACTTTAAAACAAACAGTTTTGTATCTTAGGACCAAGGGTGGTTTTTTTGTGTGTGTGTGTGGGGGGGGGGGGGGGGGGGCTGGTATCAAAAGGATTAAATAGAATAGCTGATTAAGTTTACCACCTAAAAACAAATAGGAATTCCAGTGTCTCTTTTTTGAACAGGCATCCACATAGTTTCTGTCTACCAAATTTTACTCACAAAACCTGGTTCAAACTTGACAGAGGAATCTATAGTAGAACAGGAGAGAGAGACCCTTGTGTGCAAGGTGATGCTGTGGGGATTGGGGGTGGGATAGGGTAAAAACTTAAACTCTGTAATTACGAAACAAACTCCTAAACCACACAGCCATGCATGTGCTCTTAATAGCAACAATAACAATCACAACAACAGCAACAGGATAGAAATAATAATGATACTAATAAAAATAGCAAGCCCCTAAAACAGACTGAAACTAGAAGCGTGACGAAACTACAACAAATAAAATAAAATAAAAAAACAGCACAAAAAATAAATCTACTATAAATACATAAAATAAAATAATACAAAAAAATACAAACAAAGAAAAAAAAAAATCAGTGCTGAACTGAACTGTTATATGTATGTTTAATGACATAGACAGACATACATATACACACATACACACATATATATATATATATATGTATATGTGTATAGAACAATTAATATATATATATATGTATGTAATAATAATAGTTTCTGATTTAGGCACAAGGCCAGCAATTTTTTGGGGTGGGGGTGGTGGGGGTGGGGGAGTCGATTAAATTGACCCAGTGTATTACTGGTACTTTATTTCATCGACCCGCCCCCCGTAAGGTTGCAAGGCAAAGTTAACCTCAGCGGGATTGGAACATGGAACGTAAAGGTAAAGGGCCGTAACTCTATGCTGCAAAGCATGGTGTCAGATAATAATTGTTTCTACTTTGGGCACAATGCCAGCAATTATCCCAGTGTATTACTGGTACTCTATTTTATCGACCCCCGTAAGGATGAAAGGCAAAGTTAACCTCGGCGGGATTTGAACTCCGACCACAAAGGGCCGTAACTCTATGCTGCAAAGAATGGCGTCCGACCCTCTACCGAAGAAGTATGAGAAGAAGAGGAAGACAAAGAAAAAGACAATGTGGTGTAGTCTTACTTGTACAGTCTGGTTAGCATTGAAAAGCATGATACAGAGGAAACCTAACACCTCTTTAGCAATATTATCATTTCTGGAAGCTAGGTGAGGAAGGCATTTGTCCATAGCCCCAGATCTGTCGTAGAGTCGCTGAGTGTCGGAAATTATCTTAAGTTGCCTGAAAGTAAATATATATAAAATATATATAATTGTTTCTACTTTTTGGCACAAGGCCAGCAATTACCCCAGTACATTACTGGTACTTTATTTTATCGACCCCGTAAGGATGAAAGACAAAGTTAACCTCGGCGGGATTTGAACTCAGATCATAAAGGGACATAACTATGCTAGAAAGCATGGCGTCCGACCCTCTACCGATACTGCCAATTCACCACCCTCTATATATATAAAATATATATATGATATAATATAATATAATATAACAGAATATAATATAAAACATATATATTATAATATAATATGATATAATATAATATAATATAAAACATATATATTATAATATAAAACATATATTATAATATAATATAATATAATATAATATAATATAAAACATATATATTATAATATAATATGATATAATATAATATAATATAAAATATATATATTATAATATAAAACATATATTATAATATAATATGATATAATATAATATAATATAAAATATATATATTATAATATAAAACATTATAATATAATATGATATAATATAATAGAATATAAAACATATATATTATAATATAATATAATATAAAACATATATATTATAATATAATTGTTTCTTATATAGGCACAAGGCCAGCAATTTTTGGGGAGGGGAAAGTCGATTAAATTGACCCCAGTGCGTGACTGGTACTTTATTTTATCGACCCCGTAAGGATGAAAGGCAAAGTTAACCTCGGTGGGATTTGAACTCAGATCATAAAGGAACGTATATATTATAATATAATATAATAGAATATAATATAATAGAATAGAATATAAAACATATTTATTACAAATATATCGACAGCAATAACAACCCTTACTTCATAACTTTACTTTCTCCAGTTCTCGTCTCCCAGTCTTCACACAGTTTTCGTTCTTCATTGTGAATGAGAGCTCGAAGGACCTGTAAACACTTGATATTAAGTTCATCCATTTCTTTCCGTTTTGCTTCATTGAGCCGAGTTTCTTTGGCAGAGATACTGGAAGAGACAAAGACAGAGAGTGAATGGTATACTATCATCATCATTATCATCTTTTAATGTCCATTTTCCATGCTAGCATGGGTTACACAAGTTGGCCCAGTTGTGAGACAAGCCAGGGTTGGTGACCGTGCCTTGCTCATACAGGGCTGGTTTTGGCTTGGTTTCTACATCTGGATGCCCTTCCTGACACCTACACCACCACTTTACAGTGTATGCTGTGTACTTTTTGTTGTGTCACCTACATGACCACTTTACAGTGAGTACTGCATCCTTTTTGTCATGACACCAACATGCCCACTCTACAGTGTAGACTGGGTACTTTTTGTTGTGTCACCTAAATGACCACGTTACAGTGTGGACTGGGTACTTTTTGTTGTGTCACCTAAATGACCACGTTACAGTGTGGACTGGGTGATTTTGTTGTGTCACCTACACAACCACTTTACAGTAAGTACTGGGTGCTCTTTGTCATGTCACCTACATGACCACTTTACAGTGTGGACTGGGTTCTCTTTATCATACTTAGGGTAGTAGAGTGAGTAATAGGAAATTTTGGGTCCTGACTCTTTTCCTATATATATATATATATATATATATGTATGTAAAAGGTAAACAGAAATAACAACACAATCGGTACAGTATATGGAAGGGATATATTAGGTCAACGCTTGATATAGCAGGAAGAGGGTCTTAACGTTTCGGTCGCTAGTCCTTCATCAGAAGAAAGAATGAGAAATAAGATAGATTGAGGGGACGGGCGGGTTGGAATTGGAAAAAATCTCTTTGGATAAAAATAACAGGTCCATTATATGTGTGTGTGTGTGTGTGAATGTGTTTGGCTGTCTGTGTGTCTATAAGTGATCAATTATAAGAGAGATAAAGTGACAAATAACTTACTGCAACTGTTCAATAAGGATGATTGCTGGTTCAAACCGTTTTTCAACTTTTTTTTCCTGAACATTCATAAAACACTTGACATGGCTATAAAACTCCTCACCGAGGGGCAGCTCCTCGTTCCCACCAATATCTGTGTATTCTGGTAAAAGCACAAAATATACACACAGTTATATATATACACTATATATGTTCAGTAAAAAAATTGTTTATCCGTGTGAGTTGGGTTGCCACTTTAGTAAAAGTAGGAGTAAGCAGGAGAAAGCTCTCTACACTCGTAGTGTGTAGTTACGATGGAGATTCAGTGATTGCCAGGTAAATTAACTATGGAAGTATAAAAGATACAGAAGCGAAAACCAATCCAACAGTGAGTGTGTTTTATTATTATTTCTGGCAATATTATAACAATATGACTCTCCCAAAATATAACAATATACATCATCATCATCATCATCATCATTTTATGTCCGCTTTTATGTCTGCTTGCAAGGGTGGGATGGGAACTGATACTGGCTTGATTTCTACAGCTGGATGCCCTTCCTAACACCAACCTCATTTACAGTGAGTGCTGGGTGCTTTTCTTTTTACTGTGGCACCTCCACGACCACTTTGCAGTGGAATGATAGGGACCCCAGTCCCTATCATCTCATTTCTACAGCTGAGTAAACTGGAGCAATGTGAAATAAAGTGTCTTGCTCAAGGAAACTACACATCACCCGGTCTGAGAATTGAACTCACAACCTTTCGATTGCAAACCCAATGCTCTAACCACTAAGCCATGTGCCTCCATATATATACATACATATATATATATTGTTATATATATATATACACACAAAAACAAGATGGTGTAGGATAGAACAAAGGAGAGACACAAAATAAAAACCGAGTCACTGAGGAGGTCACAGAATGTGTGAAGAAAGAGCTTTGACAATATATAAATCGAAACAACCAACCAGAAATTTATAATAAATTGAAGTGAAACCCAACAGGTGTGTGTGTTTTTATTGGCAACATGACCCTCCCAAAGTATAACAGTATATATATACCATCATCATCATCGTTTAACGTCCATCTTTCATGCTAGCATGGGTTAGACAGTTTTGTTCAATTCGATGCGGGAATGGTCAGGAGACCATGTCTCGCTCTCACGGAAGCATTTCTGGCAGATTTTTTTTACAGCTGGATGCCCTTCCTAACAACAACCACATTTACAGTGAGGACTGGGAGCCTTTTTACTGTGTCTCCTACACGGCCACTTTACAGTATGAACTGGGAGCCTTTTTACTGTGTCTCCTACACAACCTCTTTACAGTGTGGTCTGGGAGCCTTTTTACTGTGTCTCCTACACAACCTCTTTACAGTGTGGTCTGGGAGCCTTTTTACTGTGTCTCCTACACAACCTCTTTACAGTGTGAACTGGGAGCCTTTTTACTGTGTCTCCTACACAACCTCTTTACAGTATGAACTGGGAGCCTTTTTACTGTGTCTCCTACACAACCTCTTTACAGTGTGGACTGGGAGCTTTTTTATTGTGTCTCCTACACAACCTCTTTACAGTGTGGACTGGGAGCCTTTTTACTGTGTCTCCTACACAACCTCTTTACAATGTGGACTGGGAGCTTTTTTACTGTCTCCTACACAACCTCTTTACAATGTGGACTGTTGTGTCATCGACACAGTGGACAGAACAGGAGAGGATGGATGGGGCAGGGTGTGGCGGTGGGGTGTATATTGACTTAAGAGGTGCCTACTGACTGTAGGTTTGTATGCAGTGGTAGTCGGGTCTTCTGTACAACTGCATAGCTACAAAGGTCTCGATCCAGTGTCATTGTCTTAGAGAGGTGAAGATGAGCAAGGTCAGTTTTTATATATATATACCATACCTCGTTTAGAATGGATCTTTAATTGAGCTGCTACTGTGTTGTGGCCGTTAAACACAATATTACAGTTTTTAGCAAATGTTCGGAATTGGGCGTTTAATTCAACTTCACCAGAATAGTATTCTATGTTTCCCTGGAAAAAATGGGACAAAGAGAAAGGGAAAATATTACAGTTTTTATGACAGTAATTAACATGGAGGTGTTGTATATATATATATATATTTATATATATATTTCGGTGACAGCCATCATTGGCTGTGTGGTCTTCAGGCAGTCCGAATTGGTGTGGTAGAGACAGGTACACATCGATATGTCCAGCTCCTAGTTGTGTTGTTATTTCTCTGAGGAACTGGAATCATATGATTCCAGTTCCTCAGAGAAATAACAACACTGCTGGACATATCAATGTATTGACGGAGTAAAACACACTTCAACAACATGTGTACCTGTCTCTACCACACCAATTCGGACTGCCTGAAGACCACACAGCCAATGATGGCTGTCACCAAAATATATATATAGCAGTATATCTATAATTTATAATAAACGAAGCCAAATTTTACCTATTTGACTTAATTATTTTACATTACTCTGGAGTAAACAAACCAACCTGCGTACTTCGTCGAGTGCTCCAATCTGCATACTGAGGTGTCGGTAATTTTTGAAAAATTTTTTGAGAAAATTTTTTAAAAAATTTTTGAGAAAATTTTTGAAAAAATTTTTTGATAAAATTTTTGAAAAAATTTTTGATAAAATTTTTTAAAAATTTTTTGAGAAAATTTTTGAAAAAATTTTTTGAGAAAATTAAAAAAAAAATTTGAGAAAATTTTTGAAAAAATTTTTTGATAAAATTTTTGAAAAAATTTTTGATAAAATTTTTTAAAAATTTTTTGAGAAAATTTTTGAAAAAATTTTTTGAGAAAATTTTGAAAAATCTTATTAAAAAAATAATTTTTTAAGAGATAAGTAATTTTTTAAAGAAATAAAAAATTATTAAAATTAAAATAAAAAAAATTAGAATTATATACGTATATATTATATGAACATTTTTAAGAAGTGGAAGTACAACAAATGTTAGATATTATTTAGAGATATCAATATATTAAAACCAAGTAGATGAGATGGTTATGGAGATAATAGGAATATTTCATATGTGTGTATGTGTGTGTGCTGTATATATACAGTGTATCAAGTGTCTTCACACCTTTTCTGATGACATGCACCTGTAATAACCTCATTACATACACCACAACATTGCTTCGTTATTGCATCATTTGTTAAGTTACCAGCACGTTGATGAGATTTATTGCTGTCACTTAAAAGCTACCTGTAAATGACAGACCCACTTTTAATTACCTGTGATGGCTGATTGTAACAGACACTACACTACACAAGTTATTGACACATATATATATATACATACATACATATATACATATACATACATACATATATACATACATACATATATGGTGGCTGCCAACTCGTTTTCGAGTACGGCCACTACTTTATATCCATGTAGGAGAACCCCTACCGATGCGCTGAACGAGTGTGACTTCTTAGTCCAGCCAGCGACTTGAAAACTCTGGTACAAACACTACACTTGTGACAATTATTGACACATAGTGCTGGCCCCATGGTACCATGTGAGGACAAGTGCAGAGAGATCTCCAGATATAAAGCAATGCCTGTGCCGTGAAGCTTTTATAGTGAGCAAAGGCACTGCACAAAGCCAGTCCCACTCTCTTAACCAAGATGATATTTACCAAAAAGAAGAACAAGTCAACATCATTGGATACCATCAGGGTTGCAGGTGTTATATCAGAGTTTTCCTTCTCCTAGAATTCTGCCTTGACAAAGGCTAAGGGGTCATCTCTCCCGGTGATTTTGGATGGCCATTGACTCTTAAGAGCTCCTTTGCCCTTTGACAGGTTTTGTTTTTAGTCCTGCAGGATGTCCAAAGTAACCCTCCTCACCAAGAAACCTTGGTGGGGTTGCCAGTTTAGTCGCCAACGTCCCGACCATGAGACAGGTTGTACTGGGATACATGTTACCAGTAGCACCAACTGGTGACCTGACACATACATATATACATACATACATACACACAAACACACATATATACACACACATACTGACATTTGTACATTATTCTATGGCAGTGGATTGGCAGTATCAGCAGAGGGTCTGACGCCATGCTTTGCAGCATAGAGTTACGGCCCTTTATTGTCTGAGTTCATATTGTGGCGAGGTTAACTTTGCCTTTCATCCTTACGGGGTCGATAAAATAAAGTACCAGTAATGTACTGGAGTAATTGCTGGCCTTGTTCCAAAAGTAGAAACAATTATTCTATGTACTATACATGCACCTTTGATGAGTTGTAGTGCACCTGAGCACTGTACACAATAATTTATTATTATTATTATTATTATTAGTAGTAGTAGTAGTAGTAGTAGTAGTATTAGTAGTAGTATTGGTACTAGTATTGATAGTAGTAGTAGTAGTAGTAGTAGTAGTAGTATTAGTAGTAGTAGTAGTAGTAGTATTAGTAGTAGGTGTATTAGTAGTAGTAGTAGTAGTATTGGTAGTAGTAGTAGTAGTAGTATTGGTAGTATTGGTAGTAGTAGTAGTAGTAGTAGTGTTTTGTTGACGTACCCGTCGAATGGCACTGGAGACATCCTCCACTGTAATACCTGAGGCAAATCTCTCAACAATACCTTCCATGTTCTGTAAGAGAGGGAGGAAATGGAATTAGACATATATATGGTGAACAGCACCACCATCACCACCACCACCATCACCACCACCATCATCACCACCATCATCACTACCATCATCATCACCACCATCATCATCATCATCACCATCACCACCATCATCATCACCATCACCATCATCATTATCACCACCACCATCATCATCATCATCACCATCATCACCACCATCATCATCACCATCACCACCACCATCACCACCACCATCATCACCATCACCATCATCACCATCATCATCATCATCACCATCACCATCATTACCATCATCACCATCACCACGATCATCACCATCAAGAGTTGCTTCGTTATGAGACGAGCCAGGCTGGAGTACCTTGTCTTGCTCACACAGAACTGGTTTTGGCTTGATTTCTACAGCTGGATGCCCTTCCTAACACCAACCTCATTTACAGTGAGTGCTGGGTGCTTTCTTTCCTTAGCACCTACATGACCACATTTACAGAGTGGACTGGGTGTCTTTTTGTCATGACAGCTACATGACCAGTTTACAGTGTGGGCTGGGTGTTTTTTGTTGTGACACCTACATGACCACTTTACAGTGTGGACTGGGTGTTTTTTGTCATGACACCTACATGACCACTGTACAGTGTGGACTGGGTGTTTTTTGTCATGACACCTACATGACCACTGTACAGTATGGACTGGGTGATTTTTGTCATGTCACCTACATGACCACTTTACAGTGTGGACTGGGTGTTTTTTGTCATGACACCTACATGACCACTGTACAGTGTGGACTGGGTGTTTTTTGTCATGACACCTACATGACCACTGTACAGTGTTGACTGGGTGATTTTTGTCATGTCACCTACATGACCACTTTACAGTATGGACTGGGTGATTTTTGTCATGTCACCTACATGACCACTTTACAGTGTGGACTGGGTGCTTTTTGTTGTGACACCTACATGACCACTTTACAGTGTGGACTGGGTGCTTTTTGTTGTGACACCTACATGACCACTTTACAGGGTGGACTGGGTGATTTTTGTCATGTCACCTACATGACCACTTTACAGTATGGACTGGGTGATTTTTGTCATGACACCTACATGACTACTGTACAGTGTGGACTGGGTGCTTTTTGTTGTGACACCTACATGACCACTTTACAGTATGGACTGGGTGTTTTTTGTCATGTCACCTACATGACCACTTTACAGCGGGTGACTATTACAAAGGAAATGATGATGAAACTTAGGTAAATATATTAGTTTTTTTTTATGTTTTAAACATAACTAGTCCAGAAACCTTTTGATAGTACCTTGTATGTTGTTGAAATGGTAACAGCAGATATATTCTTACCGAGTTTGGCATGTTGGAGACTGGAACGACAGCTGTGATACAGGTAACCATATTTTTCATGTGTTCCGCTTTGTAGAGAAGAGGACCAATAACTTCGCAGAACATCTGTACAACAATAACAGCAACAAGAAAATGTTAATAATTTTTTTTATTTTTGGCACATAAGAACATTATATAAAAACTTTTCATTAAGTTGCTATCTTAGTAATGAAATAATTAATAATTTCAGTAAATCCCTCAAAATACTTCACCAAGGGCGGTGCCCCAGCATGGCCTCAGCTGGATGGTTGCAACAGGTAAAAGAGTAACTCTTTAGCATTTACATTACTCTATATATACTATTATATTTTCACAGTAAAGGCTTTACCTCACATAATATCTCACATAACCTTTACATTACTCTATATATACTATTGTATTTTCACAGTAAAGGCTTTACTTCACATAATATCTCACATAACATTTACATTACTCTATATATACTATTGTATTTTCACAGTAAAGGCTTTACCTCACATAATATCTCACATAACATTTACATTACTCTATATATACTATTGTATTTTCACAGTAAAGGCTTTACTTCACATAATATCTCACATAACATTTACATTACACTATATATACTATTGTATTTTCACAGTAAAGGCTTTACCTCACATAATATCTCACATAACATTTACATTACTCTATATATACTATTGTATTTTCACAATGAAGGCTTTACCTCACATACTATCTCATATAACATTTACATTACTCTATATATACTACTGTATTTTCACAGAAAAGGCTTTACCTCACATAATATCTCATATAACCTTTACATTACTCTATATATACTATTATATTTTCACAGTAAAGGCTTTACCTCACATACTATCTCATATAACATTTACATTACTCTATATATACTATTGTATTTTCACAGTAAAGGCTTTACCTCACATAATATCTCACATAGCATTTACATTACTCTATATATACTATTGTATTTTCACAGTAAAGGCTTTACCTCACATAATATCTCACATAACATTTACATTACTCTATATATACTATTGTATTTTCACAGTAAAGGCTTTACCTCACATAATATCTCACATAACATTTACATTACTCTATATATACTATTGTATTTTCACAGTAAAGGCTTTACCTCACATAATATCTCACATAGCCTTTACATTACTCTATATATACTATTGTATTTTCACAGTAAAGGCTTTACCTCACATAATATCTCACATAACATTTACATTACTCTATATATACTATTGTATTTTCACAGTAAAGGCTTTACCTCACATAATATCTCACATAACATTTACATTACTCTATATATACTATTGTATTTTCACAGTAAAGGCTTTACCTCACATAATATCTCACATAGCCTTTACATTACTCTATATATACTATTGTATTTTCACAGTAAAGGCTTTACCTCACATAATATCTCACATAACATTTACATTACTCTATATATACTATTGTATTTTCACAGTAAAGGCTTTACCTCACATAATATCTCACATAACATTTACATTACTCTATATATACTATTGTATTTTCACAGTAAAGGCTTTACCTCACATAATACCTCACATAACATTTACATTACTCTATATATACTATTGTATTTTCACAGTAAAGGCTTTACCTCACATAATATCTCACATAACATTTACATTACTCTATATATACTATTGTATTTTCACAGTAAAGGCTTTACCTCACATAATATCTCACATAGCATTTACATTACTCTATATATACTATTGTATTTTCACAGTAAAGGCTTTACCTCACATAATATCTCACATAACATTTACATTACTCTATATATACTATTGTATTTTCACAGTAAAGGCTTTACCTCACATAATATCTCACATAACATTTACATTACTCTATATATACTATTGTATTTTCACAGTAAAGGCTTTACCTCACATAATATCTCACATAGCATTTACATTACTCTATATATACTATTGTATTTTCACAGTAAAGGCTTTACCTCACATAATATCTCACATAACATTTACATTACTCTATATATACTATTGTATTTTCACAGTAAAGGCTTTACCTCACATAATATCTCACATAACATTTACATTACTCTATATATACTATTGTATTTTCACAGTAAATGCTTTACCTCACATAATATCTCACATAGCATTTACATTACTCTATATATACTATTGTATTTTCACAGTAAAGGCTTTACCTCACATAATATCTCACATAACATTTATATTACTCTATATATACTATTGTATTTTCACAGTAAAGGCTTTACCTCACATAATATCGAATCTATGAGATTTTGATGTTATGCATTTTGAGAACAATACCTTAACATCAATATGAATGGCCAGTTACAGCCGGTTTGAACAGAAAGAGGTGAGAGAATTCTGGCAGGATATGACTGGTTTAAATGCTAAAGGGTTAATTAAATAAAATTGACTGTATTTCTTAAGAAATATGGTTACAAAAGGGTTAACGAACTTTCCCTACTCCTAAAATTGTTGGTCTTGGGCCTTAATCAGAAAACATTATTTTATAATTATAAAAGATATGTTATAACGAAAGCGTATAAAATATCATCAAAGAAAAACGGTAATGAGATTTCAAGTAATTTAGCATTAGTGTTAACGAGATGATGAGTGGTGGTGGTGGTGGTTGTGGTGGTGGTGGTGGTGGTGGTGGTGGTGGTTGAGATTGTGATTATTAAGAAGCTAGCAGGTGGGGTGTATGTAGATTGATATAGGGGGTAGGTAGATATGGAGGTAGGAGGGGAGGGTGGGAGCGAGGGTGTTAAGTAGGTAGGTTAATAGGTAGGTAGATAGATAGATAGATAGATGGATAGGTAGATAGGTAGATATATAAGTAAATAGATATATAGATATATAAGTAGATATGTTTCTTTTATTTGCCACTAGGGCATCAAAAGTGGGACAAGTACAAAGGGGGGAGTTTACACAAAAAGGCGTCCTCAATAAGGAGGAGGCAATAACAAAATATAAAAATAAAATAAGATATAACAAAAAATAAAATTTATAACAAAATCCTCAATAGAGAGGAGGCGCCTTGGGGGGTCGCACACACCCCCGAAAAAAGTGTGCAACCCTTCTCCTCAGGAGCACAGAAGTAGATAGATAAATAGATAAATAGGTGTAGGTAGGCATATATATATATATATATATATATATATATATATATATATATATATATATATATATATAAGTTTATCCCGGGTTCAATTGGGGGTAACCACAGGAAGTAAGGTACTCAATACATAGCAGAGTATATATATTTAATATAAAAATGGCTTCTACAGGACTAGAACTGTTTCATTCGGGAGAAATCATCAGGAAGCCCTTTCAGATGATTTCTCCCAAATGAAACAGTTCTAGTCCTGTAGAAGCCATTTCTATAATATATATATATATACATATATATATGTGTGTGTGTGTGTGTGTGTATAAATATATATATAGAGATAGATAGATAGATATAGATAAATACACACACATATATATATCATCATCACCATCATCATCATCATCATCATCATCGTTTAACGTCCATCTTCCACACTTGCATGGGTTTGGACGGGAGTTTTCCCACTTGAGGCAAGATTGGTTGTCTTGCTCGCATAGGACTGTCTGGCAGGTTTTCTACGGCTGGATGCCCTTCCTAACACCAACCACGTTTACAGTGTGGACTGGGAGGTTTTTACCGTGTTACCTACACGGCCACATTACAGCGTGGACTGTGTGTTTTTTTGTCGTGACACCTACACGACCTCATTTGTTTAGGACTGGATGTTGTGGTACCAAAGGGGATGGTGTGAATGGGGTGGAGGTAGTGGGGCGGGGGTGTATTTTGGTAAGAGATGCCTACTGACTGTAGGTTTTGCTTTGTACTTAGGCAAGACGGGTCTTCTGTATTACTGTGTAGCGCCAAAGATCTCGGTCCAGTGACATTGTCCTGGAGAGGTGTAAGTGTGTGAGGTCGGAATTTATCAAGTCGTCCCAGGTTTTTCTGGGTCTGCCTACTCCGTGGCTACCGTCTATTTTTATCGCCCTGCACTTTTTTATACAGCTGTCGTCTTTCATGCGCATCACGTGACCATACCAACGTAGTCTTCTCTCGAGTAAACAGTATCTGATCCCTCTTATTCCTAATTTCTCCCTTAGTTCGTTTATGCTTTGCCGTTCACGTATATTACTATTACACATCCAGCGGAGCATGCAAGCTTCCTTCCTTTCCAGTCTGTGCAGGTCCTCTGCACACAATGCCATGTCTCACTGCCATGTAGCATCGCTGTTCATATACAGGCATCATACAATCTGCCTTTCATTTTTAGAGAGAAATATATATATATATATATATATATATATATATATATATATATATATATATATGTATGTATATATATATATATATATATATATATACGATATATTAACAAATGGAAACTATTTATAAAACCATATTTATTTCATTATACATATTTCAAGGACACCGAGTTAAATTATGGTGTGCTTTCATCAGATAAAATATAATATAGAGCAGTTTTATAAATAAATATTTTTTCTCTCTCCTCTCTCTCTCTCTCTCTCTCTCTCTCTTTCTCCGTAACCCAACGGCTTATTTAAATCTACTCTGATTTAAAAATATCCAATACTAATTTACATAATAGTATAAACAAATTTATAACCCCACTATCCGGGAGCTTCCAACAGTAATGGTCGTATTTTTTAAGGGTATGTCAATATTTATTTATAAAACTGATCTATATTATATTTTATCTGATGAAAGCACACCATAATTTAACTTGGTGTCCTTGAAATATGTATAATGAAATAAATTTTCCATTTGTTAATATCGTATTTTTACTCCAATAATTTGTTGAGTGCTTTATATCAGTTATAAAAATATTTCCTTGTTGTATCCCAACGATTTAAATAGAACTTCTACATATATATTGTTATACTTTGGGAGGGTCATGTTGCCAATAAGAAACACACGCACCAGTTGCTTTCACTTCAATTTAGTATAATAAATTTATAAATTTAGGAATTTATAAATTTCCGGTTGGTTGGTTCCACAACCAGATGGTTGTTTATATATTGTCAAAGTTCTTTCGTCACACATTCTGTGACCTCTTCAGTGACTGGGGATTCTTTTCTTTGTGCCTCTCCTTTGTTCTGTCCTACGCCATCTTGTTTTTGTGTGTGTGTTGTGTGCTTAGTTTGCGCATATATGTTTCTACATATATGTATATTTATATATATATATATATATATATAAATATATATATATATATATATATATATATATATATATAGATATATAAATATAAATATATATATATATATATATATAGAAAGAGAGAGAGAGAGAGAGAGAGAGAGAGAGAGAAAGAGAGAGAAGTGGATGCACAGATATATATATCTAGATAGATATGTAGGTGGGAGAGAGAGAGAGAGAGAGAGGTGGGAGGTTGAAACAGCTATATGTATATTTTAGTTGGAGTGTTGTTGTAAGGAGATGGGGTGGGGTAGGGGTAGAGAGGAGGCGGTGGGTGGTGGGTGGTGGGTGGTGGGTGGTGGGTGGTGGGGGTGGGGGTGGTGTCATTAACCAGGAATTATGTGAAGTTAATATGTTTATAAACTGTTAATTACATCAGCAGGGAGTGGTGGTGGT
>OZ024765.1:2705522-2710522 GCA_964016885.1 Eledone cirrhosa | reverse complement strand
CACCGACACATTGGATAAATATTCCCAAAGGTCACTGAAAATATAGAGAATATAGAGGTCAAATGTCAGCTGGACAACATACATGGTCATCTGTCTGGCCACCAGGCCATTATCATCACTACACTCCAGCACTACTACCAACACCATCACCACCACACACAACCACCACCACACACAACCACCACCACCACTACCAACACCATCACCACCACCAGCACCACCACTATCATCACCACCACCACCACCACACACAACCACCACCACCAACACCATCACCACCACCACCACCACCAACACCATCACCACCACCACCACACACACAACCACCACCACCACCACACAATCACCACCACCACCACCACCACCACTACCACCACTATCACCACCACCACCACCACCACTACATACCACCACCACCACCACCACTACATACCACACACAACCACCACCACCACTACCAACACCATCACCACCACCACCACCACTATCACCACCACTACCACCACTACCACCACTATCACCACCACCACCACCACTACATACCACCACCACCACCCCACCATCACTACACACCACCACCAACACTACCACCACCACTACACCCCACCACCACCAACAGAAGAGTGACAGACAAGGACCAAATACTCACGGGTCATGTGGTAGTTCTCCTATTCCCGTCTCAACAACGGCAACTGAGTTCTTCATATAGACGTGATGTAGACAGCGCAAGAATGGTTTTTTTAAAGAATTATCAATCCTTTGATTGTTAAGGACAAACAGTAAGTCATCAAAAGGTAGAATTGTTTGGCATAAAGATTCTATGAACATATTTTCGCCCTGGGACGGAAAGAAGAATTTGAAGATAAAGAATTATTTAAAAAAAACTGTTTTAAAAATTGTTTTTTAAAAAAATATCGATTAAAAAAAACTGTTTAAAATTTTTTTTTTTTTTTAAAACCATTTTTCTTTAAAAAAAATTGCATTAAAAAAAAAATCGTTGAAACTTTTTTACGATAAAAAATTTTTTTTTTTAAATTGTGAAATAAAAATAAAAAATCTTTCTAAAAAAATTGTTTTTAAAAAACTGTTGAAAAAACTGTTTAAAATTTTTTTTTTTTTTTTAAAACCATTTTTCTTTAAAAAAAATTGCATTAAAAAAAAAATCCTTAAAAAAAATTTTTTTACGATAAAAAATTTTTTTTTTAAATTGTGAAATAAAAATAAAAAATCTTTCTAAAAAAATTGTTTTTAAAAAACTGTTGAAAAAACTGTTTAAAAATTATTTAAAAAAAACTTAAAAAATTGTTTTTAAAAAAATTGTTTAGAAAAGTCCCCACTACCATCACCACCACCACCAACAACTACAACAAAAACAACAATACCAGTACGACCAACACCAACACCACCACAACACAACCGCCACTACTTTCAAGACTACTACCCAGCAACATGAACACCACGACCAGAACAACACACCCAGTACTAACAACAACAACAAAATTATTTTCAAAATCCCACCTCCACTTCCAACAACATCTACACCAACAACAGCAACAAAATTATTAAAAAAACAGGTAAAGAAAAGAGAGAAAACTGAAGCAAAAGCAATAGGGAAAAAAAGGTGGGCCTCACCTCTGCACAGGTTGCCAACAAGTCTAAAAGGCTAATATAATATCGCAGCGTCTCCATCATGGAAGGATTAAGTAGAATCTTTTCTCTCGAAAAGAAAAGGAAAAAAGAAACAGAAAAAAATAAACAGATTTTCTTCGAATGAGAAGATTTTATAAAAATTGAAACTTCCAAAAAATTACCATATGTACTTGAATATAAGAACTCCTATTGTATATATTATTATTCCAAGTAAATCACTATATACTTGACTATAAGTACCCCCTATTGTATATATTATTATTCCAAGTAAATTACTGTATATACTTGAATATAAGTAGCCCCATTGGTAATATATATGATTACCATCTGAATATAATACACCCTATGGTAATATAAATTATTATCATTTGAATATAAGGACCCCCTATTGTATATAGTATTATTCCAAGTAAAGTACCCTATATACTTGAATATAAGTCTACCCCTAAGGCAATATATATTATTCTAAGTAAATTACCATGTATACCTGAATATAAGCACCTCCTTTGGTAATTAATATTTGCACAACTTAAATATTTACACACCTTTAATTAAAATTTACCTACCTATTATCACGAGTGAGATCCAGGACAAAGGCGACTTTCTTGTAGTTTTGCATTATGTACTTCATGACATATGCTTGGTTACGTTTAAGGGTCAGCCCAGTACCGAATACTTTCACGATCATAGTGAGAAGGTCAAGGAATTGGGGGGCCTTCTCTTGGAGGTCGGCTGCTCTGTTTACGATTTTCTGGATCTGGCGGGGGTGTATCTTAAGGCAGGTGGCTTGGTTCCCAGCAAACACCTAAATAACAACAACAACAACAGCAATAATAATGGTTTCTACTTTTGGCAACAAGGCCAGCAATCGATCCCAGTGTATTACTGGTACTTTATTTTATCGACCCCGTAAGGATGAAAGGCAAAATTAAACTCAGCGGGATTTGAACTCAGACAGTAAAGGGACGAAGAAGAAGAAGAAGAAAAAGAAGAAGAAGAAGAAGAAGAAGGCAAAGAAGAAGAAGAAGACTGGTAAAAAAAAAAATTTTTTAAATTGAAACTGACCTCTTTCAAGGCGACAGCAAGGTCTGATTCAGCCACTCGGACGTCGAGTAATACGTCAAGTCTGTCGAAAATATGTGTCTGCACTGCGTTGTTCTCCTTCGCTAATAACCGTAACAGATACAATGTCTTTCGAAACACTTCCTTCATTCCACCATATTGATCTATCTGGAAATGAGAAGGGAAAACATATATATTTACAGTAGTCCCCTGGCGACGAGTGAAAAACTGTGAATATTAGACATAGTCCATAAAAATGTCTACAAATGTCAAAATATGACGTAAAATATAATAAAAAAAGAGGGAGAGTCTTATGCAAAGGAGCGTCCAATAGGCCGGCAAATACAAAATCATCATCATCATCATCATTTTACGTCTGCTTTTCCCTGCTTGCAAGGGTGGGAAGGGAACTGATTCTGGCTTGATTTCTACAGCTGGATGCCCTTCCTAACACCAACCTCATTTACAGTGAGTGCTGGGTACTTTTTTGCCATGGCACTTCCACAATTACTTTGCAGTGGAATGATAGGGACCCCAGTCCCTATCATCTCATTTCTACAGCTGAGTAAACTGGAGTAATGTGAAATAAAGTGTCTTGCTCAAGGAAACAACACATCACCCGGTCTGAGAATTGAACTCACAACCTTTCGATTGCAAGGCCAATGCTCTAACCACTAAGCCATGTGCCTCCATATATTGTTATTAATAATTTAGGGTTAAAAAATATATTTATTGCTATGAAAGAAGCCATAAAAATTGTGGAAGATATTTACAATTCCATGAATATGTGGTGGTTTCCATGAAAAATTATTAGTTAGGTTCTAAGGAAAATTCTGTGAATAACCAGGACTACGAATGCTGGGAGTACACTGTGTGTGTGTATATATATATATATATATATATATATATATATATATATATATATATATATATATATATATATATATATATATATATGAATTTCGTATATCTAAAGATATACGGTATGTTTAACCCTTTAGCATTTACATTACTCTATATATACTATTGTATTTTCACAGTAAAGTCTTTACCTCACATAATATCTCACATAACATTTACATTACTCTATATATACTATTGTATTTTCACAGTAAAGGCTTTACCTCACATAATATCTCACATAACATTTACATTACTCTATATATACTATTGTATTTTCACAGTAAAGGCTTTACCTCACATAATATCTCACATAACATTTACATTACTCTATATATACTATTGTATTTTCACAGTAAAGGCTTTACCTCACATAATATCTCACATAACATTTACATTACTCTATATATACTATTGTATTTTCACAGTAAAGGCTTTACCTCACATAATATCTCACATAACATTTACATTACTCTATATATACTATTATATTTTCACAGTAAAGGCTTTACCTCACATAATATCTCACATAACATTTACATTACTCTATATATACTATTATATTTTCACAGTAAAGGCTTTACCTCACATAATATCTCACATAACATTTACATTACTCTATATATACTATTGTATTGTCACAGTAAAGGCTTTACCTCACATAATATCTCACATAACATTTACATTACTCTATATATACTATTGTATTTTCACAGTAAAGGCTTTACCTCACATAATATCTCACATAACATTTACATTACTCTATATATACTATTATATTTTCACAGTAAAGGCTTTACCTCACATAATATCTCACATAACATTTACATTACTCTATATATACTATTGTATTTTCACAGTAAAGGCTTTACCTCACATAATATCTCACATAACATTTACATTACTCTATATATACTATTGTATTTTCACAGTAAAGTCTTTACCTCACATAATATCTCACATAACATTTACATTACTCTATATATACTATTGTATTTTCACAGTAAAGGCTTTACCTCACATAATATCTCACATAACATTTACATTACTCTATATATACTATTGTATTTTCACAGTAAAGTCTTTACCTCACATAATATCTCACATAACATTTACATTACTCTATATATACTATTGTATTTTCACAGTAAAGGCTTTACCTCACATAATATCTCACATAACATTTACATTACTCTATATATACTATTATATTTTCACAGTAAAGGCTTTACCTCACATAATATCTCACATAACATTTACATTATTCTAGATATCGCCAGTTTAATTGCTAAAGGGTTAATGAATAAAAATTTTGAAAGCTTGGCTATGAATTGAAATGCCGATGGTCAGCACCATCTAGTGGATTCCAGCAGAAGCAAGGGGGATAA
>OZ024765.1:2660522-2695522 GCA_964016885.1 Eledone cirrhosa | reverse complement strand
AATACAACAAGTAATCCTTACTCTGCCAAGTCGTCCAGTATACTTCCCATTAGCTTCACTTGTTGACCGTCCAGTTTTGCTCTGGCCAATCGTCTTAAGATGGGCATATTTTTGAGGACCTCTCGATGGACTCGGGCTGAGTCTTGAGTGAGAAGGACCTGTAACAAAGAGAGTGAGTGTGAGTGAGAGGGAGAGTGTGAAGGGGGAGAGAGTGAGAGGGTGAGGGGTAGCCAGAAGGAATAGTGCAAAGTGTTCTATCTAACGGCCTAACAACTCTTGCCATTTCACTGCATCTGGTTGTAAAACATTGTCTCAAAACATCCAGCAGCAGCAGCCCCAAAACCTCTCCTCCACCACCACCACCAACAAACAATACCCCCCCCCCCCACACACCAACCAATACATTCTAACTTACCTGCACTTTCATCGACAGTTTAAACATATTTGACTTGGAGGAATACAGCTTGTTTAAGATGTTCAGTGACTTGGTAATTGTTTTATTGTATTTATAATTTGCCAAATCCTGAAAAGGTAGAATTAGGCGAGAATAGGATGAGAAGAAAATAAAAAAATATGGTGTTTTGTTAGGGCTACAGCAATGCAACTGGGATGTTAAATGTTAAAGATAATTATAAAGATGGTGGGATGTGGCCTTAGCCTTGGAATTGTGTAATATCCCTTAATATTTCAGGGGTAAAATCCCTTTATTCAATGGTGGTGACAACAACAAAATCAACAACAACAATGGCAATAATAATGATAAAAACATCAATAACAACAACGACAATGATATTAATACCAATATCTACAACAACATATAAATGATGTAATAATCAACGTCAGTGACAACACCACCACCACATCACACCGTCACCACACCACCACACCATCACACCACCACCACATCACCACACCATCACCACCACACCACCACCACACCACTACACCATCACCACCACACCACCACCACATCACCACACCACCACCACACCAACACCACACCACCACACCACCACCACCCCACCACCACCACACCACCACACCACCACACCACCACCACCACACCATCACACCACCCCCACCACACCACATCACACCGCCACCACACCACCCCCACCCCACCACCACCACCCCGCCACCACCACACCACCACCACACCACATCACCACCACCACACCACCACACCACCACCACACCACCACCACCCCACCACCACCACCCCACCACCAACACACCACATCACCACACCACCACCACCACCACCACACCACACCACACCACCACCACCACCACCACCACCACCCTATAGTAGATATAACAACCAACCTACCATTAGGACTTTGGTGAGGAACTCCATCTCAAAGATGGAGGATATGTTAAACATTTCTCTTAACTCTTTCACAACCTGCTTCTGTTTCTTCATGGCTTTCCTAGGGTTAAATATAAAATAGAGCATCAGCATCATCATCAACCCCATCATCATCACCATCATCATCACCACCATCACCACCATCACCATCATCACCATCATCACCACCATCATCACCACCATCACCATCATCAGCATCATCATCACCACCACCACCACCACCACCACCACCATCATAACCATCCCCACCATCACCACTAATACCACCATCATCATCAACATCATTTTTTTGTAATTGCAGTAATTGCTGGCCTTGTGCCAAAAGTAGAAACAATTATTACAGGGTTGATAAAATAAAGTACCAGTAATACACTGGGGTAATTGCTGGCCTTGTGCCAAAAGTAGAAACAGTTGTTATTTCTTCTCCATCATAGAAATTAAAATCCTAATTCAGGGCTTTCTTACTCCTGTGATAGAGGTGTGTCTGAGTGTGTGTCTGAGTGGGTAAATATATTGGTCTTATGATTATAGTTGTTTCTACTTTTGGCACAAGGCCAGCAATTACCCCCAGTGTATTACTGGTACTTTATTTTATTGACCCCGTAAGGATGAAAGGTAAAGTTAACCTCGGCGGGATTTGAACTCAGACTGTAAAGGGATGTAACTCTATGCTGCAAAGCATGGCGTCCGACCCTCTACCGATTCAGCCAATCCATTGCCCTATCATGGTGTCCGACCCTCTACCAATACTGCCAATCCACCGCCCTAGCATGGTGTCCAACTCTCTACCAATACTGCCAATCTACCGCCCCAATCCACCAATAATAAGTATATTTTCTTACTTCTGTTGTTCATGAGGATCATAACAATCATGAAGAAGAGGAACTAAGACGTTGTTCATTTTTCTTGTTCCCATCTGTTGTTCAGCCATTTTGAATTTTCCCACGAAACACTGGAATGGAAATGGACGGAGAAGAAAGAGTCTTGGATTAAGAGAAATAGCAATACCACACGTCTTTTATAAATTAGCTACTACCACTACCACCACCATCATCATCATCATCATCACCACCATTGTCATCACCATCACCATTGTCATCACCATCACTCTGATATAAAACCAGCGACTTTGTTTGTATCCAATGGTGTAGACCAGTTCTTCTTTTTGGGTACATACATTCGATGGTCAGAGAGTGGGATTGGCTCCGTGCAAAGCCTTTCCTCACTTAAAAAAGCTTCAAGCAGAGACATCGCTTGATATGTGACATTTATTGCGATGTATGGTATTGCTGGCCACAGGCAAGACCCTAGCAGGACTAAAAAGCCACGTATGTCATGCTCATGCTTTAGTATCAAGTGATGGCATTACTCAAAATTGAATTACAACCATCATGTATATATATGTGTATATATATATATATATATATATATATATATATACACACACACACACATATATATCTATATCTATCTATCTATATATATAAGTATTTAATATAGAAAGGCTTCTACAGGACTAGAACTGTTTCATTCGGTAGAAATCATCAGGAAGCCTGATGATTTCTACCAAATGAAACAGTTCTAGTCCTGTAGAAGCCTTTCTATATTAAATATTTATACTCTGCTTTGTATTGAGTACCTTACTTACTGTGGTTACCCCCAATTGATAAACTTATATATATATATATATATAAATATATATATATATATAAATATATATATATATAAATATATATATATATATACACACACACACACCTCTCTCTTTCTCTCTCTATATAGATGTCAACATAAATGGACCTGTTATTTTTATCTAAAGACATTTTTCCCAATTCCATCCCGCCCGTCCCCTCAATCTATCTTATTTCTCATTCTTTCTTCTGAGGAAGGAATAGTGTCCGAAACGTTAAGACCCTCTTCCTGCTATATCAAGCATTAACCTAATATATCCCTTCCATATACTGTACCGATTGTGTTGTTATTTCTGTTTACCTTTTACATACTTACATATATATACACACACACACATATATCTATCTATCTATCTATCTATCTATCTATCTATCTATCTATCTATCTATCTATCTATATAGGCAGTTTTCCTCTGTACGGTGGCTATGGTGAAAGAAGTTATATGGTGGACGAGGTTGAGAGGACTGAGGACAGATGCCTTTCTCTCCAGATAACAATTGATTCCCTTCTTTAAGTATCACTTTAGAAGGAGAATCAGGGTGGAGAGAGAGGCACTGCACCCCAGTAAATTTACTGAAAGGTGGGTGAATGAAGCGAAAATGGCCCGAGTGATTGGGCCTTCTCTATTTATAAGCCTGTAGGTTGAGGAAGAGAGCAAAAGGAAGAAAGGAGCACTTGCACAACATGCTCCTGGAGTTGAGGGTTGTTCTATCGACGGGGTATTAAACAACCCATTTGTGGCGCCTCCCCCCTATTGGGGATTTCGATTGTTGAAATTGTTTGTTTTTATATTTTTTACATGACTGTATGTAAAATCCCCGGCATGTCTTTGTATTGTCCCCTTTTCTTTTTGCGCCCTTGTGGCTAATAAAGAAATCTATCTATATAAAGTGTATTTAAGACTGGGTTACCTGTAGGCGGGAGTTTCTTTGATATGTTAACAGGAGATCAAGCACTTCTAAAGCTCTGAAATGAAGAATATATCAAAAGTTTATCAGAAAATACTGAATATACTGACAACTCCCTCCACCTTTCTCTCTCTCTCCTCTCTTTCTTCCCCTCTCTCCCATTTTCTCTCTCTCCCACCTTCTCTCTCTTTACCTCTTATTCTCCCACTCTCTTCCTTTTTTGCCTTATCCTCTCTCTCTCTCTCTCCCCTCTCTTTAATTTCGTGCAGTAAATTATTATCTTAATGTGCAGTTGACACCTGCTTGTTCAGTAAATTTACAGTTTGCATCAAACACTACATGTGTTACCTACATGATAAATGATGGATAAAAGACTTTAAAATACTCATAAAATATAAAAAAATATCCCTCTCATTACATTAAAAATGTTTCTCAAACTCACAGAATGCCAGACACCAGATCATGGCACCTGTTTTAAAGATTTTTACTCTTGTGAAATTGTCTTAAACTGATCTTTGATATATGTATAAATTTATGTCTGTATACATAAACACACACACACACACACACACATATATATATATACACACATACACACACATACACAAATACACATATATATAAATATGTGTGTGTAATTATTTTAAAGAGCTGTTCACCCCTGTTTGTTTCCAAAAGAGTTTTAAATGCTCATAAAATATTTAAAATATCTCCCATTACATTACAAATATCTGATTCAGAGAATGTCAGACCATACTGAAAACTGATTATCCAGTATTGTGTACACAATGTCATATGTTGTGAAGGTCACCCCTTAAGGGAATATAGATGGAGGGCCCAAGAGAAACAGAATTCCTGAGAATATGTCATATGTTGTGAAGGTCACCCCTTAGGGAAATATATGATAGGAGGGCTCAAGAAAAATAGAATTCCTTACAATATGTCATATGTTGTGAAGGTCACCCCTTAGGGGAATATAGATGGAGGGCCCAAGAAAAATAGAATTCCTTACAATATGTCATATGTTGTGAAGGTCACCCCTTAGGGGAATATAGATGGAGGGCCCAAGAAAAATAGAATTCCTTACAATATGTCATATGTTGGGAAGGTCACCCCTTAGGGGAATATAGATGGAGGGCCCAAGGAAAATAGAATTCCTTACAATATGTCATATGTTGGGAAGGTCACCCCTTAGGGGAATATAGATGGAGGGCCCAAGAAAGATAGAATTCCTTACTGATATTTAGCATTCACAATGGCCTCAGTCTCTGGACTCTTTAGAAAACGCTCCACTTGTTGATATTGTTGAACTAGTTTCAGTGAATCTTTTGAATAACCTGAAGAGATAAATAGACAAATTAATATATAACGTATCTATTACTAACAATATATATATTTGATCAGAGACACACACTGTATTTGAGGTCGAATGACGCAACTTCGAATTATTAGCGGCCTTTAGACTCACCTGATCAATGAAACAATTGTTATCACTTGAAATAAAGCCCCTTGTTGTACAGCCGACCATGTTATTCTTCGATCTTTCACTATTATTACTCCAAGTATAACCTGCATAGGAATTCTCGCAAACTCGCAACCTCTTGTTGAGTCAAACAAAGCTGTACGTTAAAACTATCCCTAGTACAGAGTACTCACAACCTCTAACTCGATTACCTATAACGATAACTTAATTGGTGTTGGATGCTTAAAGCGTCCGTATGCGGTAGGCCGTATGAGCACTCAATGCCCTCATAGAGCAGAGTATGATATCACAGAAAAAAGAGAATCAGTGTTGCGATGAAAGGAATTTATTGGACATATTACAATTGTTTCTCGGGCGACCAGCTCGAGGCACGATCGATATGGTGATCAAACCTGACTCTGAAATCGCGCGGTCCTCGGATACGTCTCGATTCTACAAAGCAGATTTTCCTATATATATATATGGAGGCACATGGCTTAGTGGTTAGAGCATTGGCCTTGCAATCGAAAGGTTGTGAGTTCAATTCTCAGACCGGGTGATGTGTTGTTTCCTTGAGCAAGACACTTTATTTCACATTGCTCCAGTTTACTCAGCTGTAGAAATGAGATGATAGGGACTGGGGCCCCTATCATTCCACTGTAAAGTGGACGTGGAGGTGCCACGGCAAAAAAGCACCCAGCACTCACTGTAAATGAGGTTGGTGTTAGGAAGGGCATCCAGCTGTTGTAATCAAGCCAGAATCAGTTCCCGTCCCACCCTTGCAAGCAGGGAAAAGCGGACGTAAAATGAAATGATGATATATATTACATTGAAAGTCACCCATACATACCAGTCGCCTCTCTTCATGTACAAGGGAAAGGCAATGGCCGATACAGCTTGGCACCAGTGATATCGTAACTCATTTCTAAAACTGAGTGAACTGGAACAGCATGAAATAAAGTAACTTGCTCAAGAACACAATGCAAAGCTGGGTCCAAGAATGAAACTTCGCAATTGTGAGGTTGTCAGTTCGATTCCTGGGCCGGGTGATGTGTTGTGTTCTTGGGCAAGACGCTTTATTTCACGTTGCTCCTTCTACCTGGAGTTGTGACCAATAGATAGTATTAGCAACTGGAAAGACCAATGGAAACATCGTTTCCTTGGTCCGATTTGACGAATGTCGATCAACACATATACACATATATATATAGGAAGGGCATCCAGCTGTAGAAAACCTGCCAGATACAGTCCTAAATGAGCGAGACCACACTCACCCGATCAATCTTGCCACAAGTGGGACGATTCCCTTCTAACCCATGCTAGTGTGGAAGATAGACATTAAACAATGGTGATGATGATATATATATATATATGTGTGTGTGTGCGTGAGTGTGTGTGTGTGGACACAGGAAGGTTACGCACCTTTCTCTTTATCTTTGTAGAAGGGGTAATCTCCCCGACCATCTAATAACTTGAGTAGAGGAGGTAGGAGCTGAAGGACATCATCTTTATCTAAGTAATAACCAAATTTAACCAGGTGATACAGGAGTCGTAGTACCTGAAATATAGAGGGAGAACATAATATATAAACCAGGTGAGAGAGAGAGAGATACAGGTATATAGTGTAGAAGATAGGGAGAAAGTAAACAGGGAGATAGATAAACAGGGAGATAAATAAACAGGGAGATAGATAAACAGGGAGATAGATAAAGAGGGAGATAGATAAACAGGGAGATAGATAAACAAGGAGATAGATAAAGAGGGAGATAGATAAACAGGGAGATAAATAAACAGAGAGATAGATAAACAGGGAGATAGATAAAGAGGGAGATAGATAAACAGGGAGAAAGATAAACAGGGAGAAAGATAAACAGGGAGATAGATAAACAAGGAGATAGATAAACAGGGAGATAGATAAACAGGGAGATAGATAAACAGGGAGATAGATAAACAGGGAGATAGATAAAGAGGGAGATAGATAAACAGGGAGAAAGATAAACAGGGAGATAGATAAACAGGGAGATAGATAAACAGGGAGATAGATAAACAGGGAGATAGATAAAGAGGGAGATAGATAAACAGGGAGAAAGATAAACAGGGAGATAGATAAACAGGGAGATAGATAAACAGGGAGATAGATAAACAGGGAGATAGATAAACAGGGAGATAAATAAACAGGGAGATAGATAAACAGGGAGATAGATAAACAGGGAGAAAAATAAACAGGGAGAAAGATAAACAGGGAGAAAGATAAACAGGGAGATAGATAAACAGGGAGAACGATAAACAGGGAGATAGATAAAGAGGGAGATAGATAAACAGGGAGAAAGATAAACAGGGAGATAGATAAAGAGGGAGATAGATAAACAGGGAGATAGATAAACAGGGAGAACGATAAACAGGGAGATAGATAAACAGGGAGATAGATAAACAGGGAGAAAGATAAACAGGGAGATAGATAAAGAGGGAGATAGATAAACAGGGAGATAGATAAACAGGGAGATAGATAAAGAGGGAGATAGATAAACAGGGAGAAAGATAAACAGGGAGATAGATAAAGAGGGAGATAGATAAACAGGGAGATAGATAAACAGGGAGAACGATAAACAGGGAGAACGATAAACAGGGAGATAAATAAACAGGGAGATAGATAAACAGGGAGATAGATAAACAGGGAGAAAGATAAACAGGGAGAAAGATAAACAGGGAGATAGATAAACAGGGAGATAGATAAACAGGGAGAAAAATAAACAGGGAGAAAGATAAACAGGGAGAAAGATAAACAGGGAGATAGATAAACAGGGAGAACGATAAACAGGGAGATAGATAAAGAGGGAGATAGATAAACAGGGAGAAAGATAAACAGGGAGATAGATAAAGAGGGAGATAGATAAACAGGGAGATAGATAAACAGGGAGATAGATAAAGAGGGAGATAGATAAACAGGGAGAAAGATAAACAGGGAGATAGATAAAGAGGGAGATAGATAAACAGGGAGATAGATAAACAGGGAGAACGATAAACAGGGAGAACGATAAACAGGGAGATAAATAAACAGGGAGATAGATAAACAGGGAGATAGATAAACAGGGAGAAAGATAAACAGGGAGAAAGATAAACAGGGAGATAGATAAACAGGGAGAATGATAAACAGGGAGAAAGATAAACAGGGAGATAGATAAACAAGGAGATAGATAAACAGGGAGATAAATAAACAGGGAGATAGATAAACAGGGAGATAGATAAACAGGGAGATAGATAAACAGGGAGAAAGATAAACAGGGAGAAAGATAAACAGGGAGATAGATAAACAGGGAGATAGATAAAGAGGGAGATAGATAAACAGGGAGAAAGATAAACAGGGAGATAGATAAACAGGGAGAAAGATAAACAGGGAGAAAGATAAACAGGGAGATAGATAAACAGGGAGAAAGATAAACAGGGAGAAAGATAAACAGGGAGATAGATAAACAGGGAGATAGATAAACAGGGAGAAAGATAAACAGGGAGATAGATAAACAGGGAGATAGATAAACAGGGAGAAAGATAAACAGGGAGATAGATAAACAGGGAGAAAGATAAACAGGGAGATAGATAAACAGGGAGAAAGATAAACAGGGAGATATGACTAACCTGTTCAATCAACATGTTAAGGCCAATATCTGAAGCATACATACATTTGTTGCCTTGTAGAAATTCTGCTATCCAGTCTCGAAGAACTGGAAATATGGCCACTAGTTCTTTTACTACCTAGAAATAACAGGAGTAGAGGGTAATGAGATAGTGGTGGTGGTAGTAGGGGTGGTTAAAATAGACATGAGGGGCACATATACACACATATAATAAGGTATGTATATATATATACATATATACATGTGTGTGTGTGTGTGTGTGTGTGTGTGTGTGTTAGGTAATTCTGAAGAAAAAGGCAAAGGAAAAAAGAGTGCTCTATGTATAGAACAGAGCTATTTAATTAGAAAGTGAACAACACAAAATATAACTACTCCATTACCAAAGGTTTCTGGATCCCAGACATCCTTAAAATCTCTGTCTGATGAACAATCCAGACGTATGTTAATATTGTCAGTGATCCAGAAACCTTTGCTAATGGAGTAGTTATATTTTGTGTTGTTCACTTTCTAATTATATATATATATATATATATATATATATATATATATATATATATATATATATATATAAATATATATGTTGTAGCCACCAGGAAATTCTCAATTATTCAACATCATGTAAATACAGACGTGAGGATGTACACACACACATACACACACACGCACACACACGCACACACACAGACTCACACGTACATATACATAGACATATAGAACTGTACGTACAAAATCTCCCTGGCTCTTTTCTTCATCTTTTGATCCGACATAGTCGTATATAAAACAAATGTTGGGGTGATCCAATACTGAATAATTGTTTCCGACATCTACGAAAAGACCTGCACAAGAAAGAAGAATGAAGAATATTTAGTTACACACACAGAGCAAATATTTATTATATGTACAGATTAAAGTCTAAGCAAAGAATCGCTGCTTTCACCCTGAATGGATTTCTAGCTTAAACTTTAATCTGTACATATAATATATATATATATATATATATATATATATATATACATATATACATATATATATAAGGAAGGATCGATTTGTATCAAATCGGACCGAGGAAACAATGCTTCCATTGGACTTTCCAGTTGCTAATACTATCCATCAATCGCAACTCCAGGTAGAAGGAGCAACGTGAAATAAAGTGTCTTGCTCAAGGACATAACGCATTGCCTGGTCTGGGAATCGAACTCACAACCTCAAGATTGCGAATCCAATTCTCTAACCACTCAGCCACACACCTTCGTGCGTGTGCGTGTGTGTGTGAGTGTGTCAATACTCATCTTTTTCCATTTCTTAGAGGGTTCTAAACCCCACTAAACCCCACTATCAGGTTAAAATTTCTTTAGTGAAAAAAATACACAGAAAGCTTCTATTTCTAATTTCAAACTTGCTCGCTGTTTCAAAACATACTTAATATATATATATATATATATATATATATATATATATATATATATATATGTATATATATGATGATATATATATATATATGATGATATATATATATATATATATGATGATATATATATATATATATATATGATGATATATATATATATATATCATTTCATTTCATTTCATTTCATTTTACGTCCGCTTTTTCCCTGCTTGCAAGGGTGGGACGGGAACTGATGCTGGCTTGATTTTTACAGCTGGATGCCCTTCCTAACACCAACCTCATTTACAGTGAGTGCTGGGTGCTTTTTTGCCGTGGCACCTCCACGACCACTTTGCAGTGGAATGATAGGGACCCCAGTCCCTATCATCTCATTTCTACAGCTGAGTAAACTGGAGCAATGTGAAATAAAGTGTCTTGCTCAAGGAAACAACACATCACCCGGTCTGAGAATTGAACTCACAACCTTTCGATTGCAAGGCCAATGCTCTAACCACTAAGCCATGTGCCTCCATGTGCCTCATCATATATATATATGATGATATATATATATATATATGATGATATATATATATATATGATGATATATATATATACATGATGATATATATATATATATGGTGATATATATATATATGATGATATATATATATATGATGATATATATATATATATCTATATATATGATGATATATATATATATATGATGATATATATATATATATATGATGATATATATATATGATGATATATATATATATATGATGATATATATATATATATATATGATATATATATATATATATATGATATATATATATATATATGATATATATATATATATATGATGATATATATATATATATGATGATATATATATATATATGATGATATATATATATATATGATGATATATATTTATATTTATATATATATATATATATGATATATATATATATATATATATATATATATATATATATACATATATATATATATACACATACATATATATATATATACATACATATATATATATAGTTACCAATAGCACCAACAGCTACACCACCACCAACAATACCAATAACAACAACAACAACAACCCCAACCAGAACAATAAAAGACAACAACAATATATATTTACTTGTAGTTAGATCACAGTATTTCGCCCTAATGGCGTCCGGTAATATGTCGGAACGTAAGGAAAGGAATGTTTCTTCCCATGTCAGATACCTGAGCTCCTTAGTTATGATGTTAATAGCATAATCATTCCGACCCTGAAACAATAGAAAGATAAATATAGCAGTTAAAATATATAGCAGTTTAAAGGGTTAAGGGTTTTTATGTAAACCCCTTTTGATCATGACCCTGAAATAACAGAGCTATATATACAACAGTTAAAGGGTTAAAGTGTTATGACCCTCAAATAGTAATAATATGAATTTAAGGGTTAAAGGGTTTTTATCTAAACCCTTTTTGATCATGACCCTGAAATAACAGAGCTATATATACAACAGTTAAAGGGTTAAAGTGTTATGACTCTCAAATAGTAGTAATATGAATTTAAGGGTTAAAGGGTTTTTATCTAAACCCTTTTTTGATCATGACCCTGAAATAACAGAGCGATATATATACAACAGTTAAAGGGTTAAAGTGTTATGACCCTCAAATAGTAGTAATATGAATTTAAGGGTTAAAGGGTTTTTATCTAAACCCTTTTTTGATCATGACCCTGAAATAACAGAGCGATATATATACAACAGTTAAAGGGTTAAAGTGTTATGACCCTCAAATAGTAGTAATATGAATTTAAGGGTTAAAGGGTTTTTATCTAAACCCTTTTTGATCATGACCCTGAAATAACAGAGCTATATATACAACAGTTAAAGAGCTAAAGTGTTATGACTCTCAAATAGTAGTAATATGAGTTTAACAGTTAAAGGGTTAAAGGGTTTATATCTAAATCCCTTTTGAAAATGACCCTGAAATATCAGAGCCATATATACAACAGCAAAAGGGTTAGAATGTCATGACCCTCAAATAGTAGCAATATAAATTTAACAGTTAAAGGGTTAAAGGGTTTATACCTAAATCCCTTTTGAAAATGACCCTGAAATATCACAGCTATATATATAACAATTAAAGGCTTAGAATGTCATGCCCCTGAAATGATAGAGCAAAATATATACAATAGCTAAAGGGTTAGACTTTCATGACCCTGAAATAATAGAGCAATATGTTCTGGAATTACAGAAAGTGTGTAAAGATAGAAACAAACTAATATTAAAGGTATTGACACTTACATAGCACAAAGCTTTGTACAAATTTAATTGGTGAATGAGAAAGTCATGCTTGTCTTTGTTGTAGATGACACTATTCTCCTGAAATGAGAAAAAAAGATATATATATATATATTGATTTCTGTCAGTTGGCACAGGAGAGACCAGACCTACAATCTTGGGGGAAATCCTCCCAAAACTTACAATGGATTATATCTTTGGTGCTATTTCATGCTAGAAACAACAGCTTAATTTTAACACACACACACACACACATATATATATATATATATATATATATGAAGGAAATGTGGTAAGGAACCAGATGGACCATAACGCACCAAAGTACTCAATACTTAGGGTATTAGAGTGGGTAATAGGAACGAGTAGGACCCCGACTCAAGCTAATGAGTCCAGAATTAGCCGTTGAAACTGCTTGAGCTCAGCCATCGGGGTCCTACTCGTTCCTATATATATATATGTGTGTGTGTATATATGGTCCTGAAACTCCCGATAGAGTTGTAGAAGCACTGTATTGACATACAGTGTTTCTTGGACATTTTAAGCCTAGCGGAGCCCATCACCCCCCAGGCCTGAGTACAGTTGATTTCTTCCAGAGAGAGATAGAAAGTGAGAGAGAGGAAATGAGAAAGAGATATAGAGGAAGAATTGACCCCAGTACTAGAACACAACACACACACACATATATATATATATATATATATATATATATATATATGTATTTATTAAAATAACAGATTAAAGTTTAAGCAAAGAATCGCTGCTTTCACCCTTAACGGGATCTTCTGATCCTTATCAAGCCCTCTTTGGATTTTAGTCTTCAAATTTATTATTATTACTATATATATATATATATATATATATATATATATATATATATATATATATACATGTATATATATATATATATATATATATATATACATGTATACATATATATATATATATATATATATATATATATATATATATATATATATATATATATATATATATTTAGTGTATGTACACTCCATATTCTTCGGAGCTTCCGGCTTGTATCTGCCGATATTACTTCTTGTTGTTTTAATTGCCCTGATGAGTCCTTAATAGGACGAAACATTGTCGGCTAATAAAAACTTTTGATGTATTAAAGGATTCTTTGTTTTACTCTCTTAATATATATATATATATATGCCAAATACCAGTACTATATATATATATATATACACATACTTCCATATTACCACACTACTGTACTAATACAATTCTAGATAGTCCTTAGTGTAAAAAAGAGGGCCACTTACATCAACAAACTCATGAAGCGCAACCCAGCTTAAACTACTGTCTGTTGATATATATAAGATATTTGGTTGGCGGTTGATGTCTTGTCCTCGAGCTGTCAGGAAAACACCTTTCTGAAATAGAAAGAGAAAATAAAATAACATATATATATAAATATAGTTTGTACGAGGCATTGTGAGATGTGCTGTTAAAATATATACTCTGGCTAAAGTATTGAGTGCTTTTTGGGCCGATGGAAAAGTCTTTTTCTGTCTTCTAAGAGTCTTCACCCTAATTTATAAGTTATCTTTACAGCATTTCTGTGTTTGAGAACTTTCTTTATACTTATATATATATATATATATACCTTAACACCTATATATATATATTGTTATACTTTGGGAGGGTCATGTTGCCAATAAGAAACCTACGCACCAGTTGCTTTCACTTCAATTTATTATAAATTAAATTTATAAATTTAGGAATTTATAAATTTCCGGTTGGTTGGTTGGTTCCACAACCAGACGATTGTTCATATATTGTCAAAGTTCTTTCATCACACATTCTGAAGAGGTCACAGTAAAGGCTTTACCTCACATAATATCTCACATAACATTTACATTACTCTATATATACTATTGTATTTTCACAGTAAAGGCTTTACCTCACATAATATCTCACATAACATTTACATTACTCTATATATACTATTATATTTTCATGGTAAAGGCTTTACCTCACATAATATCTCACATAACATTTACATTACTCTATATATACTATTGTATTTTCACAGTAAAGGCTTTACCTCACATAATATCTCACATAACATTTACATTACTCTATATATACTATTGTATTTTCACAATAAAGGCTTTACCTCACATAATACCTCACATAACATTTACATTACTCTATATATACTATTGTATTTTCACAGTAAAGGCTTTACCTCACATAATATCTCACATAACATTTACATTACTCTATATATACTATTGTATTTTCACAGTAAAGGCTTTACCTCACATAATATCTCACATAACATTTACATTACCCTATATATACTATTGTATTTTCACAGTAAAGGCTTTACCTCACATAATATCGAATTTATGAGATTTTGAAAGTATTTATTTTGAGAACAATTTGAGTGACCAGCTACAGCCAGTTTCAACAGAAAGAGGTAGAGAATTCTGGCCGGCTTTGGCCAGTTTGAAGGGTTAAATGATCTTACCCTGTCTTTTTGAAGCCATTGTTGAACAATGTATGTTTGGTTGTTTGGTATTGCAATTTCATCACATACACATAACACTTGAAGCAGGTCGAGAAATCTGTAGTTCTGGAATTAATATATTAATTAGACACTTAATTAAGGCATAAAATAATTAATATACAACTGAGGTGTGTATCCCAGTGGTAAGGGTGTTGGACTTATGATCATAATGTTGTGGGATCATATGGACTGGGTTGTGTGTTGTGGTCTTGAACAAAACACTTCATTCCACATTGCTCCAGTATACTCAGCTGAAAATGAGTACCAGCAATAGCTGGAAGTTTAACCCTGCGATAGACTGGTGTTCTGTCCAGGGGGAAGTCTTGTACTCAACTTAAGGAACGCATGTCGTAGAGTGCTTATGTCTGTTTACACTACAGTGGTTGATTAATTGATCAACCAACGCTTTTTTTTACTTGATATATATATATATAATGTTTAATATAGAAATAGCTTCTACAGGACTAGAACTGTTTCATTGAAAAGAAATCATCAGGATATGAATGGATATATATATATCACTTAAATTCAAAATTTCTCCAAGGTAACAAAACAAAATCTGTTAACAAACCTGATTTTTCTGCAGGAGACTAACAAACTCGTCAATTTGCGAATGAGTTATTCGATCGACAATTTTTCTTTTATCTCTGATTAATTCAACAATCATCTGTGCCACGTTCAAGCCGATTCCACCCTACAAATAAATAGTTGTTTTTAAGATTATGAAACTATAAAAAAAAAAAAAAAAAAAAAATTATCATATGTACTTGAATATAAGACCCCCCCCCTCTTGTAATATATACTATTTCGAGTAAATTACTATATCTACTTGAATATAAGAACCCCCTATTGTATATATATTATTTAAAGTGAATTACTGTATATACTCGAATATAACCCGACCTTAATATAAACTGACCCCCCCCCGCCCTATTTTAGTAGTAGTAGTAGTAGTAGTAGTAGTAAAATTGTTTCTACTTTTTGGCACAAGGCCAGTAATTATCCCAGTGTATTACTGGTACTTTATTTTATCGGCTCCGTAAGGATGAAAGGCAAAGGTAGTGATAGCAGTGGTAGTAGCAGAAGCAGTAGTAGTAATAGCAGTAGTGAGTAACAGTAGTAGTAGTGGCACTGATGAAACAACCACCTTACAGAGTGGACTGGGTGTTTTTTGTCGTGTTACCACATCAGAAATCTTTAAAGTACTTCTTACCTTTTGTGTAAATTACATCTAAAAGAATTCTAATTAACCTCAGAAATTGTTAAAATGTCGTCTCACCTTTTGTGTAAACTGCGTCTGAAAGAATTCTATGTATTTGGCAAAATAGAGGGCGTTCTTTCGGCTTTTGCCGATCATGTATGTGTAGAGGATCTCATAAGCTTCTTTGAAAACTTGAATGAGATTTGCTTCATCTGAAACGCCATCTAGTGGGCATTGTAGAAGTCTGACCAAAAGGTCAATGACCTGAAATTGAAAAAAAAAAAAAAACACAAATTAAAACCGTTAATTAGGACATCAAAATATACAGTTGTCCCCAGGTAGTCTCAGGGTTATGTTCCTAGAGCACCTGCGAAGAGTGAAAAACTGTGAATATTGGACATGGTCCTATAAACATCAAAATATAACGTAAAATATAATTAAAAATAGAGGGAGCGTCTTATACGAAGGGGCGTCTAATAGGCCAGCAAATACGTTATTAATAATTTAGTGTTAAAAATATGTATTGCATCAAAAAAAGTCATAAAAAATAATTGTGGAAGATATTTAGGTATTAGAAGCTATTAACCCCCTCTATAGATCCTACCTGCATTTGTATATACACAAGTATATATATTATGTATAGACTAGTATATAATATTATATATACACTAGTATATATAATATATATACACTAGTATATAATCATCATCATTTTACGTCTGCTTTTCCTTGCAAGGGTGGGACGGGTCCTTTTCAGCACATCTCACACAGGCAGTATATAACTAACCTTTCGTTCATAGGGAGAAACCCTTCGTTGTCAACAGAGGAAACAGCTCCCTAAACTTCTTCCATCTTATCCTTATTCACCCTTAACCCTTTAGCATTTAAACCGGCCGTATCCGGCCAGAATTCTCTTACCTCTTTCTGTTCAAACTGGCTGTAACCAGCTACTCAGATTTATGTTAAGGTATTGTTCTCAAAATACATAATATCAAGATCTCATAGATTTGATATTATGTGAGATAATTATGTGAAACAAAGCGTTTATAGTGAAAATACAATAGTAAATATAGAGTAATCATCATCATCATTTTACGTCTGCTTTCCCTGCTTGCAAGGGTGGGACGGGAACTGATTCTGGCTTGATTTCTACAGCTGGATGCCCTTCCTAACACCAACCTCATTTACAGTGAGTGCTGGGTGCTTTTTTGCTGTGGCACCTCCACGACCACTTTGCAGTGGAATGATAGGGACCCCAGTCCCTATCATCTCATTTCTACAGCTGAGTAAACTGGAGTAATGTGAAATAAAGTGTCTTGCTCAAGGAAACAACACATCACCCTGTCTGAGAATTGAACTCGCAACCTTTCGATTGCAAGGTCATAGCTCTAACCACTAAGCCATGTGCCTCCATAATATAGTAATGTAAATGTTAAAGGGTTAATATATAGTTAGTTATACTTACTCGTAGATTCCGCATTAGTTTTTGTCGGTTTTTGTCGGTGATTCCGTTTACAATCATAAATAACCGTAATTCTTCCATTGCCTGGAAAACAAGAAATTACTGGTGAGCCCCTAATTAAAGAACCTCTAACGAGGGCTGAGTTGGGTCAATGATGATGTAGGGTTATAGTTGGGGTAGTAAATGAGTTGATGAGTACCTTAGAAGCTCTTAATGAGTCCCTAACGAGGGATTTAATTAGGTCACTGGATGCTGGGTCATAGTTGGAGTGGTAACTGAGTGGATGAATCATGTAGATCTTAATGAGTCACTAATGAGGGGCGTTGATTAGGTCAATGATGATGCTGGGTCATAGTCAGGGTGGAAATTGAGTCGATGAGTCCTGTAGAAGCTCTTAATGAGTCCCTAATGAAGGAGTTAATTAGGCCAGTGATCATGGTAATGTAGAGTTACAGTGAAAGTCTGGAGTTGATGAGTCACTAAGAAGCCCTTAACGAGTCCCTAATGAGGGAGTTAATTGCTGAGCTGGTTTACCAGATGGTTGAAATGGCTGAGGCGCTTGTTGAGAAGGTAGTTGAAATGGTTGTGATGATGATTAAGGTGGCAATTGAGGTGGTCGAGATGGTGGCGGAGGTTGTGATGATGGTTAAGGTAACGATTGAGGTGGTGGTGATGGTTGAGATGGTGGTGGAGGTTGTGATGATGGTTAAGGTGACAATTGAGGTGGTGGTGATGGTTGACCTGGTAGTTGAGGTGGTGGTGGAGGTTGTGATGATGGTTAAGGTGACAATTGAGGTGGTCGAGATGGTGGCGGAGGTTGTGATGATGGTTAAGGTGACAATTGAGGTGGTCGAGATGGTGGCGGAGGTTGTGATGATGGTTAAGGTAACGATTGAGGTGGTGGTGATGGTTGAGGTGGTGGTGGAGGTTGTGATGATGGTTAAGGTGACAATTGAGGTGGTGGTGATGGTTGAGATGGTGGTGGAGGCTGTGATGATGGTTAAGGTGACAATTGAGGTGGTGCTGATGGTTGAGGTGGTGGTGGAGGTTGTGATGATGGTTAAGGTGACAATTGAGGTGGTGGTGATGGTTGAGATGGTGGTGGAGGCTGTGATGATGGTTAAGGTGACAATTAAGGTGGTGGTGATGGTTGAGATGGTGGTGGAGGCTGTGATGATGGTTAAGGTGACAATTAAGGTGGTGGTGATGGTTGAGATGGTGGTGGAGGCTGTGATGATGGTTAAGGTGACAATTAAGGTGGTGCTGATGGTTGAAACATACAAAACTAAACTACTCACAGATAAAACTGCGTGTGTTTTTTTCGAATTCAGAAAGTGGCCGTCATTTCTCTGTAAAATAAAATAAAATAGAATTAAAATTTACCTCCAACAGCCGTATACATACATGTATGTGAATTTTTGTACACCTAATAGCGATCTCCTCCACACTGGGCCTATAAAACCCCTCAAATAAAAAAGAAGTTATACAAGGATGGAAATATGAAAAAGAAAGATAAAAATAAGTAACGAAAAAAAAAAAAAAAGCAAAGGGGCAAAGAAGGGCAGATCTGGCTTTATGGGAAAGTAGAGGAAAGGACTATAAATGCTATAAAATAAGGTAATAAAAAGGGGAGTTAACTCACGTCTTTAATGAGATTGAGCAAGAAGGGGACCATGCCAGCCACAAAGTTAAACTCATCTTCGTTTTCCAATTCCACCATGTGTATTGTGAAGGCATCATCATACATACTCTCCCCACTGGCTGCCACCTGAAAGGAAATAGATTAAGATATATAATATATATATATATATGCCCCAGCATGGCCTTAGCCGGCTGGCTGGAACAGGTAAAAGAGTGTATATATATATATATATATATATTTGCGATGAAATACCAATGATGGTTGGAAAATCACTGATGAAGGACTATTTTTATCATATGTAACCCATGTGCAACCACGCAGTATTCCTCTTCTCATGTTTTTTATATATATTCACTTCGGCTGCATTTGTCTGTTTCTCTCTTACTGCTTCCCCGCTCTCTCTGTTTCTCTCACCTTCATTCGCCCCCTCTGTCAGTTACACTTTCTCTCGACTGACCTCTTCCTCACACTTCCACTCACTCACTCTCTGTTGAGAAATGTATATAAGGGGGACAAAAAAACAACTGGCCCCATATATATATAATTGTTTCTACTTTTGGCACAAGACCAGCAATTATCTCAGTGTATTACTGGTACTTTATTTTATCGACCCCATAAGGATGAAAGACAAAGCTAACCTCGGCGGGATTTGAACTCAGACCATAAAGGGACGTAACTCTATGCTGCAAAGCATGGCGTCCAACATTCTACCGATACTGCCAATCCACCGCCCTTATATATATATATATATATATATATATATATATATAATTATATATATCATATATATATAATTGTTTCTACTTTTGGCACAAGGCCACCTATTATCCCAGTACATTACTTGTACTTTATTTTATCGACCCCGTAAGGATGAAAGGTAAAGTTAACTCGGTGGGAAAAAAAGAAGAAGGAGGAGGCAAAGAAGAAAAAAAAGAAGGGTTAAATTGAAATAAAGAGATCCCAGTGTAAATAACAGTATATAGAAGGAGATAGTAACCTGTCTGACTTGAGCACCATCCCACCGTACTCCTCGCATCCCTTGTTCACTATCAGCACAGCGGAACTGTTTCCTGATATAATCTTCATCTGAAATATAGATTAATAATAACCATCATCATCATGGCAAGCAGCTCAGCGACCATATCTGTATCAGTGAGTTGCTCAACATTACCAGACTTAGACCAATTACATCAATTGTCAAGTCAAGAGTACTCAAACTATACGGCCATATAAAAAGATCAACTCGTGGTGTGAGTAGGTTATGCCTGGAAGGAAGGTTGGCTGGTAAGAGAAGCAGAGGCCGGCAGCCAAAACTAGGGCTTGATAATGTCATCCTAGGGACTGGACTTGATCTTTGCTCTTTAACTCTGCTGTTGGTGATACAAAGGTATGATATATTCCTGGAAGGAAGGTTGGCTGGTAAAAGAAGCAGAGGCCGGCAGCCAAAACTGTGGCTTGACAATGTCAACTTATGGACTTGACTTGATCTTTGCTCTTTAAACTCTGCTGTTGGTGATCGAAAGGTATCATATATTCCTGGAAGGAAGGTTGGCTGGTAAAGAAGCAGAGGCTGGCAGCCAAAACTGTGGCTTGATAATGTCAACCTATGGACTTGACTTGATCTTTGCTCTTTAAACTCTGCTGTTGGTGATCGAAAGGTATCATATATTCCTGGAAGGAAGGTTGGCTGGTAAGAGAAGTAGAGACTGGCAGCCAAAACTGTGGCTTGACAATGTCAACTTATGGACTGGACTTGATCTTTGTCCTTTAAACTCTGCTGTTGGTGATCAAACTTTGTGGAGAGAGATATCACATGTTGATGTGAAGTCTGCAACTGGCGGAGTTTAGCGCCAGAAAGAAGAAGAGAAGATCATCATCATCATCGTTTAACGTCCATTTTCCATGCTAGCATGGGTCAGACAGGTTGTCCTGGTTGATGAAAATTGGGTCAGGTGCATTTAACTACTACTACTAAGTTCATCCACTTCTTTGTGGTGAGATGATAAAACCTTTCCATCTCACAGTTCAAACTGGCTGTAACTGCCTGCTCATACTGATGTTAAGGTATTGTTCTCAAAATAAATAATATCAAAATCTCATAGATACGATATTATGTGAGATAATTATGTGAGGTAAAGCCTTTGCTGTGAAAATACAATAGTATATAGAGTAATGTAAATGTTATGTGAGATATTATGTGAGGTAAAGCCTTTACTGTGAAAATATAATAGTATATATAGAGTAATGTAAATGTTATGGGAGATATTATGTGAGGTAAAGCCTTTACTGTGAAAATATAATAGTATATATAGAGTAATGTAAATGTTATGGGAGATATTATGTGAGGTAAAGCCTTTACTGTGAAAATATAATAGTATATATAGAGTAATGTAAATGTTATGGGAGATATTATGTGAGGTAAAGCCTTTACTGTGAAAATATAATAGTATATATAGAGTAATGTAAATGTTATGGGAGATATTATGTGAGGTAAAGCCTTTACTGTGAAAATATAATAGTATATATAGAGTAATGTAAATGTTATGGGAGATATTATGTGAGGTAAAGCCTTTACTGTGAAAATATAATAGTATATATAGAGTAATGTAAATGTTATGTGAGATAGTATGTGAGGTAAAGCCTTTACTGTGAAAATACAATAGTATATATAGAGTAATGTAAATGTTATGTGAGATATTATGTCAGGTAAAGCCTTTACTGTGACAATACAATAGTATATATAGAGTAATGTAAATGTTATGTGAGATATTATGTGAGGTAAAGCCTTTACTGTGACAATACAATAGTATATATAGAGTAATGTAAATGTTATGGGAGATATTATGTGAGGTAAAGCCTTTACTGTGAAAACATAATAGTATATATAGAGTAATGTAAATGATAAAGGGTTAAACTGAAATAACCCCATCCTTCTTAATAAACTCCACACCAAACAAAGGCAGACACAAACAGCACAAATACTTACCTTTAAGGGCATGTAACCAAAATCCTGTTAGTACATGTTCTATACGGGCATAGCTTTCAAAACGGATCTCATCCCTCTCCTGTTAAAACAAATGAAAAAAATATTAGTAATGTTTTCTGATTTAGGCACAAGGCCAGCAATTCTTTGGGGGGGGGGGGGAGGGGAAAGTCGATTGCACTGTCCTCAATTCATTACTGGTACTTTATTTTATTGACCCTATAAGGATAAAAGGCAAAGTTAGCCTCGGCGGGATTCGAACTCGGAATGACAAGGGCCATAACTCTATGCATCAATGCATGGTGTCCGACCCTCTACCGATACTGCCAATCCAAATAATAATAATAATGGTGTCTGAATTAGGAACAAGGCCTAACCAGTGGAGCAATGTGAAATAAAATGTTTTGTTCAAGAACACAACCCAGCCCACTCCAGGATTGTGTAGAAAATTGCCCAGCAATGATGGGCCACTGTGCTAGTATATATATATATTTTCTTTTGCCTTTGCTATTTGTTGTTGTTGCTGTTGTCTTCTGTAAACAACATACACACAGCCTAAATATTTGGCTGTGTGTATATTATATATATATATATATATATATATATAAATATATAGAGGTATATATATATATATATATATATATATATAGGTATATATACCTATATATATATATATATGTGTATATATTATATATACATATTATATATATATATTTATATATTTATATATAAGTATATATATATGAGTGTATATATATTATATATATAGGTACATATATATTATATATATATATATAATAAAAGAGACAGAAAGTTCAGCTGACAGAGAATGTAGGCGTCAACAACAACACCAACACCAACAACAATAACACCACCACCACCACCACCACTACCACCACCACCACTACCACCACTACCAAGATATGACAGCAAGGGCATTTAGTACTGTAGTACATACCCCTGGGATTCTCTTGAAATAGATGTAACATAAGACCTCTTCTTCTTCATACTAAGTGACTCATTTCTCATAGATGACAGTACTATACACTTGTATATTCAGCGTGTCCCCCAAAAATGTATACACACTTTCATTGCCTGTACAGGCAATATTTATTAAACGCTGTTGCTGTTAAAGTGTGTATACATTTTTTGGGACACCCTGTATATATATATATATATCATCATCACAAAAAAATGATGATGATGATGATGATATATATATATATATATATATATACACAGTCGGTAGGCACCTCTTAACCAAATATACACCCCAACCCACTAACTCAACTCCATCATCCCACTCCCACCAACGCCACCCTTTCTCTGTAAAGTGATGTTGGTACCACAACATCCAGTCCAAAGTAATGAGGTTGTGTAAGTGTCAAGACAAAAAAAAACACACAGTCCACGCTGTAATGTGGCCGTGTAGGTAACATAGTAAAAAGTTCCCAGTCCACGCTGTAATGTGGCCATGTAGGTAACATAGTAAAAAGTTCCCAGTCCACGCTGTAATGTGGCCATGTAGGTAACATAGTAAAAAGTTCCCAGTCCACGCTGTAATGTGGCCATGTAGGTAACATAGTAAAAAATTCCCAGTCCACGCTGTAATGTGGCCATGTAGGTAACATAGTAAAAAGTTCCCAGTCCACGCTGTAATGTGGCCATGTAGGTAACAAGGTAAAAAGTTCCCAGTCCACACTGTAATGTGGCCGTGTAGGTAACACGGTAAAAAGTTCCCAGTCCACACTGTAATGTGGCCGTGTAGGTAACACGGTAAAAAGTTCCCAGTCCACACTGTAATGTGGCCGTGTAGGTAACATGGTAAAAAGTTCCCAGTCCACGCTGTAATGTGGCCGTGTAGGTAACATAGTAAAAAGTTCCCAGTCCACGCTGTAATGTGGTTGGTGTTAGGAAGGGCAGCCAACCGTAGAGAGCCTGCCAGATAGTCCTATAAGAGCGAGACACGGTCACCCGACCAACCTTGCATCAAGTGCGACAATTCCCGTCTAACCCATGCTAGCTATATGTATGAAAATATGTGTGTTGTAATCACAGGGAAATATAATACTATTGTGCAAGTACATACACACATACATATATATATATATACATACACACACACATATATATATATATATATATACATAAACATACAAGCAAATTTGACAACAACCATATATATGTGTATATATATGTATATATATATATATATATACATATAAATATATATATATATATACATATATACTTATATATACATATATATATATACATACTTATATATACATATATATATATATACATACTTATATATACATATATATATATATACATATATACATATATATATATATACATATATATATATACATATATATATATATAGAGAGAGAAAGAGAGGCTGTGAGTGAAAGAAGAACATGAACATCAAAAGGAGCACCCCACCCCACCACCACCACCACCACCACCACTACCACCAACAACACTACCATCAAAAGGAACACCCCACCCCCACCACCAACAACAACAACAACACTACCATCAAAAGCCGTTACTTACACTGAGGACCGAGTGCAAACGAAAAACTGTTCTGGGGTCTTCGTTGTCATCTGTTAACGAGATCTCTCTGGCTGCATCAATGCACAAGTACTTGCGTGTGGTCAGGTGTCTTAGTCGTACCTGCTGTTCCCATCTAATTACATCACCTGAAATATTTAGAGCAATATAGATATATACATATATACGTGAGAGGAATTAGCTCAGATGGTGGGGTAGAGTGCTTGTTTAGCCTGTGAGAGGCACCGAGATCGATGCTCAGATTCTCCAACAAACGAGTTTTGCAACCACAGTGCATCAGCATGGCCGCAACAGGTAATTCATCATCATCATCGTCATCATCATCATCATCATCATCACCGTTTTACGTCCGTTCTTCCATGCTAGCATGGGTTAGACGGGTTGTCCTGTTGTGGGCAGTACATTATAAGGGGTCTGACGAGCCGCGGATTACAGAGTCGCGTCAGATCGATACAGATCGAACCTTGAGCTGCTCAGTGGTGAAACACGTGTTACCAACCAATAAACGTAATGAAGGAGTAACCAATCGTCCTTGCTATCTTATTTCAATATAATACACTCTGTCTAGCTCTACACCTCCACACTGAAGTGAACCTAAACATCGAGTGCTCACCCGGGTGAACCTACAGTAACTCCAAGTTACACTCCCTGGATATAGATATATATATGCCGAGTCAGGTTCAATCTATAATAGGTCTTGCCTCGAGCTGATTGATAGTGAAACATATGTAATATGTTATGATGCAACACTGAATCCTTGTTCCTTTTCCTTATAGTATATATATATATATATATATACATATATATATGAAGTATTTTCGTAGAAAGGGTAAAGGAAGGGAGAGTGCTCTATGTATGCTACAGAGCTATTTAGTTTTGTAATAAACAACATAAAACAATTATTCCATTTACCAAAGGTTTCACGAAGACAGACGAGCTCAACAGAGACGTCTGAAATCCCTCATCAGAATGAACATTTTTTAAATTCATATCTTACATCCATATTAAATGTTCATTCTGATGAGCGATTTCAGACGTCTCTGTTGGGCTCGGCTGTCTTCATGAAACCTTTGGTAAATGGAATAATTGTCTTATGTTGTTTATTACATAATATTTATACATATATAAACACACAGACACAATAACACATAAAAAGTATTACAGATAATGAGAACATCTTTTGATAAAATACTCACCATTGAGTATGCCGCTTTCAGCCTCAATTTGCCAGTAGGTGTTCCCTGATGTGGAGGGGGATAATGTTCGGGGTCGATGCTGGTCCATCACACGGATGCGAAAATGAACTAGAAAAAACAAAAACAAGAAAAGAAAGACAAGGATGATATATATATATATCTGTAATAATTTCATAATTCCCTGCTTCCTATATATTCTTCTTTCTCCTTGGCCCCACTTGGTCATCAATGACCATGGTTTTGCACCTAGAAAGCTTCCCTCCGAGGCACAAACCTGGGCAATTTAAAAAAATTTTTTTTGTGAAAGACCAGTAGTCGTCCATGCATACCAGCCTCCCCTCTCAATACCACCGATGTTGTCCAAGGGAAAGGCAATGGCCGATACAGCTTGGCACCAGTGACGTCACAACTCATTTCTACAGCTGAGTAAACTGGAACAACGTGAAATAAAGTGTCTTGCTCAAGGATACAACACACCACCTGGTCCAAGAATCGAACTCACAACCTATCAATTGCAAGCCCAATGCTCTAACCACTAAGCCATGTGCCTTCACCATATATGTATGTATATATATATATATAGGAACAAGTATGACCCCGACGGCTGAGTTCAAGCCGTTTCGACGGCTAAAAAAAAAAAAATATATATATATATATATATAAATATATATATATAAATATATATATATATATATATATATATATATATATATATAAATATATATATATAAATATATATATATATATATATATATATATATATATATATATATATATATATATATATATATATAAATATATATATATAAATATATATATATATATATAAATATATATATATATATATATATATATATATATATATATAAATATGGCTTTGGTGGGATTTGAACTCAGAGAGCAGAGAGATGAAACAAATACCACCAAGCATTCTATCTGACGCTCTAACGACTCTACAACCCATTTACCTCATCAGCTAACAGTTGTTGATAAAAGGGGTTTCAGTAAACCCATGTAATTTAAATTTAAGAAAGGTCTTTATTTACCATCTTCGGTGATTTCTTCGTCAAACAACCCCTCGGCCACGAGGTAAGCTTCTAGTTCTTTGTGAAACAATCGGATTGCAGAACCACCCTACAACAACAACAACAGCAACATTTATAACATCTGCCAGAGTACAAGAAATACATATGATGATGATGATGATGATGATGATAATGATAATATTGTTTCTACTTCTGGCACAAGGCCAACAATTTGAAGGGAAGCGGAAAGTACGTTACTGGTACTTCATTTTATTGAAGTAAAATGATACGAAGCATGGTGTTTGACGCTCTACTGATTCTGCCAATGCTGTAATAATATAGAAATACTTACCCTAACAAAATGTGTGAGTTCTGGATTTTCCTTTGCATACCTGACGAGTGTGAACCCTGATCTTTCAACACCCAGGTTTATTTCAGATCTGAACAGTAGAAAAATATAAAACATACATTATTTATATATATATATATATATATATCATCATCATCATCATCATCATCATCATCATCATCATTTTACATCCACTTTTCCCTGCTTGCAAGGGTGGGACGGGAACTGATTCTGGCTTGATTTCTACAGCTGGATGCCCTTCCTAACACCAACCTAACACCAACCTAACACCAACTTTGCCGTGGCACCCTCACGACCACTTTGCAGTGGAATGATAGGGACCCCAGTCCCTATCATCTCATTTCTACAGCTGAGTAAACTGGAGCAATGTGAAATAAGGTGTCTTGCTCAAGGAAACAACACATCACCCAATCTGAGAATTGAACTCAAAATCTTTCGATTGCAAGGCCAATGCTCTAACCACTAAGCCATGTGCCTCCATATATATATTGAATTTTATGTTTATTTTCTTTTTGGTTCTGAAGATGTGATCGTATCTTTGTTTAGTTATATTATCATTTGCTCTTATCAATTATATAATCGATAATTTTCATTTGTATGATATGGTTTCTGAAACAATTGTAAGCCATTAAAACTTATTTTACCACCAACTCCATCGTCAAGAAACTACAAAGACATATATAGCTGACTCCCTTCCCTTCTTACTACTATTAACACTACTATCTATTTTTTCTGTTTATTATCTTCTGCTTATTATCTTCTATAACCAATCAAATTTAACTGAAGTGCCGTCAATGAGCTCTACAAACACAAGTGCTGCCAAAGTGCTTTTATAATACAAGTACCACCATATGGCTCTAACACAAGTACCACCATATGGCTCTAACACAAGTACCACCATATGGCTCTAACACAAGTAGCACCATATGGCTCTAACACAAGTAGCACTAACCAATTGCAATACAAGCTCCACCAATCAGTTCTAATAACTTAAGTGCCACTGATCAGGTCTGGTAATATAAGTGCCACCACTAGAACAGTCGTTAAAGACAGCATTTAAAAATTCCCTAGAAATGCCGTATGTTAATATGGTCTCTCTATGACACTCAACAGTTATGGGTCCATATATACAAACATATTGTAAATAGCTATATATTATATAAACATCGAGTTTGAATGGGAAAACTCAGCGTAAGGAAGCTGTTAAAACAGCAAAATGCCGTCAATGTGTTGGGTATAATTTATACCCCAAAGAACATAAATCAGCTGCAGCCTAGTACAATAGTGTGCCACCCTAGCTCCGCTGTGCAATACTGCGGCACCCTAGCTTCAAAGTGCCATATTTTACCACCATATCCCCCCACTGACATGGGGGGGGGGGTCACACTAGCTCCATATTTCCATACTACATCACTGTACTGGTTACATATAATAAATATTACTCACCCAAGTGTGAAGTGGTCAATTTGAAAAGATTGGCTGGCATGAAAATAGTGGCCAGGTGATTTTATACTCTCGAAAACAATTTGATCGTAGATTTGTACCTGTAGGAGTAGACATAGAAACCATTATTAACACGTAGAAGAATATTTCAATTGCAAACAAAGAAACAAGGGTCTTTGTTGTAACATTACTTGATAGAATGTGTAGCTCAGAGATCAGAGAGTCACTCCAGGTAGAGCCACTACTTCTCTGAATTGAGAGATCACAACTCTGATACTATGGACATGTAGTTAGAATGTCTCAGGAAAGAATCACTGGACATATTTGTAGCTCGGAGACCAGAGAGTCACTCCAGGTAGAGCCACTACTTCTCTGAATTGAGAGATCACAACTCTGATACTATGGACATGTGGTTAGAATGTCTCAGGAAAGAATCACTGGACAGATTTGTAACTCAGAGATCAGAGAGTCACTCCAGGTAGAGCTGCTACTTCTCTGAATTGAGAGATCACAGCTCTGATACTATGGACATGTGGTTAGATTATGGTTACTCCAAAGACCCCTCGGGGGATCACATTTTGGCTGCTGGTATTCGCGATCATATTCTTTCGGTCATTACCCAAGATTCATGACCATAGGTAAGAGTTGGCCTGAATACCAAATTGAAGATAGCGAGTTTGTCTTTTACAGCTACCTCCCTTCTTCTGACTACCGAATGCTGAAGCTGGCACATTACTGCACCAGCTCCTGTAATTCTTGCACTTAATTCAGCCTCCTGCCTTCCATCACTCGTGAACACAACCCCGAGATACTTGATATCCAATAAAGTATTTTTTTTTTCTGTGGTGCGAGAGACCCCTAGTCTTCATTAAGACATCTCTCTAGGAGAAGGTCACTCTGATATAAAACATGTGATTTCGTTTGCATCGAATGATGTAGACCAGTCCTTCTTTTTGGGTACATACATTCGATGTTCAGAGAGTGGGATTGGCTCCATGCAAAGCCTTTCCTCACTTAAAAAAGCTTCAAGCACAGGCATCGCTTGATATGTGACATTTCTTTTGTGATGTATGGTATTGCTGGCCATAGGCAAGTCCCTAGCAGGACTAAAAGCCACATACGTGATGCTCATGCTTAAGTATCAAGTGATGGCATTACAGAAAATCAAGTTGCAGCCATGATGATGATGATGATGATGATCATCATCATCATTTTATGTCCGCTTTTCCCTGCTTGCAAGGGTGGGGTGGGTCCTATTCAGCATAGCATCTCTCCACTTGTCACGGACCTTCGTCATCTTCTCTGTGAGCTTCAGCAATCTGAGGTCTGCTCTCACCATCTCTGCCCATGTTTTTCATGGTCTACCTCTACTACGTCTTCCTTCTACTGGGATTTCTTGGCACTTCTTTACCCAGCGGTCATCCTCCATGTACATCACATGTCCATACCATCTCAGTCTTCTCTCCCACACACCACAACTTATCCCTCTTATACCCAGTTTCTCTCTCAACACATCACATGTCCATACCATCTTAGTCTCCTCTCCCGCACACCACAACTTATTCCTCTTATACAGTTTCTCTCTCAACACATCACATGTCCATACCATCTTAGTCTCCTCTCCCACACACCACAACTTATCCCTCTTATACAGTTTCTCTCTCCACACATCACATGTCCATACCATCTTAGTCTCCTCTCCCACACACCACAACTTATCCCTCTTATACAGTTTCTCTCTCAACACATCACATGTCCATACCATCTTAATCTCCTCTCCCGCACACTACAACTTATCCCTCTTATACCCAGTTTCTCTCTCAACACATCACATGTCCATACCATCTTAGTCTCCTCTCCCGCACACCACAACTTATCCCTCTTATACCCAGTTTCTCTCTCAACACATCACATGTCCATACCATCTTAGTCTCCTCTGCCGCACACCACAACTTATTCCTCTTATACCCAGTTTCTCTCTCAACACATCACATGTCCATACCATCTGAGTCTTCTCTCCCACACACCACAACTTATTCCTCTTATACCCAGTTTCTCTCTCAACACATCACATGTCCATACCATCTCAGTCTTCTCTCCCGCACACTATAACTTATCCCTCTTATACCCAGTTTCTCTCTCAACTCATCACATGTCCATACCATCTCAGCCTTCTCTCCCACACACCACAACTTATTCCTCTTATACCCAGTTTCTCTCTCAACACATCACATGTCCATACCATCTCAGTCTTCTCTCCCACACACCACAACTTATTCCTCTTATACCCAGTTTCTCTCTCAACACATCACATGTCCATACCATCTGAGTCTTCTCTCCCACACACCACAACTTATTCCTCTTATACCCAGTTTCTCTCTCAACTCATCACATGTCCATACCATCTCAGTCTTCTCTCCCACACACCACAACTTATTCCTCTTATACCCAGTTTCTCTCTCAACTCATCACATGTCCATACCATCTCAGCCTTCTCTCCCACACACCACAACTTATTCCTCTTATACCCAGTTTCTCTCTCAACTCATCACATGTCCATACCATCTCAGCCTTCTCTCCCACACACCACAACTTATTCCTCTTATACCCAGTTTCTCTCTCAACACATCACATGTCCATACCATCTGAGTCTTCTCTCCCACACACCACAACTTATTCCTCTTATACCCAGTTTCTCTCTCAACTCATCACATGTCCATACCATCTCAGCCTTCTCTCCCACACACCACAACTTATTCCTCTTATACCCAGTTTCTCTCTCAACACATCACATGTCCATACCATCTCAGTCTTCTCTCCCACACACCACAACTTATTCCTCTTATACCCAGTTTCTCTCTCAACACATCACATGTCCATACCATCTGAGTCTTCTCTCCCACACACCACAACTTATTCCTCTTATAACCAGTTTCTCTCTCAACACATCACATGTCCATACCATCTGAGTCTTCTCTCCCACACACCACAACTTATTCCTCTTATACCCAGTTTCTCTCTCAACACATCACATGTCCATACCATCTCAGTCTTCTCTCCCGCACACTATAACTTATCCCTCTTATACCCAGTTTCTCTCTCAACTCATCACATGTCCATACCATCTTAGTCTTCTCTCCCACACACCACAACTTATTCCTCTTATACCCAGTTTCTCTCTCAACACATCACATGTCCATACCATCTCAGTCTTCTCTCCCGCACTCTATAGCTTATCCCTCTTATACCCAGTTTCTCTCTCAACTCATCACATGTCCATACCATCTCAGCCTTCTCTCCCACACACTACAACTTATCCCTCTTATACCCAGTTTTTCTCTGAACACATCACATGTCCATACCATCTTAGTCTCCTCTCCCGCACACCACAACTTATCCCTCTTATACCCAGTTTCTCTCTCAACACATCACATGTCCATACCATCTTAGTCTCCTCTCCCACACACTACAACTTATCCCTCTTATACCCAGTTTCTCTCTCAACACATCCATGCTTGGTCGTTCACGATACATAAAAAAAAAAATGTCAAAAAAAACAATAAAACATGGAAGCCGAGCCAAATAGTTTCCTTTCCAGTTAATCAAGCTGTTACTTCTACATGTTAAATATGACAGAGTTCATTCTGTTTGTACAGTAGAGGGTGGTGGTGGGGTAGTGATGGTGGGGTGGGGGTTAGTGTAAGTTGTCTGATTGCCTGCGTGACTGACTGACTGGGTATGTGACTTGCTGGGTGGCTGACTTGGTGTGTGGCTGGCTTAGGAGATGAGTGGATGTTGTATATGGCTGTCTATGTAGTTGGGTGGGTTTCTGGGTGGCTGACTGGGTATGTGGCTGGTTTAGGAGATGAGTGGATGTTGTATATAGCTGTCTATGTAGTTGGGTGGGTTTCTGGGTGGCTGACTGGGTGTGTGGCTGGAGAGTTTGGTAGCGGGCCATGTGGCTAAATATCTGACTGGTTGGCTGGGTTGATGTATAGGTTTTTACCTGGCTGGTTGTTTGGCCAGCTAGGTAGCTGTCTGGGTAAGCTACTGTCTAACTATGAAGGTAACTGTCTGTCTGTCTATCTATCTATCTATCTATCTATCTATCTATCTATCTATCTATCTATCTATTTATCTATCTGTTTATCTGGCTGGTTGTTTGGCCAGCTAGGTAGCTGTCTGGGTAAGCTACTGTCTAACTATGAAGGTAACTGTCTGTCTGTCTATCTATCTATCTATCTATCTATCTATCTATCTATCTATCTATCTATCTATCTATCTATCTATCTATTTATCTATCTGTTTATCTGGCTGGTTGTTTGGCCAGCTAGGTAGCTGTCTGGGAAAGTTGCTGTCTAACTATGAAGGTAACTGTCAGTCTGTCTGTCTAACTGATTGACCATACAGGTGTAAAATACCAATCAATACCAATCAATAGCTTATTGTAACATCACTTGTAGTAAACAGGCTTCTGATGTTGTCTTCAGTTATTTATTCATAACACCACCACTTTTATTTGTGTGTGACTTACTGTATTGTATTGTACAGTACTTTATTGTATTTTATTTTATTGTATTTCTTGTTTTAATAGTAAGTTATTTATATATTACAGGTGGCGAATTGTCAGAGTCTTTAGAACATCAGAATACTTTACAGTATCCATTCCAGCTTTCTGCTCTCTGAGTTCAAATTCCACCGAGGTCAACTTTGTCTTTTATCCTTTCGAGGTCGATACAAAAAGTACCAGTAATGTACTGAGGTTGTTTCTTCCTCTATCTCTCCTCCATCGACCTCGAAAGGATGAAAGGCAAAGTTGACCTCGGTGGAATTTGAACTCAGAGAGCCGGAATAAATAGCATAAAGCATTCTATCTGATGTTCTAAAGACTCTGACAATTCATCGCTTTATAGTAAATATACAGTAATGTAAATGCTAAAGGGTTAAACACCCGGGATAGACAGAAAAACACTTTAAGAAGTAACTTACCACTTCACCTTCCGATTTCACTTTGTATTGTGGCAATATTCGAAACTGTGCGTTTTTAGCATTAAACTGTTGAAGCATTACCTGAAAAAATAAGGGATAGAAATTTAAATAAATTAATTTTATTTTGTGTAACATCAGTAGGTGGGGAGTTAACCTGTGATAGACTGGCGACCTATCCAGGGAGAGTCTTGTGTTTATATGTGTTTATATGTATCGATAAACCTTCCCTCATAATTTATTAAGTTATGTTCCAAACACCACCCTAATACTGAGAAAGTTAGTTATATTAATAATATTAATAAATCCCTTAAAATTTTGATTATTTTCAAAATTATTTAGAAACCATAGACAGTGTCTTTCTCTGGAAATATGGTAATGTAAGGGTTAAAGTGTTTATATTTATCTGAAAACCTTCCATCATAATTTTATGTAAGAACCTTTGTTAAGTTATGTTCCAAACACCAGGTTAATGAGACAGTGTCTTTCATTAGAAATATGGTAATGAAAGGTTTAAAGTGTTTATATTTATCTAAAAACCTTCCATCATAATTTTATGTAAGAACTTTTGTGAAGTTAATTGTTTCCACTTTTGGCACAAGGCCAGCAATTATCCCAGTACATTACTGGTACTTTATTTTATCGACCCCTTAAGTATGAAAGGCAAAGTTAACTTCAGTGGGATTTGAACTCAGAACTCAAAGGGACATAACTCTATGCTGTAAAGCATGGTGTCTGACCCTCTACCGATACTGACAATCCACCGCCCTATTCTAAGATAATAATAATAATGACGATAATATTG
>OZ024765.1:2645522-2655522 GCA_964016885.1 Eledone cirrhosa | reverse complement strand
TTTGACACCTACATGACCACTTTACAGTGTGGACTGGGTGCTTTTTATCATGACACCTACAAGACCACTTTACAGTGTCGACTAGAAATTCACTAGATGTATGCTATAGCTTGTCTTTAAATGGAAGTTAGACAATGTCTTTGAGATTTACTCTGTATATGTGTTTCTGTGTGTATGTGTTTGTGTCCAAGTGTATGTGTGAGTGTGACCCTACACCCATGGACATGCCCACAAAGTCAGAAAACAGTACAGCTCCCATGACCTTTGGAAACATATTTTCATGCTCAGTGTTGCTGAAGCATGGAACAACCTCCCTGCATCAGTTGTTAGCTGTCGAGACACTGCATCCTTTAAAACCTCCATGCTTCCTGAGATTCGCCAACACTACACCTGATATTCCCCCTCCATACACATACACACATGTCTGTGTGTATATCATGACTCATACACTGTTCACTTTCCTGACATTTGTACATTATTCTATCTACTATACATGCACCTTTGATGAGTTGTAGTGCATCTGAGCACTGTACACAATAATATATCTACATGTGTGTGTAAATTCAAATGAAACACTTACCATCATGTTGTTCTTGTCTCTCTGGCTTGTCTGTGATGTACACATGTGGATATACTTTTTAGTAAGGCCATGCTTTAACTGGAACATGAGAGAGGAAGAAATATTAACATGTAGCAGGTACACCATACTAACAATCTACCACACCAACAATCTAAGGTTGATAATTCTTTAAATTAGTTCTTGAACACACACACACACACATATATATATATATATATATACAATGATATTAAATAAATGCAAACTATATTTATAAAACCATATTTATTATAAATATAGTTTCCATTTATTTAATATCATTGTATATTTACTCCAGGACCTTGTTGAGTGCTCTAAATCAGTTATAAACATTTATATTTGTCGGACTTCCAACAAATTAAATACCCCTTCTATATAGTCTCAAAATAAATGGATAATCCACGCGGAAATCCATTGAGAAGAAGACTTTCGTCAGAGGGTTCTTCTCGCTCGGAGAATATAAAATTCCCGAGTTCAAATCATGAACTGGTGCCATACAGAACTGTTCCCGAGATGAGAGTGTATGATGAAGAAATAATTTTGACTTGTGTCGTGTGTAAAGATAGAAGGCAGGGGTGGAAAGGTCAATGTCCTGCCACTAGAAATAGTAGCAGCTAAAACGACCAAAATGTTATCTCGACCAGGGGAGATTAATAATAATAAAGTATATATCCCTACATGCAAAATACATATAGGGACACAGGTATTATCCAACCGTATGCCAATGTGGTTCTATGGCAGGTTAATAAATTAACGAGCCAGAATATATATAATCAAGGTTTAGCAAATAAGAAAAAGTTTTAAAGTAAATTTTAAAAAGTTCACTGTACTTACTATATTTACCCTACCGTACGGTTTCATGTCTCAAAATAAATGGATAATCCATGCAGAAATCCTGTGTGTGTGTATGTGTGTGTATGTGTGTGTATGTGTGTGTGCGTGTGTGCATTCATATATACTTATATATATGTATACATACATATATACCGCACACATGTGTGTGTGTATATATATATATATATATATATAGTATACATATATATTTCTCTCTCTCTCTCTCTCTCTATATCATCATCATCATCATCATCATCCTCGTTTAACGTCCACTTTCTATGCTAGCATGGGTTAGACGATATATACATATCTCTCTCTCTCTCTATATATATATATACACACACACGCACACACACACATAGGGTGTCTCCGAAAACTCTACACACACATTTATTAGAATACTGTTGAAGTGTGTATAAATGTTTTTGGGACATCCTGTATATATAATTGGCACTAAGACAGTATTTAAGCATAATAAGAGAGGTGTATATATAAACATATATAAACATATATATTACATGTTTATATACACTAAACTTATGTATAGCTTCACTGCCGAAGTAGAATATTTTTCTGTCATGTAATAAAATGAAATAACTTTTAATTTTTGCCTATTTTTCACTGATGTAAGATGAACAAATCTTGAAACAGCACTGTCTGCTACTCTCAAAACATCTGGCAACTCGGTGATATATTTTGTTATGAAAAAATATATTTCTTTGGCAGCGATCGCTGCTACAGGACTAGAACTGTTTCATTTGTGAGAAATCATCAGGGCTTCCTAATGATTTCTCCCGAATGAAACAGTTCTAGTCCTGTAGAAGCCATTTCTATATTATATATATATATATATATATATGTATATATATATGTATATGTGTATATATATATGTATATGCATATGTATCTAAATATATATATATGTATATATATATATGTATATAAATATATATATCTATACACATATATACACAGTATATAAACAAACCTATCTATGTATATATATATATATATATATATATATATATATATATATATATATATATATATATATATATATATATGCACATAAATATAAATATCTATACACATATATACACAGTATATATACACAGTATATAAACAAATGTATCTATGTATATATATATATATATATATATATGCACATAAATATAAATATCTATATGTATATAAATATATATATCTATACATATCTCTCTCTCTCTCTATATATATATATATACACACACAAATTATATATACACAGTATAAATACACAGTATATAAACACACCTCTCTATGTATATATAATATATACAGGTAGACCTCTAGTATGTCAGGTGTACCATCAATCAAAGAAACCTCCCAAGGTAGAGAAATATAAAGGATTGCCCCAGTCTTTGGAAATATGGAAGTTATTTAGACTACAGCGCCACCTACAGTTTGCTACATTCCTGTGTCATCAATACCTGGACACACCTGGTTGTGGGGCCACACCTGGAATTTTGAGTAAACTTACTACTACTACTACTGCTACTACTATTGGTATTACCACCACCACCACTACTACCACCATTACTACTACTATTACTACTACTACTACTACTACTACTACTACTACTACTACTACTACCACTAATACTACCACTACTACTACCACTAATACTACCACTACTACAACTAGCACTACCATTACTATCACCACAACAACCACCACCACTACTACTACTGCCACCACTACGATTACTACTACTACCACCACCACCACTACTATTACTGCCACCACTACGATTACTACTACTACCACCACCACCACTACTATTACCACTTCCTACTACTACAACTATTACCACCACTACTACTACTACTACTATTATTACCACTACCACTACCACCACTACTATTACCACCACTACTACTACCACCACTATTACCACCACTACTACTACCACCACCACTACTACTAACACCACCACCACTACTAACACCACCACCACCACTACTACTAACACCACCACCACTACCACTACTACCACTACCACCACCACCACCACTATTACTACCACCACCACCACTACTACTACTACTAACACCACCACCACTACCACTACTACTACCACCACCACCACCACCACTACTACTACTACTAACACCACTACCACTACCACTACCACCACCACCACCACCACCACTACTATTACTAACACCACCACCACCACCACCACTACTACTACTACTAACACCACTACCACTACCACTACCACCACCACCACCACCACCACTACTATTACTAACACCACCACCACCACCACCACTACTACTACTACTAACACCACTACCACCACCACCACCACTACTATTACTAACACCACCACCACCACCACCACCACTACCACAACCTGACATTTGTACATTACCCTATGTACTATACATGCACCTTTGATGAGTTGCAGTGCACCTGAGCACTGTACACAATAATTTTCATTATACCTGAGAGGTAATACAACAAACCAACAATATATGTTACCCTTACCTGAATGATCTCTCCATAGCGCACCCTCTTACCCAACTGGCGTTTCTGTTCGGCGCCATTATCTGCATTCTCTGCTTGGGCAGCCAACTGTGACAGAACATAAAAACATACAATAATTACAATCTTTATTCATTTCATTATCATATTGGCAGAATCGGTAGAGGGCCGGACGCCATGATTTGATGCATAGAGTTACGGCCCTTGCCATTCTGAGTTCAAATCCCGCCGAGGTTAACTTTGCCTTTCATCCTTACAGGGTCGATAAAATGAAGTACCAGTAATGAACTGGGGTTGATTTCATTGACTTTACCCTCTCACCAAATTAAAGGTTTTTAGATAAATATAAACAGTTTAACCCTTTCATTACCATATTTCTAATGAAAGACACTGTCTTATTAACTGGTGTTTGGAACATAACTTAACAAAGGTTCTTATATAAAATTATGATGGAAGGTTTTTAGATAAATATAAACACTTTAACCCTTTCATTACCATATTTCTAATGAAAGACACTGTCTTATTAACCTGGTGTTTGGAACATAACTTAACAAAGGTTCTTATATAAAATTATGATGGAAGGTTTTTAGATAAATATAAACACTTTAATCCTTTCATTACCATATTTCTAATGAAAGACACTGTCTTATTAACCTGGTGTTTGGAACATAACTTAACAAAGGTTCTTATATAAAATTATGGATGTAGAGTTTTTAGATAAACAAACACTTTAAAACAAACAGTTTGCATTATAGAAACATGTTCTGTTTCAGGCCATTTTGTATCAAACACTTCATTTCATGTTGCCCCAGTATACTCAGCTGAAAATGAATACCAGCAATATTGGTGGGTTTAACCTTATGATGGACTGGTGTCCTGTTCAGAAGGGTGTCATGTACTCTGAGTCACTTTAAGCCATGGAAACTTGGATAAACGCCGCCTTGATGATCTTCCAGGCTTCAGGCAGACTTTAGACTTTTAGAGACTTTAGAATCACTTTAGAATTGAACACATATTTACTAAGATCTTGATCCTAACACCAACACCCTAATCACGAAGCCACACATGTTTACTTCAGAGAAACCTCCCCCATAAATACATATCTTTGATCAACTAAAACAACAGCAATACCATTGCATATCGTTACTCAAGGGATGAGGTGGAATTTCTTCACCTTTCTTTACTGAGTCACCAGTTTCTGACCTCAGAATTCAACCCCAATAACCCAGATATTGACCTTAACTTTGTTGCTAAGCTACAGAAATCTGAAGCAAATATAACTTCCTTTGGTCATTGGTTCCAGTAAATATATTTTAGTAATCTGTGGCCAGTGGGAAGTGTTGGTCAAAAGAAGTGGATTTTAAGCTTGGTTTAATCTGTTGAAGATCAAAGTAAATGAGGAATCAGATGATGGTAAGTTTACTAAACCAGAACTAGGAATGGTGATAGCATTAAAGGATGGGAAAGTTAACATTTAGGTAGAGGCACACACACTCACACACACTCACACACAACACACACACTCATAAAACACACACTCACACACACACAACACACAACACACACACTCATAAAACACACACTCACACACAACACACACTCACAGGCACACACACTCACACACAACACACACACAGGCACACACATAAAACACACACTCACACACACTCACACACAACACACACACTCATAAAACGCACACTCACACACACACAACACACAACACACACACTCATAAAACACACACTCACACACAACACACACTCACAGGCACACACACTCACACACAACACACACACAGGCACACACATAAAACACACACTCACACACAACACACACACAAAACACACACAAAACGCACACTCACAGGCACACACTCACACACAACACACACACAGGCACACACATAAAACACACACACAGGCACACACACAAAACTCACACTCACACACAACACACACACAGGCACACACACATACACGCAGATTTATATATATATTTATACAAGCACATGCACCCAACACACGCACATATGCACACACACACACACGTAAATATATATATATATATATATATATATATATACACACACCCAGAACCAGGAATGGTGATAACATTAGAGGCTGGGAAAGTTTGCATTTAGGTAGAGACACATTTATATACACACACACACACACATATATATATGAATATATACTTATACATACACACACTCACACACATATGTATATATATATATATATACTTATACACACACTCATACATATATATATATATATATATACTTATACACACACACACACATATATATATATATATTCATGCATACATATATACACACACACAAACACACATATACCAACATCCTGATTTTTATCTCCATTTTTATGCCTGTTTTTCCTTTTTCCATGCTTAAAAACACACACACACACACACATATATATATATATATACACATAAACAGGGTGTCCCCCCAAAATGTATACACACTTCAACAGTATACATTTCTTGGGGACACCCTGTATATATATATATATATCTATCTATATACTCCCATACATACATACTTACACATATACACATTAGGGTGGCCCTTACTTTTTAACTTTCTAAAGGTTTAGCTAACACCCCACTTAATTTTTTCAGATAAACCTTTATATATATACTCTCCTTACTCTCCTTTTCTCATTGTATTTGTATATAAACAAGTACATAGATACAAGAAGAAAGGTAGAATAAGGAGAGCAATGAGAAAAGGAGAGCAAGGAGAAAAGGAGAGCAAGGAGAGCAAGAATAAAAGGAGAGCAATGAGAAAAGGAGAGCAAGGATAAAAGGAGAGCAAGGAGAGCAATGAGAAAAGGAGAGCAAGGAGAAAAGGAGAGCAAGAATAAAAGGAGAGCAATGAGAAAAGGAGAGCAAGGATAAAAGGAGAGCAAGGAGAGCAATGAGAAAAGGAGAGCAAGGAGAAAAGGAGAGCAAGAATAAAAGGAGAGCAATGAGAAAAGGAGAGCAAGGATAAAAGGAGAGCAAGGAGGGCAATGAGAAAAGGAGAGCAAGGAGAGCTATGAGAAAGGGAGAGCAAGGATAAAAGGAGAGCAAGGAGAAGTTATGTTGGAAGCAGACAAAGGTGAAGAAGAGGAAGAAAAAAATCAACTGAAGCGGTAGATTCTGCACCAAAATGACTTTTCTTCCTTTACATCGAGTTTTCGTCTTTTGTAACTCCTGGTACAAAAACATTCTTCACAAGATTTTCTATCAGCACCAATTTCCTCGACAAAGACCCTTCAACGTGGAAGGATGGCCCCTGGTTACAAAAGTGGACTTGAAAAACTTGAGAAGACAGTTGTTGTGAATGATGTAGAAAGAGGAGTCAAACTCATTCAGGATTACAATAACATTCTCACAAAAGATGAAACTGAGAAACAATTTGTTTTACAGATCATTACTGAAAACCATAAAACACCCAACTGCCACTAAATCCTCTCTTATGCAAAAATAATGTTCAATATTCAGTGTTCACATTATGTTTTTGATTCTATAGAAATTATTGTTGTAAATAGAAATGTGTTTCTCTTATAGAAGTTGTGTGCTTTATTTAGAAAACCTAATATATCAAATTAACTATTGATAAATTTGATTCAGAACGTTTTAAATCATTTTCTGGGGTTGCCTGGATGTGTCCACATAAATTTCTCTAAGAAGAAAAAAGAAAATGGTTGAGATAGGGAACAGTAGACCGCTTTTGAACAGAATTAATTGTTGTGTATTCTATGTTCCAACTTCAAGGTGTTTGAGGGTCGCCTAACAGTTGTCTGATTTGGCTGAAATTTTACACACCCCGTGCTGTTGTTGTTTGGAACAGGATTAGGGGGTGGGAGCAGCCAAAGATCTACCCTAAGTGCCACCCTAACACACACACACATATATATAAATACATATATACATACATATATATATATACAAACATGTATATATATATACACATATGTGTATATATATATATACAAGCATGTATATATATATATATACACATATGTGTGTCTGTTGGACCTCATCAGTTTCAGTAATAAGTATTCCAGTTGTTTGAACAATGAAATTAACACATAAATGGCTGAGGGTTCCATAGAACCATGTACCCTTAAATACTCTGAACTTAGTTCTCAGGGAGATTCAGCATAACAGATTTAATTCATTTCTATATCATAGTGTATGTGACTGAGTATTTCGCAGATGGATGTTACCCAACACTCTTCCTCAGGGTGGGTCTACCCCTGGGTCTCCTGCCGGTTGGTTTTGCCTGTAAAATCTGTCCAGTGATTCTTTCCTAAGACATTCTAACCACATGTCCATAGTATCAGAGCTGTGATCTCTCAAATCAGAGAAGTAGCAGCTCTACCTGGAGTGACTCTCTGGTCTCCAAGCTATAAATCTCTCCAGCAATTCTTTCCTGAGACATTCTAACCACATGTCCATAGTATCAGAGCTGTGATCTCTCAAATCAGATAAGTAGCAGCTCTACCTGGAGTGACTCACTGATCTCCAAGCTATAAATATCTCCAGTGATTCTTTCCTGAGACATTCTAACCACATGTCCATAGTATCAGAGCTGTGATCTCTCAAATCAGATAAGTAGCAGCTCTACCTGGAGTGACTCTCTGATCTCCAAGCTTTAAATATCTCCAGCAATTCTTTCCTGAGACATTCTAACCACATGTCCATAGTATCAGAGCTGTGATCTCTCAAATCAGAGAAGTAGCAGCTCTACCTGGAGTGACTCTCTGATCTCCAAGCTATAAATATCTCCAGCAATTCTTTCCTGAGACATTCTAACCACATGTCCATAGTATCAGAGCTGTGATCTCTCAAATCAGAGAAGTAGCAGCTCTACCTGGAGTGACTCTCTGGTCTCCAAGCTATAAATCTCTCCAGCAATTCTTTCCTGAGACATTCTAACCACATGTCCATAGTATCAGAGCTGTGATCTCTCAAATCAGATAAGTAGCAGCTCTACCTGGAGTGACTCACTGATCTCCAAGCTATAAATATCTCCAGTGATTCTTTCCTGAGACATTCTAACCACATGTCCATAGTATCAGAGCTGTGATCTCTCAAATCAGATAAGTAGCAGCTCTACCTGGAGTGACTCTCTGATCTCCAAGCTTTAAATATCTCCAGCAATTCTTTCCTGAGACATTCTAACCACATGTCCATAGTATCAGAGCTGTGATCTCTCAAATCAGATAAGTAGCAGCTCTACCTGGAGTGACTCTCTGATCTCCAAGCTTTAAATATCTCCAGCAATTCTTTCCTGAGACATTCTAACCACATGTCCATAGTATCAGAGCTGTGATCTCTCAATTCAGAGAAGGAACAGCTCTACCTAGAGTGACTCTCTGATCTCTGAGCTACAAATCTGTTCAGTGATTCTTTCCTGAGACATTCTAACCACATGCCCATAGTATCAGAGCTGTGATCTCTCAATTCAGAGAAGTAGCAGCTCTACCTGGAGTGACTCACTGATATCCGAGCTACATACTCTATCGGGTAACTTGAGATTAACCAAAGACGAAAAAGCCCTCAAAACTGGCAGTTCGAGGGTGACCTACAGGATAAAGTGGGGAACACTGGGGGATAAAGAAGACAGGACCAGGTATGAAGATACTATTGCATCCAAATTCAAGGTATGTTATAATAAACTAATTAACTCACCTTGGCTTGGTGTAGCAGACTTTTCTCTGAGCCGCCGCCGTCTGTGTTTGGTGTAGAATTGGCGGCTGTCAACCATTTCCGGTACTTTTTGTTCAATTTGTACCGATTCTGTATACATACTTGAAACACCACCGCTGAAATAATTACAGAGAAATCATATATATATATATACACACACACATATAATATATATATGTGTGTGTATATATATATATATATATATATATATATATATATATATACACACACACATATAATATATATATAAATATATATATTATATGTGTGTATATATATATATATATATATATATATATATATATATATTA
>OZ024765.1:2638022-2643022 GCA_964016885.1 Eledone cirrhosa | reverse complement strand
CTGGAGCAATGTGAAATAAAGTGTCTTGCTCAAGGAAACAACACATCACCCGTATATATATATGTATATATATATTTTATAGAAGGAGCTTCTACAGGACTAGTACTGTTTCATTCAGATGAAATCTTCAGGAAGCTTTCATCTGAATGAAACAGTACTAGTCCTGTAGAAGCTCCTTCTATAAAATAAATAAATGTTTACTCTGCCATGTATTGAGTACCTTACTTACTGTGGTTATCCCCGACTCAACCCGGGACCTACGTATATATATATATATATATATATATATATATATGTATACATATATGTGCATATATATACATATATATATATGTATATATATATATATATATGTATATATATGCACATATATGTATACATATATATATGCATATATATGCATACTACACATATATATATGTGCATATATATATATATATATATATATATAAATATATATATATGCATATGGTGTGCTGAATAGGACCCGTCCAACCCTTGCAAGCAGGGAAAAGCTGACGTAGAATGATGATGATGATGATATATATATATATATACATATATATATATATATATATATATGTATATATATGTATATATATATCTATATACATACCCAGACACAGAAAATCAACCCCACCCAGTAAACTATGCAGTAAAAAGCTGACCTCATCATTTATTATTAAGTCAGTGTGTCTGTTTGAGGGCAAAAAACACAACTAGCAGTGACATATATGTATACATATATATATATATATGTATACATATAAACATATGTATACATACATATATATACATATATAAATATATGTATACATATATATAAATATATGTATACATATATATATGTATACATATATTTATATACATATATATAGATATACATTTATCTATATATATGTATACATATATTGTTATATTTGGGGAGGGTCATATTTGCGTAATATTGCCAGAATTAATAACAGAACACACTCACTGTTTGGTTGGTTTTCGCTTCTCGCTGTCTTTTATATATATATATCTGCGATCTAACTTACTCGGTCCTCAATGTTGCCATTGACTGACCGGCGGTCAAAAATAATACAGATACAATATAGACAAACACATATATATATAGTTTACATAAATCTTTCGTTGCACATCTGCAACATCGCAAAACTAATATGTATACATATATATATATATATGCATATATCTATATACGTATATATACACACACACACACACATATATATATATGAATATATGTATACATACATACATACATACACACACACATATAAATATATATATGCATATGTATATACCCATGCTAGCAATGAAGATGATGAAGATATATATATATATATATAAGTTATATATATATATATATATATATATATATATATATATATATAGTGTCTCCAAAAATGTATGCACACTTCAATAGCATTCTTATATATACGTGTATACATTTTTGGGGGACAGCCTGTATATAAAAATAATATATATATATATATATATATATATATATATATATAAGGAATTGTGGTAAGGAACCAGATGGACCATAACGCACCAGAGTACTCAATACTTAGGGTAGTAGAGTGGGTAATAGGGAAATTTTGACCTCGACGGCAGAGCTCAAGCCATTTCGACGGCTATTTCTGGACCAGAAATAGCTGTCGAAATGGCTTGAGCTCCGCCGTCGGGGTCATACTTTTTCCTATATATATATATATATATATATATATATACACATATACATACATATATCTATATATGGGTGCATTTATATATATATATATATATATACGTTATTCCGGGTTGAGTCGGAGGTAACCACAGTAAGTAAGGTACTCAATACATTGCAGAGTATAAAAGTTTTAATATAGATGAGATTCTACAGAACTCTACAGGACTAGAACTGTTTCATTCTTTAGAAATCATCAGGAATCTCAGATTCCTGATGATTTCCTGTAGAATCTCATCTATATTAAAACAATATATATATATATATATATACACACATATATACCCTGACATACCAATGTAATCTATAAACCTTACATACCATCCAATCATCTTCCTCTAAAGGAAATGTCAATCCTATTCCACTGGACTGTATCTGCGCCATATCTGGGATGCCGTACCTTTCAACTTGAATTAATCAGTGAAAGTTCTAGAACATTATTGCTAGAACTATATATATATATATATATATATATCATCATCATCATCATCATCATTTTACGTCCGCTTTTCCCTGCTTGCAAGGGTGGGACGGGTCTTATTCAGCACAGCATCTCTCCACTCGTCACGGTCCCTCGTCATCTCCACCGTGAGCTTCAATGATCTGAGGTCTGTTCTCACCACCTCCGCCCATGTTTTTCGTGGTCTACCTCTACCACGTCTTCCTTCAACTGGCATTTCCTGGCACTTCTTCACCCATCGGTCATCCTCCACGCGCATCACATGTCCATACCACCTCAGTCTCCTCTCCCGTACACTACATTCTATCCCTCTCAGACACAGTTTCTCTCTCAACACATTTTTATGTATATATATATATATATACTGTATTGCTAGGGCGGGGATTGGCAGTATCGGTAGAGGGTCGGACGCCATGCTTTGCAGTATCGAGTTACGGCCCTTTATGGTCTGAGTTCAAATCCCGCCGAGGTTAACTTTGCCTTTCATCCTTACGGGGTCGATAAAATAAAGTACCAGTAATGCACTGGGGTAATTGCTGGCCTTGTGCCCAAAGTAAAAACAATTATTGCTAGAACTGTATATACTGTATTGCTGGCATTGGTATACTTTATATACTGAGACAGTAACCAGTTCACAGCAACACATGTCCTGGTCATATATATATATATAGGAGGCACATGGCTTAGTGGTTAGAGCATTGGCCTTGCAATCGAAAGGTTGTGAGTTCAATTCTCAGACCGGGTGATGTGTTGTTTCCTTGAGCAAGACACTTTATTTCACATTGCTCCAGTTTACTCAGCTGTAGAAATGAGATGATAGGGCCTGGGGTCCCTATCATTCCACTGCAAAGTGGTCGCGGAGGTGCCACGGCAAAAAAGCACCCAGCACTCTGTAAATGAGGTTGGTGTTAGGAAGGGCATCCAGCTGTAGAAATCAAGACAGAATCAGTTCCCGTCCCATCCTTGCAAGCAGGGAAAGGCGGACATATATATAGGCGGACATATATAAAGGCGGACATATATATATACTATAAGAATAAAGGAACAAGGATTCAGTGTTGCATCATAACATATTTAATAACATATTACATATGTTTCACTATCGATCAGCTCAAGGCAAGACCTATTATAGATCGAACCTGACTCTGTAATCGGAAGATCATCAAATATGTTTCCTATGTGTTCTCGTCTCCAGTTCTGAAACATATGTAATATGTTATGTAATATGTTATGTAATATGTTATGTAATATGTTATGTGATATGTTATGTAATATGTTATGTAACATGTTATGTAATATGTTATGTAATATGTTATGTAATATGTTATGTAATATGTTATCATGCAACACTGAATCCTTGTTCCTTATTATAGAAGAAGAAGAAGGCAAAGAAAAAGAAGACGAAGAAGAAGAGGAAGAAGAAGAAGAAGGAGAAGAAGAAGGCGAAGAAGAAGGAGAAGGAGAAGAAGCTTAATTCAAGGCAGGACTTACCTTGTGGATTAGGAATTTTTGCAGGTTTGTCTTTGTCTTGACTGTGATAAATATACACTGAGTTGTGGGCGGAACTGTAATAGAAAATATATATAGAAGGTATATATATTGGTTGTATAAATATATAAGAATGTGTGTATATATATATATATAGTAATAATAATAAATGTGAAGACTAAAATCCAATCAGAATATATATATATATCAAATATATAAAAAACCATATATATATATTATATATAATAAACAATACAATATAATTACCTCATTACCAGAGGTTTCCCGAATAAGACGAATACAAGACACGTCCGCATTCGTTTATCAGACAACGCACACTTACACCTCTCCAAGACAATGTCACTGGACCGAAATCTTTGGCGCTACACAGTTATACAGAAGACCCGCCTTGCCTAAATACAAAGCGAAACCTACAGTAGGCACCTCTAACAAAATACACCCCCATCCCACTACCCCCACACCACCCCATCCCACACCACCCCCTTAAATGCGAAGTTATGTTTGTTACCACAACATCCAGTCTGAAACAAATGAGGTCGTGTAGGTGTCACGACAAAAAAACACACAGTCCACGCTGTAATGTGGCCATGTAGGTAACACGGTAAAAACCTCCCAGTCCACACTGTAAACGTGGTTGGTATTGGGAAGGGCATCCAGCCGTAGAAAACCCGCCAGACGTGTAGGTGTCATGACAAAAAAATACATAGTCCACGCTGTAATGTGGCCATGTAGGTAACACGGTAAAAACCTCCCAGTCCACACTGTAAACGTGGTTGGTGTTGGGAAGGGCACCCAGCCGCAGAAAACCCGCCAGACGTGTAGGTGTCACGACGAAAAAACACACAGTCCACGCTGTAATGTGGCCGTGTAGGTAACACGATAAAAACCTCCCAGTCCACACTGTAAATGTGGTTGGTGTTAGGAAGGGCAACCAGCCGTAGAAAACCCGCCAAACAGTCATGAGCAAGACAACCAATCTTGCCTCAAGTGGGACAATTCCCGTCCAGACACATGCTAGCGTAGAAAATGGACGTTAAACAATGATGATGATGATGATGATGATGATGATGATATTAATATAGAAATAGTTTCTACAGGACTAGAACTGTTTCATTCGAAGGAAATCAGGTTTTCCTGATGATTTTTTTATGAATGAAACAGTTCTAGTCCTGTAGAAACTATTTCTATATTAAATATTTATACTCTGCTATGTATTGAGTACCTTACTTACTGTGGTTACCTCCGATTGAACCTGGGATACACACACACACACACACACATATATACACACACACATAT
>OZ024765.1:2613022-2620522 GCA_964016885.1 Eledone cirrhosa | reverse complement strand
TACTATGACTGCCTTTATTATTGTTATCTGGTGGATTTGCCAAATCGGTAGAGCATCAGACAAAAAGCTTTGCGGCATAGAATTATGGCCCTTTACGTTCTGAGTTCAAATCCCGCCGAGGTTAACTTAGCCTTTCATCCTTACGGGGGTCGATAAAATAAAGTACCAGTAATGTACTGGGGCTGATTTAATAGACTTTCCCCTCCCCCAAAATTACTGGCCTTGTGCTCAAAGTAGAAACAATTATTATTATTATCATTATTATTATAAAGGGCCGTAACTCTATGCTGCAAAGCATGGTGTCCAACACTCTGGCAGTAGCAGTAGAGCGTTGGACACCGTGCTTTGCAGCATAGAGAATGGCCCTTTATGGTCTAAGTTCAAATCCCACCTGAGTTCATAACCCCCGAGGTTAACTTTGCCTTTCATCCTTACGGGGTGGATAAAATAAAGTACCAGTAATACACTGGGGTAATTGCTGGCCTTGTGCCAAAAGTAGAAACAATTATTATTATTATACTGTTGATGGTGATGGTAGTGGTGGTGGTGGTGGTGGTGTAGTGGTGGTGGTGGTGGTAGTAGTGGTGGTGGTGATGGTAGTGGTGGTGGTGGTGGTGGTGTAGTGGTGGTGGTGGTGGTAGTAGTGGTAGTGGTGATGGTGGTGATGGTAGTGGTGGTGGTGGTGGTGGTGATGGTGGTGGTGGTGGTGTAGTGTAGTGGTGGTGGTGGTGGTGGTGGTGGTGTAGTGTAGTGGTGGTGGTGGCGGTGGTGATAGTAGTGATGGTGGTGGTGGTGTTAGTGGTGATGGTGGTGATGGTGGTGGTGGTGGTGGTGGTGGTGGTGGTGGTGTTAGTGGTGATGGTGGTGATGGTGGTGTTGTGTAGTGGTGGTGGTGGTGATGGTAGTGGTGGTGGTGGTGGTGGTGGTGTTAGTGGTGATGGTGGTGGTGGTGGTGTCGTGTAGTGGTGGTGGTGGTGGTGGTGGTGGTGGTGGTGTTAGTGGTGATGGTAGTGGTGATGGTAGTGGTGGTGGTGTAGTGTAGTGGTGGTGGTGGTGTTAGTGGTGATGGTGGTGATGGTAGTGGTGATGGTAGTGGTGGTGGTGTAGTGTAGTGGTGGTGGTGATGGTAGTGGTGGTGGTGGTGGTGGTGGTGGTGTAGTGGTGGTGGTGTTAGTGGTGATGGTAGTGGTGGTGGTGTAGTATAGTGGTGGTGGTGATGATAGTAGTGGTGGTGGTGGTGGTGGTGGTGGTGGTGGTGATGGTGGTGGTGGTGTGACCAGTGGTGGTGGTGGTAGTGGTGATGGTAGTGGTGGTGGTGTAGTGTAGTGGTGGTGGTGGTGGTGGTGTGACCAGTGGTGGTGGTGGTGTGACCAGTGGTGGTGATGGTAGTGGTGATAGTAGTGGTGGTGGTGGTGTTGACAATGGTAAACCTCAAATGTTCTAAAGTTGACAGTCAGGAACCAAAAGTGGTAGTAGTGGTAGTAGTAGTGGTAGTAGTGGTAGTGGTAGTAGTAGTGGTAGTAGTGGTAGTGGTAGTAGTAGTGGTAGTAGTGGTAGTAGTGGTGGTAGTAGTAGTGGTAGTAGTAGTAGTAGTGGTGGTAGTAGTGGTGGTAGTAGTAGTAGTGGTGGTAGTAGTAGTGGTGGTAGTAGTAGTAGTAGTGGTGGTAGTAGTAGTGGTAGTAGTAGAAGTGGTAGTAGTAGTAGTAGTAGTGGTAGTAGTAGTGGTGTGGCCAAAGATAAACCTCAAATATTCTAAAGCTGAATGTGTTAGTGGTGGTAGTGGTGGTCATGGTGCTGGTGTTGCTGCTGGTATAGGTGGTAGTGGTGGAGGTAGTGGTGGTAGTAGTACTAGTAGTATTAGTATTGGTAGTAGTAGTGGTGGTAGTGGTAGTAGTAGTAGTAGTGGTGGTGGTGGTAGTAGTAGTAGTAGTAGTAGTAATGGTGGTGGTAGTAGTGGTAGTAGTAGTGGTAGTGGTGGTAGAAGTTCTAGTAGTATTAGTATTGGTAGTAGTAGTGGTGGTAGTAGTAGTAGTAGTAGTGGTGGTAGTAGTAGTAGTAGTAGTAGTAGTGGTAGTAGTAGTAGTAGTGGTGGTGATGGTAGTAGTAGTAGTAGTGGTGTTATTGGTGGTGGTAGTCAGGGACCCAAAGTCAATAGTTGTGTGTGTGTATATATATATATGTATGTATGTGTGTGTATATATATGTGTGTGTATATGTGTATATATACACACACATATATATGTATATATGTGTGTGTGTATATATGTATATGTATGTATATGTGTATATATGTGTATATGTGTATGTGCGTGTATGCATGTGTGTGTTTATTATTTCTCCCAATATTAATAGAGGTAACACAGAGATAATTGATTAGCTCCTTTCACAGATCAATAGCCCCTCCCCCCCACTCTCCTTCTCTGTCTCACTGACTGTTTCTCTCACTGTCTCTCCATTTAGCACTCTCTGTCTGTGTGTGTGTGTGGGGGGTGGGTGGGTGGGTGAGCAGGGCAGGACATGGGCCAAGAAGACAGGTTTTGGAATGGCTCCGTTGCAGTGGCTAGTGAAAAAGTATAGTGAGGAATGAGGTGGTAGGGTGGTGTGGGGGGTAGTGGTCAGAGGTGGTTTACTGTAGGATAACAACAGCACTACCACCTCCACACCACCATCACCTTCACACCAACACCAACACAACAATCTGTCCACCAGTAAAGATACTATAAACATTTAGTACAAAACAACACTATGACTACATCACATTAAATATTAAAGTCTTTACTGTAATACTGTAAATATTCACAACAATCTGTCCACCAGTAAAGATACTATAAACATTTAGTACAAAACAACACTATGACTACATCATATTAAATATTAAAGTCTTTACTGTAATACTGTAAATATTCACAACAATCTGTCCACCAGTAAAGATACTATAAACATTTAGTACAAAACAACACTATGACTACATCACATTAAATATTAAAGTCTTTACTGTAATACTGTAAATATTCACAACAATCTGTCCACCAGTAAAGATACTATAAACATTTAGTACAAAACAACACTATGACTACATCACATTAAATATTAAAGTCTTTACTGTAATACTGTAAATATTCACAACAATCTGTCCGCCAGTAAAGATACTATAAACATTTAGTAGAAAACAACACTATGACTACATCACATTCAATATTAAAGTCTTTACTGTAATACTGTAAATATTCACAACAATCTGTCCACCAGTAAAGATACTATAAACATTTAGTACAAAACAACACTATGACTACATCACATTAAATATTAAAGTCTTTACTGTAATACTGTAAATATTCACAACAATCTGTCCACCAGTAAAGATACTATAAACATTTAGTAGAAAACAACACTATGACTGCATCACATTCAATATTACAGTCTTTACTGTAATACTGTAAATATTCACAACAATCTGTCCACCAGTAAAGATACTATAAACATTTAGTACAAAACAACACTATGACTGCATCACATTCAATATTACAGTCTTTACTGTAATACTGTAAATATTCACAACAATCTGTCCACCAGTAAAGATACTATAAACATTTAGTACAAAACAACACTATGACTGCATCACATTAAATATTACAGTCTTTACTGTAATACAGTAAATATTCACAACAATCTGTCCACCAGTAAAGATACTATAAACATTTAGTACAAAACAACACTATGACTACATCACATTAAATATTAAAGTCTTTACTGTAATACTGTAAATATTCACAACAATCTGTCCACCAGTAAAGATACTATAAACATTTAGTAGAAAACAACACTATGACTGCATCACATTCAATATTACAGTCTTTACTGTAATACTGTAAATATTCACAACAATCTGTCCACCAGTAAAGATACTATAAACATTTAGTACAAAACAACACTATGACTGCATCACATTCAATATTACAGTCTTTACTGTAATACTGTAAATATTCACAACAATCTGTCCACCAGTAAAGATACTATAAACATTTAGTACAAAACAACACTATGACTGCATCACATTAAATATTACAGTCTTTACTGTAATACAGTAAATATTCACAACAATCTGTCCACCAGTAAAGATACTATAAACATTTAGTACAAAACAACACTATGACTGCATCACATTAAATATTACAGTCTTTACTGTAATACTGTAAATATTCACAACAATCTGTCCACCAGTAAAGATACTATAAACATTTAGTACAAAACAACAGTATGACTACATCACATTCAATATTACAGTCTTTACTGTAATACTGTAAATATTCACAACAATCTGTCCACCAGTAAAGATACTATAAACATTTAGTACAAAACAACACTATGACTACATCACATTAAATATTAAAGTCTTTACTGTAATACTGTAAATATTCGAATTATCAAATTATTTTTAGCTATTTTCTACTAAATTATTACAGAATGTTAAAAAGAAAATACATGACATTTTAAATATGAGATGAATATCTTCTGGTAGGTAGCTGTTGTTGTTGTTGATGTTGTTGTGATGTTGTTGTGATGTTGTTGTGATGTTGTTGTTGATATTGTTGATGTTGTTGTGATGTTGTTGTGATGTTGTTGATGTTGTTGTTGAGTAGGAATTTATGTAAGTGATGATTAGGTTCTGAGTTTAATGAGGCACTAACTAATATGTATAGTGGTACTGTAAACACACTCACACTTGGACACACACACACACACACACAATCACACACACACAATCACACACACACGCATAAACACACATTCACATACACACATAAACACACACAAACAAACATATATATATTCACACAAACACAAATACACACACAAACAAACACACACACATTCACATACACACATAAACACACACAAACAAACATATATATATATATATTCACACAAACACATATACATATACACAAACAAACAAACAAACACATACAAACACACACAAACACACACAAACAAACATATATATATTCACACAAACACAAACACACACACACAAACAAACACATACACATGCACACATACAAACATATATTCATACAAACACAAATACACACACAAGCACACATACACACACAAACACACATATATGCATACATACAATCACACACATTCACACACACAAGCACAAGTATACACACACACACATACAAACACCCACACACTGACATTATCAGGGAGGAGAGGGAGGGGTGGGGGTAATTGTACCTACTTCACTATAAGAGGAATCATCTCCACCCTAAAAAAACTACACCCCAACACCCCAAAACCTACACCCCTCCCCGAAACCTACACCTCACCCCCAAAACCTACACCCCAATCCCCAAACCTACCCTCTACCGGAACCTACACTCCAGCCCCCAAAACTTACCCCCCCCCAACCTTACACCCCCACCCCCACCAATACTTACACCCCACCCCCTAAAGAATCCTACACCCCAACCTCCCAAAACCTTTTTTAAAATATGACAGCTGCAGTACAGATAACTATAAATAATAGTTGAGCATGTCAGGTAAAGTCTCTCTAGAGATGGATAAAAGGTGACAGAGTCTCCAGTGTGGTGTCACCCCCCCCCCTCAGTCCTGCGTCTTTTGTATGATTGGTGTGAGATGTCAGGGGTTCAATTTTACAACTACCACCGTGACAATAACCACCACAACACCACTACCACCACCACAACAACAAGCACAACTAGAACCACCACCACCATAACCACAACTATAACCACCAACACCACCACACCACCACCACAACACTACTACCACCACAACCCCAGCACCACCAGCACCACAACAACAACAAGCACAACTAGAACCACCACCACCACCACACCACCACCACCACCACACCACACCACCACACCACCACCACACCACCACCACCACCAAAGACATGATAGGTAATGTGACCTAGACAATGTGCCAAACACTATTTGTTGTAAATAAAAGATTTTGTCGGCAAATATATCTCATTATATATTTATATACATTTCACTGCTATATATATATATACACACTGCTATTGTGTATATATATATGCAACCAAACCACCAATATACATACACATATACATACATATATATATATATATATATATATATATACAGGGTGTCCAAAAAATGTAGATATACTTCAACAGCATTCTAATAAAAGTGTGTATACATTTTTTAGGGACACCTTGTATATAATGTATGTGTGTGTGTGTGTGTGCATAATGAAACCGCTATATACATATATATATATATATATATATATAAAAACTCATGCATAGAATGAACCACTATCCATGTAAGCCCCCCCCTCTCTCTCTCAGTCTCTCTCTATATATATATATATAAATATGTGTGTATATATATATATACACACATATTTATATATATATACACCCCAATGTCAATGTAGATAATGACATTGTGTTAAATAACAAATATAATTCACAGTCAGTTATTGATTCTTGCTGTATCTATATAATTAATGGATACAGATATGGCTAGTGGGTTAAAGAGATTCCCTGTAAAATTATTATGTCCTAGGTTCGAGTCCACCATTTGACATCTTAGACAAGTGTTATTACCACACCTCTGCATTAACCGGTGTTTTCTGAGTGAAAATGCATAGATGGAAACTGGATATGTACATATATTATCATTCATACACACCACATGTCGATACCAGTGCAATCTCCTCTTTTGCACACAATGTCTGATTTCTCTTATACCCAGTTCTTCAGCCAATAATCATCAACCATACACATCACATGTCTATACCAGAGCAGTCTTCTCTCCTACACACTGCATATAATTCCTCTTATACCAAGTTTTTCTCTCAGTTCAACCATACACATCACATGTCTACACCAGTGCAGTCTTCTCTCCTACACACTACATCTAATTCCTCTTATACCAAGTTTTTCTCTCAGTTCAACCATACACATCACATGTCTACACCAGTGCAGTCTTCTCTCCTACACACTACATCTAATTCCTCTTATACCAAGTTTTTCTCTCAGTTCAACCATACACATCACATGTCTACACCAGTGCAGTCTTCTCTCCTACACACTACATCAAATTCCTCTTATACCAAGTTTTTCTCTCAGTTCAACCATACACATCACATGTCTACACCAGTGCAGTCTTCTCTCCTACACACTACATCTAATTCCTCTTATACCAAGTTTTTCTCTCAGTTCAACCATACACATCACATGTCTACACCAGAGCAGTGTCCTCTCCAGCACACTACATCTGATTCCTCATATACCCAATACTTTATTCAGTCATCATATATACATACAGCATGTCTACACCAGTGCAGTCTCCTCCCCTACACACTACATCTAATTCCTCTTATACCCAGTTTATCTCTCAGCTCATCTTTGCTTTGTATATCATACACATTATCATTGTGCATCCATCATCACATGCTTGCTTCAGTTTACTCCAGCCTCCACATATCTCCCAT
>OZ024765.1:2595522-2605522 GCA_964016885.1 Eledone cirrhosa | reverse complement strand
AAACAAAATGTTTTTCAATCCCTAAGGTAACAACAAACAAACGCTGGATTTGTTTTGGTCGAACTCGTTATAAACAATTTTTCATTACAACAAATTTTTTTTATATATTGTGAATTTCGTTATAACGGAATTTCACTGTAATACCAGTGAAATACTGGAGTTTGATATAATATAGTACCAGTGAAATACTAGGGTTGATAAAATACAGTATCAGTAAAATATTGGGGTTGATAAACTAAAGTGCCAGTGAAATACTGGGGTTGATAAACTAAAGTGCCAGTGAAATACTGGGGTTGATATACTTGACTTTTTCCTTCCCTTGAAGCTTCTGGCCTTGTGCCCATCAGCAGAAACAATTGTTAAGTACAACCCCACCACGGAAGAGATGCCAGGAAGGTGGTGATTCCACCATGGTAACTACAATGGTGGCCATGTTGGTCTGATATTCAACAGTAAGCAGATAGATATCATTATATCACAGAACAAAGGTGGGTAGAAAGGAAGGAAGGAAGGAACAAAAAAAAAAAACAAAAAAAAAACGAAATCAAACACGCAGAACAGGTGAACAAATGAACAAACCTCTACCTGGAGGTTTGGGGATGTAGCTGTCTATCTGGGTGGCTGAGAGAATGTTTTTAATTCCAAGAGAGTACAGCAAGTGCAGAAGAACCTCTGAGGGTGGCGTTTTGCTCTGAGAAAATATTTCACATCTGGAATTTCTCAAATGCATTTCTATGCAAATGTAATTTTTTTATTAAATTGCTGACATTAGCTTAAAGGCTTAAAGACTTTCATTAGCACATTTCTAATGGAAGATATAGTGTCTATGGGTTGCAAACAACTTCTTGAATAATTAAGAATTTGGAGGGATTTAGTAATATAACTAACTCATTATTAAGTTGGCATTTGGAACATAACTTAACACTTCCATTACCATATTTCTAATGGAAGATATAGTGTCTATGGCTTGCAAACAACTTCTTGAATAATTAAGAATTTGGAGGAATTTAGTAATATAACTAACTCATTATTAAGTTGGCATTTGGAACATAACTTAACACTTCCATTACCATATTTCTAATGGAAGATATAGTGTCTATGGTTTGCAAAGAACCTTTTAAGTAATTAAGAATTTGGAGAGATTTAGTAATATAACTAACTATCTCGTTACTAAGCTGGTGTTTGGAACATAACTTAACACTTTCATTACCACATTTCTAACAAAAGATATGCTGTTTAGGGTTTTTGTATCATTTAAAAAGTAATTAAGAATTTGGAGAGATTTAAATATATAGTAGTAGTGCAGCTGAGCACTGTACACAATCATTTTTATCACTATTATTATTATTTTTAAGAATGTAGAGGGAGTTTTGGTGTTTAGAACGATACAATTTCTTATGTAAAAATATGATGGGAAATTTTTGGACAAAAATATTCACACCTTAACCCTTTCGTTACCACATAGCTAATACCAATTACACAAAAAAAACAACAACAAAAAACCTATGAAATCCAACATTAACGACAGATGAACTGATATCGTACAGAGCCAGAAGAGAATATTGCGTTATTTTCTTAAAAATTCCTCGTTTATTTTTCAAATGGCGCTGAGGTTAACTTTGTCTTTGATCCTACGGGGTTGATAAAATAAAGTACCAGTAACACACTGAGATAATTGCTGGCCTTGTGCCAAAAGTGGAAACAGTTATTTTCTTAAAAATTCCTCGTTCATTTTTATGTATATTTATATTTTTCTTAATTAATCATTACAGGATTCTCAGTTTACTCATCAGGGTTTATGTTACTTGTGTAATAGGTTATATCCCTAGGGTATAACATAAATACTTCATAAATATCTTTAACACCATCACACTGTCAACATTGTTACCTATGCCATCTACCAGTTGAAGGTTTCATTTCTAATTAACTGTGTAATGTTTGTGACTCTTGTCAATTATATATACTGTCTGGTATATACACTGTATAGTGTATATATATATATATATATATTATATAGTATATATATATATATTATATAGTATATATATATACTGTATAGTATATATATCATATAGTATATATATATACTGTATAGTATATATATATTATGTACTATATATATATATTGTAGAGTATATATTATTCTTCATTATAGTTCAAAGGAATAACAAGCAAAATAACCTTTTCATATGTAGGTGTGTATGTGTATATATATATATGTGCATATATGTATATTTATGTATGTATATATATATATGTATCTATGACTACATACATATATATATACAGACAGACACAAACATACATGTGTGTGTGTCTGTATATATATATATATATATATATATATATACAGACAGAAACAAACATACATATGTGTGTGCGTCGTGTGTATATATATATATTGTAGAGGCACATGGCTTAGTGGTTAGATCATTGGCCTTGCAATCGAAAGGTTGTGAGTTCAATTCTCAGACCGGGTGATGTGTTGTTTCCTTGAGCAAGACACTTTATTTCACATTGCTTCAGTTTACTCAGCTGTAGAAATGAGATGATAGGGACTGGGGTCCCTATCATTCCACTGTAAAGTGGTCGTGGAGGTGCTACGGCAAAAAAGCACCCAGCACTCACTGTAAATGAGGTTGGTGTTAGGAAGGGCATCCAGCTGTAGAAATCAAGCCAGAATCAGTTCCCGTCCCACCCTTGCAAGCAGGGAAAAGTGGACGTAAAATGAAATGATGATGAAATGATGATATATATATATATATATATATATATATATATATATATATATATATATATATATAGAGAGAGAGAGAGAGAGAGAGAGGGAGAAAGAAATATATGTATATATATGCATACACACATATGTTTATGCATATAAACCCTTACACACACACACATACACACATACATACACACACACATACTGTTGCTAATGTTGTTGTTGTCACTACTGTTGTTAATTTTACACCTATTATTGCTGCTGCTGTTGTTGTTATTGTTATTGTATATAAAACCTTTATTACCTTTTAATATTTAACATCTGAGCTAAACTATAGATGGTAAGTTTATTATTATTATTATATCCCTTAATTGTTTGATTTCCTAAAAGGATATATATATAATAAATATATATAATATATATATATATTTATATATAAATATATATATATATTTATATTTATATAAATATATATATATATATATATATATTTATATAAATATATATATATATATATATTTATATAAATATATATATATATATATTTATATATATATATATATAAATATATATATATATATATTTATATTTATATAAATATATATATATATATATTTATATATATATATATATAAATATATATATATATATATATTTATATTTATATAAATATATATATATATATTTATATAAATATATATATATATATATATATATATAAATATATAAATATATATATTTATATATATATATTTATATAAATATATATATATATATATATTTATATAAATATATATATATATATTTATATAAATATATATATATATATATATATATATATATATATATATATATATATATATATATTTATATAAATATATATATAAATATATATATATTTATATAAATATATATACATATATATATTTATATAAATATATATATATATATATATTATATATGTATGTACTATATATATATATATATATATAGTTATATATGTATATATAAATGTATATACATATTATATATATATATATTATATATATTTATTATATATATATATATATATATATATAATAAATATATAATAAATATATATAATATATATATAATAAATATATAATAAATATATATAATATATATATAATATGTATATACATATATATATACACATTTAAATATACATATATAACTATATATATATATATATAGTACATACATATATAATATATATATAAGTATATACATAAATGTAAGTACATAAATATATATATGTATATACAAATATATACAAATATATATGTATATACATATATGTAAGTACATATACACTCACATACACACATCCATACATACATATATATATATAAGCACTTTTGTATATATGTATATATATTTGAAATAAGTCGGTTAACAACATTACCGATGGATGTGAAATGAAGTGTACTGGAATAAAAAATGTATATATCTATAGAAATACAACAACAACAACAACAACAATGGTAAACAGAAATTTCCGGAAGCTTGTCAGTGATTTTATGTATGTGTGGGTAGGGGTGAAGCAGGGTAGGGTCTGGCATGAAAAGAAAAGGTTTACGGTCGTAAATTTATAGTGAGGACTGGTCTGAAACCCACTTTATGTGAATAAAAAATATGTTTTAAAGAGAAAAGACACCGCATCGCACCACACCGCACCACGTTGGCTGTGATTGAATGGCATAGAATGGGACAGACGGTGAGGAATTGGATAAAATACTGAAATAATAATAGTTTCTGAGCTAGCCACAAGGCCAACAATTTTGGTGAAGGGAAAGTCGATTAACCCTTTACCATTTACATTACTCTATATTTACTATTGTATTTTCACAGTAGAGGCTTTACCTCACATAATATCTCACATAACATTTACATTACTCTATATATACTATTGTATATTCACAGTAAAGGCTTTACCTCACATAATATCTCACATACCATTTACATTACTCTATATATACTGTTGTATTTTCACAGTAGAGGCTTTACCTCACATAATATCTCACATAACATTTATATTACTCTATATATACTATTGTATTTTCACAGTAAAGGCTTTACCTCACATAATATCTCACATAACATTTACATTACTCAGTTAAATCTGAACTCATATATGTATATCTCTCTCTATATATATATGTATATATCATCATCATCATCATCATCATCGTTTAACGTCCATCTTCCACGCTAGCATGGGTCTGGACGGGAATTGTCCCACTTGAGGCAACATTGGTTGTCTTGCTCGGGACTGTCTGGCGGGTTTTCTACGGCTGGATGCCCTTCCTAACACCAACCACACACACATATGTAATAGGAAAAGAGTCTTTATTGACAGTGGATTTCCACTGTCAATAAAGACACCAGGATTTTTTCATTCTGATGATTGAAAGCAATTTTGGTTGCTTTCAAGAAACCACTAGTAAATGAAATAATTATCTTATGTTGTTTATTACATAACTAATAAGCTCTGTAGCCTACATAGAGCACTCTTTTTTCCTGGACCTTTCCGACGGAATTACTTCATTTATATATATATATATATATAGTAAAGGTAAAACTATATATACAAAGCTCAAAAGTATATAGAGAATTGTATATAATTGCCAGGTCTTTTCCGAATTAGTTCAATGTGTTTATATTTTGTATTACTCTGAAGGAAAGGTAGATTTAGGGGGTGTTGGACAGGCAGCCATAAAAACACAGCTAATATAATCAAATATATATATGGAAAAATTAGTGTTTAAGTCATATTTAATTTCTTACACATGTCCTGACTCTCTTGGAACATGTGTAAGATATTATAAATGATTTGAAGGCTAATTTATATATATATATATATGTGTGTGTGTGTATATATATGTATATAAATATATATATATGTGTGTGTGTGTATATGTATAAAAAAAAAATATATATGCATGTATATATGTATGTATATATATCATCATCATCATCATCGTTTAATGTCCATCTTCCACGCTTGCATGGGTTTGGAGGCTGATATACATACATATATGTATATGTATATAAATATATATATATGTATGTATATATATATATATATATGTATATATATATAAATATATATATATGTATGTATATATATATATCATCATCATCATCATCATCAACGTTTAACGTCCGTGTTCCACGCTTGCATGGGTTTGGACGGGGGTAGTCCCACTTGAGGCAAGAGTGATTGTCTTGCTCGCATAGGACTGTCTGGCAGGTTTTCTACAGTTGGATGCCCTTCCTAACACCAACCACATTTACAGTGTGGGTCTGGGAGGTTTTTACCGTGTTGCCTACACGGCCACATTACAGCGTGGACTGTGTGTTTTTTTGTCGTGACACCTACACGATCTCATTTGTTTCGGCCTCGATGGCGCGGCACCAACATAACTTTACATAGAACGGGGTGGTGTGGATCGGGTGGGGGTGGTGGTGGTGGGACGGGGTGTATTTTGTTAGAGATGCCTACTGGCTGGAGTAGGTTTTACTATATATTTACTATATATATATATATATGAATATATATATATATATATATATGTATATATAAATATATATATATGTATGTATATAAATATATATATATATATATATATGTATATAAATATATATTAAATAAACATTCATATATTTCCATCACTAATTTTCTCCTAATGCAGTTTATATATAATATCGTCTGTTTTTAATGTATCTTGTATTACTTTACTGATTACATAAGACAGTGTAACGCAGTCTTCCTTCAATTTCTATGTATTATATATTGTCAATTACGATTTTATTTGATGTATCATATCTACATGTATATATACTTGCGTATAATATCAATATACACACTAAACATGCCAGCAGAAAACATTATTCTATGTACTATACACTGGGTAATTGCTGGCCTTGTGCCAAAAGTAGAAACAATTATTCTATGTACTATACATGTACCTTTGGTAAGTTGTAGTGCACCTGAGCACTGTACACAATAATTTTCATTATGAGTTCAAATCCCGCCACGGTTAACTTTGCCTTTCATCCTTACGGGGTCGATAAAATAAAGTACCAGTAATACACTGGGATAATTGCTGGCCTTGTGCCAAATGTAGACACAATTATTAGTATTATTATTTTTAAGAATGTAGAGGGAGTTTTGGTGTTTAGAACAATATAATTTCTTATGTAAAAATATGATGGGAATATTTTGGATGGAAACTCCACACCTTAACCCTTTCGCTACCACATAGCTAATACCAATTACACAAAAAAAAAATAACAAAAAACCTATGAAATCCAACATCAACGACAGATGAACTGATATCGTATAGAGCCAGAAGAGAATATTGCGTTATTTTCTTAAAAATTCCTCGTTTATTTTTCAAATCCCGCTGAGGTTAACTTTGCCTTTGATCCTACGGGGTTGATAAAATAAAGTACCAGTAACATACTGGGGTCAATTTAACTGACTTTCCCCTCCCACTCTTCATTCAATTTCTGTGTATATTGTCAATTAGGATTTTATTTGATGTATCATATCTACATGTATATATACTTGCGTATAATATCAATATACACACTACACCTGCTAGCAGAAAACCCCCCTGAAGGTTGGTTTTTCTGCTAGTAATCATCATCATCATCACCATTTTACGTCCATTCATCTATGCTAGCATGGGTTAGACAGGTTGTCCTGTTGTGGGCAGTGTCCGGTCGGCAGACCTTGTTTTACTCATACTGGAACTGATTTTGGCTTGATTTCTACAGCTGGATGCCCTTCCTAACACCAACCTCATTTACAGTGAGTGGTGGGTGCTTTTTTTCCTTGGCGCCTACATGACCACTTTGCAGTGGGAGGGTGTGGGGGCATATTGTCTATATACATACATACATATATATATCTATATACATACATATATATATATACATATATATGTATGTATACGTGTGTGTATATATATATATATATATATATATATATATATATGCTATAAACTGGCAGAGCCAGTGGAAATTAAATGTTTCCACGGCGACCGTATCATAAAAGAGAGCAGACACACTTGTCTTGTTAGTAATAGTAAATAATACGCCCAAACTACACCTGATGTACCCCTTCCATACACATGCACACATGTGTGTATCATGACTCGTGCACTGTTCATTTTACTGATGTTTGTGCATTGTCCTATGTACTGTACATGCACTTTTTTGATGAGTTGTGGTGCAGCACCTGGGTACTGTACACAATATTTCATTATTGTTATTATTATTATATCATGACTCATACACTGTTCATTTTCCTGATATTTGTACATTATTCTATGTACTATACATGCACCTTTGATGAGTTGTAGTGCACCTGAGCACTGTACACAATAATTTCATTATTATAATATAAAATTTGCGGTGACTTACCTAGTTTGGAAACTGTATCCATACCCTTCTGTTTCCACAGAGTAAAGACATATATAGTCCCCCACACAGAGGTATTCTCCTGCTCCGTTATTCATGGTGACTGCCGGATCTGAAGATAACACAAGGACACTTTAAAACAACAACAGCAACAATAACAACAATAATAATTGTTTCTACGTTAGGTACAAGGCCAGCAATTACCCCAGTGCATTACTGGTACTTTATTTTATCGACCCCGTAAGGATGAAAAGCAAAGTTATGATGATAATTTTATCGACACCTTAAGGATAAAAGGCACAGTTAACCTCGGCGGGATTCGATCTCAGATTATAAAGGGCCATAACTTTATGCTGCAAAGCATGGCGTCCAACCCTCTACCGATACTGCCAATACACCACCCTCTTTGAAACAACAGCAAAAACAACAACAATAATAATGTTTCTACTTTTGGCACAAGGCCAGCAATTACCCCAGTGTATTACTGGTACTTTATTTTGTCAACCCCGTAATTATGAAAAGCAAAGTTATAAAATAATGATTTCTATTATAGGCACAAGGTTAAGAATTTTTTAGAGGAGGGGAAAGTCAATTAAATCGACCCAGTACATTACTGGTACTTTATTAAACCCATAAGGATGAAAGGCAAAGCTAACCTTGAATCATCATCACCATTTAACCACCAATGTTAGCTGTGTCTTTCACCCTTACTGGGTTGATAAAATAAAGTACCAGTAATACACTGGGATAATTGCTGGCCTTGTGCCAAAAGTAGAAACAATTATTATTATTATTGTCTTCAACAATAATAAAAAGTTTAGATTAGAGGTTGTTTTTTTTTATCTTTTCCTTTGTTCAAAATATGACAAATTAGTTGCCAAGACGAGATAAGAGAAGATTAGAGACTGAAAATCAAATTAAGAATTAGACAGACATTGAAGTTGTTAGGAGCCAGAAAAAATATTGAATAACCTCCCCTGATAAGAAGGAACTGCAATAAAATTAGCTATCATTATATGTGGTGGATTGGCAGTATCGGTAGAGCGTCAGACACCATGCTTTGACGCATAGTTACGGCCTTTGCCGTCTGAGCTCAAATCCCGCTGAGGTTAACTTTGCCTTTCATCCTTACGGGGTCGATAAAATGAAGTACCAGTAATGCACTGGGAAATTGCTGGCCTTGTGCCAAAAGTAGAAACAATTATATGCAGTGAATTGATTGGCAGTATCGGTAGAGGATCGGACGCCATGCTTTCCAGCATAGTTATGTCCCTTTAGTGTCTGAGTTCAAATCCTGTCGAGGTTAACTTTGCCTTTCATCCTTACCTAGTCGATAAAATAAAGTACCAGTAACGTACTGGGGTCGATTTAATCGACTTACCCCTCCCCCCAAATTATTGGCCTTGTGCCTATACTAGAAATCATTATATATATATTTGGCAGTATCGGTAGAGGGTCGGACGCCATGCTTTGACGCATAGAGTTACGGCCCTTGCAATTTTGAGTTCAAATCCCGCCGAGGTTAACTTTGCCTTTCATCCTTACGGGGGTCGATAAAATAAAGTACCAGTAATGCACTGGGTAATTGCTGGCCTTGTGCCTAAAGTAGAAACAATTATATATATATGTATATAAAAAGTTACAGTATCGTAAAAGAGGCTAGAAAGAAGAGGTATAAAGAGGTGTAATACAGAGTATTACATGCCCAAAGTGGGTGCATGAGTGCTCGATTATCAGGGTTAAATATTAGAGAAGGTTAATATTTAGTGTACAAGGATAAGCAGAGCGGAACAAGGAATCAATGCTGCATCATAACATATGTAATAA
>OZ024765.1:2588022-2590522 GCA_964016885.1 Eledone cirrhosa | reverse complement strand
ATAGAGAGGGGGAATGGAAGAGAGTGCCGTGTAGTAGATATAGAGAGGGGGAGAGTTTGCTGGTGAATGATATAGAGAGGTTGGAATGGAAGAGAGTGCCGTGTAGTAGATATAGAGAGAGGGAGAGTTTGCTGGTGAATGATATAGAGAGGGGGAATGGAAGAGAGTGCCGTGTAGTAGATATAGAGAGGGGGAGAGTTTGCTGGTGAATGATATAGAGAGGGGGAATGGAAGAGAGTGCCGTGTAGTAGATATAGAGAGGGGGAATGGAAGAGAGTGCCGTGTAGTAGATATAGAGAGGGGGAGAGTTTGCTGGTGAATGATATAGAGAGGGGGAATGGAAGAGAGTGCCGTGTAGTAGATATAGAGAGGGGGAGAGTTTGCTGGTGAATGATATAGAGAGGGGGAATGGAAGAGAGTGCCGTGTAGTAGATATAGAGAGAGGGAGAGTTTGCTGGTGAATGATATAGAGAGGGGGAATGGAAGAGAGTGCCGTGTAGTAGATATAGAGAGGGGGAGAGTTTGCTGGTGAATGATATAGAGAGGGGGAATGGAAGAGAGTGCCGTGTAGTAGATATAGAGAGGGGGAATGGAAGAGAGTGCCGTGTAGTAGATATAGAGAGGGGGAGAGTTTGCTGGTGAATGATATAGAGAGGGGGAATGGAAGAGAGTGCCGTGTAGTAGATATAGAGAGGGGGAGAGTTTGATGGTGAATAATATAGAGAGGGGGAATGGAAGAGAGTGCCGTGTAGTAGATATAGAGAGGGGGAGAGTTTGCTGGTGAATGATATAGAGAGGGGGAATGGAAGAGAGTGCCCTCTGGAAAGCGGATCCGACAATCAGTGGAGGCTCAACCTCAACATTCTATAGAGGGTTGGTGCATAGTAAGTGCGACGACGCTCTCGGAGAGGCTCTGGGCATGGAGGAAGATGAGCTAGCCAGTCTGTTCGGTAGGACGTTTGGCCCGGGACCGATGGACAACTTCCAAAAGTCCCTGGCTTGGCAATGTTACCGAGGAGCTCTACCCGTTCGGGACAAGCTCTAAAGACACGGGCGCCCTCGAAGAAGATCTGTCCGAGATGCGTGCGTGACGAGGAAACCGTCGCACACGCATTCGTACACTTCCCGGGCGTTGCTGACCTGTGGGGCTATGTGGAACGACAACTGTCGCGGGTGGGACCAATCCGGTTGACCACCGAGTACATTGTCACGATCAAACCGCCTCCCCCTTTCAAAAACGAAGGAGAGGCGGTTTTCCTCTGTGTGATAGCCATGGCGAAAGAGGTTGTATGGTGGACAAGGTTGAAAGGGCTGAGGTCAGACACCTTTCTCTCCGGCCAACAACTGGTCCTTTTTTTTCAAGTACCACTTTAGAAGAAGGATCGGAATGGAGAGAGAGGTGCTCTACCCCAGCAAGTTTTATGAAAGGTGGGTGAAAGTAGCGAGAATGGCCCGAGTGAATGGGCCTTCTCTCTATATCAGCCTGTAGGTGAGAGAGGAGAAGAATGAGAAGAGGAAGGGAGCACCCGCTCTTTGTGCTCCTGAAGAGGAGGGTTGCACATTTTTTTCGGGGGTGTGTGCGACCCATGTCAACGCCCCTCCCTATTGAGGACATCGATTGTTAAATTTAATTTGTTATATGTTTTTACACGTCTTTTAAATGTATGTAAACTCCCCCCTTTGTATTTGTCCCAATCTTTGATGCCCTGGTGGCAAATAAATAGAATTTACTCTCGGTTCCCAACTAAGAGGAGGTGTGACAATAATGGGGGAGGGGCCTTTAGATATCAGTAATTATATAGGGTACGTTGGTAAATATGGGATTTCTTGTAATGTTCTTCTTTTGCCATATATAATGTTTTTTTTAACGTAAAATAAAATAATTATTAGATTCTCCAGCTGCTGTATCAATATGAATCACTTACAATAAAATTTCGCCGGAGATAGATTAGCAAAATTTAATAAGCAGGTGCGGGATGGAGATGGAATAAAAAGCAAAGGGGGTGGTGGTGGAACAAATCTTACAAATCAATAAGCGGGGGTGAGGACGATTATTCAAGACCTGAGAGTACGTGAATTATTGACGGACCTAAGAATGAAAACTCAATACCGAAGTAGAGTTTAAATATTCATTTATTATGGCTAAGCCATGTTACTCTGGAGTCTCACCTGCGTACTCACCTGACAACACTGGTGATTCTCTGAGTACACAGGTAAAACTTTAGAGTAACAAACCTCACCAACAGCCATAATAAATGAATGTACATACATATATATATATATATATATATATATATATATATATATATATATATATATATATACACATATATATATATATATGTATATTTTACAAAATACAGAAGTGTAGTTTTGAAATTCTAAGAAAATATAGACATACATACATATATATATATATATATATACATACAAATATATATTTAATCTTATGTTTGTGTTTATGTTTACACACACACACACACATATATATATATATATA
>OZ024765.1:2570522-2575522 GCA_964016885.1 Eledone cirrhosa | reverse complement strand
CCTACCTACCTACCTATCTATCTACCTACCTACCTACCTACCTACCTATCTATTTATTCTGTTATATTTTATTTTATTTTTATATTTTGTTATTGCCTCCTCCTTATTGAGGACGCCTTGATTTGTAAACTCCCCCCATTGTACTTGTCCCACTTTTGATGCCCTGGTGGCAAATAAAAGAAACATATCTATCTATCTACCTCTCTACCATCCCACCTACCTACAAACCTACCTAACTAACTATTTATAATCCCCCTACCCGGGTAGTTAGCAAGTTAACTATCTACCTATCTTACAGTGTACTAACTTACCTGGGCATGTATGCATATCTAGAAATTTACCTATCTTCCTCACCTACCCGCCTACCCACCTACCCGCCTACCCACCTACCCGCCTACCCACCTACCCACCCGACAACTTACCCAACTATCTATGTATCTCTACATCAATCAGAAGTTTCGACATAATTAAAAAACCACAAATTTGTTCGCTAGAAATATTATAAACAATGGTCTCTCTCTCTCTCTCTCTCTCTCTCTCTCTGTCTCTCTCCTCCCTCTCTCTCTCTCTCTCTCTCTCTCTCTCTCTCTCTCTGTCTCTCTCCTCCCTCTCTCCTCTCTCTCTATCTCTCTCTCTCTCTCTCTCTCTCTCTCTATCTATCTGCCTGACTATCTCTCGCTTTTTCCACACACACACACACACATATATATATATGTATGTGAGTGTGTGTGTATGAGAGATGTGTGCGTTTACGTATGTGATGTGATGTGTGTGTGTGTGATGTGATGTGTGTGTGTGTGTGTGTGGATCCCGAGTTAAGTCGGGAGGTAACCACAGTAAGTAAGGTACTCAATACATTAGTAGAGTGTAAACATCATTATTCAATAGAATAATTGTTTCTACTTTTGGCACAAGGCCAGCAAATTACCCCAGTGTATTACTGGTACTTTATTTTATCGACCCCCGTAATAATTGTTTCTACTTTTGGCACAAGGCCAGCAAATTACCCCAGTGTATTACTGGTACTTTATTTTATCGACCCCCGTAATAATTGTTTCTACTTTTGGCACAAGGCCAGCAAATTACCCCAGTGTATTACTGGTACTTTATTTTATCAGCCCCCGTAAGGATGAAAAGCAAAGTTAACCTCGGCGGGATTTGAACTCTACAGTTAGAGGGCGCTTTGTAGTATCATAATTAAATAATAATACTACAAAGCGCCCTCTATCTGTAGCCCCCATCATTATTACCACCATCATCACCACCAACAACACCACAACAGTTACCACCACCACCATTACTATAAACAATACTGTTGATAACTGTTATCTGCTATATCTGTTTTATCTGTTTCATATCTGTTTTTATCTGTTTTCTCATCAGAAAGTCTGAAATACTAATTGTTTACTCAGCTTTAAGTCATACACATTATATACACGTGTATATATATATATATATATATATATATATATATATATATATATACACGTGTATATATATATATATATATATATATATATACACGTGTATATATATATATATATATACACACGTGTATATAATATATTATATATATATATACACGTGTATATATATATAAATATATGTATATATATATATATATATATATATATATATATATATGTATATATATATATATATATATATATATATATATGTATGTATATATATATATATATGTATATATATATATATATATACATATATATATATATATATATACATATATATATATATATATATATATACATATATATATATATATATATTTCTACACGTGTGTATATATATATATATATATATATATACATATATATATATATACACACGTGTAGAAATATATATATATATATGTATATATATATATATATATATATATGTATATATATATATATATATATGTATATATATATATATATATATACATATATATATATATATGAGTGTGTGTGTGTGTCGGCGTGTGTGTGACTGTTTGTGTTTGTGTCTGGATATATATATATATATATGTATATATATAAATGTATATATATATATATATTAATGTGTATATATATATATATATATATATATATATATACAAATGTATGTGTGTATATATGAATGCAACCTTATTGTATATATATATACAACAACAATAACAACGTCAACAACAACAACAGCAACAACAAGGGGGAAAAAGGAAGAGTTGACTTCCTTGGTATTTGTAGGTATGGGGTAGGGTCGGGGTAGGAAGTTGAGGGAGGGGGTTTACTTTGAGGAACTTTAGGGGTGGAGATACACGCTGATAAGATGGGTGGAGGGGAGGAGAGGAACGTTGAGGAGTAGGGAGAGGACCATGTGGTGGTGGTGGGGGGGGGGGAGAAGAACTTTGAAGAGGTAAAAAGGACAATGGGAGGAGTGAAAAGGCCCATTGGGGGGTGAGGGGAGAACAACGTTGAGGGGGTGAGGATCGTGTGAGGGGTGAAGAACAACATTGATGGGTTGGGTGAGAGGTGAATGGGAACGTGGGATGGGGAGAGGAATGTTACAGGTACGTAGAGGGGTAGTGGTGCCAAGGGGTCATTTTCAGGAATCGAACCCACGATATTATAATTCTAATTCAGGAATCGAACCCACGATATTATAATTCTAAGTTGAACACCTTTACCACTGGAGAGACATGAATTGAAGTGTTTTGTTCAAGAACACAACCTACAACCCAGTTGAGGAATCGGGCCTATGTCATGATGATCGGAAGTCCAACAGCTTTACCACTGCAGCAATGTGAAATGAAGTGTTTTGCTCAACACCACAACACACAACCCAGTCCAGGAGTCGAAATCACGATGTTATGATCATAAGTCCAACACCCCTTACCACTGGAGTGACATGAAATGAAGTGTTTTCATCAAGAACACAACACACAACCCAATCCGGGAATCGGACCCAAGTAGTTAAGATTGTAAGTTCAACACCCTGATCACTGGATCAATGTGAAATTAAATGTTTTGCTCAACAACACAACCCACAACCCAGTTAGGGATCGAGCCCTTGACATTATGGTTGTAAGTCCAACACCCCTTACCACTGGAGCAATATGAAATGAAGTGTTTTTCTCAAGAACACAACACACAATCCAGTCCAGGAGTCGAACGCACGACTCACCACTAGAGAAACCTTTCTCCACTTGCTCAAGTGATATTAACGGTGGATTTAAAGTCCGTTTATTTTACGTCCTGAAATCAATTTTTGCTCATATCGATTTTTACGTAGTGATCTTCTTCGTGAAGAGGCAGAGTTCATAAGAGAAGGTTCCAGATTCCAGTGTGGGACCCCACCATAACCTCATCACATTTATGACGGGTGGCGAGATTCGATTAAATTGATGCCAGTAATTTAGGTTTTGCAAGACATTGCTGGAGAAGTCAGCAGGAAGTTATACACAAGATACTATTGCGGGAACCAACTCATGGGAGACACAGTAGAGGAAGTTATACACAAGATACTATTGTGGGAACTCTTGGGAGACACAGTAGAGGAGAGTTATACACAAGTTACTATTGTGGGAACTCTTGGGAGACACAGTAGAGGAAGTTATACACAAGTTACTATTGTGGGAACTCTTGGGAGACACAGTAGAGGAGAGTTATACAGAAGTTACTATTGTGGGAACTCCTGGGAGACACAGTAGAGGAGAGTTATACACAAGTTACTATTGTGGGAACTCTTGGGAGACACAGTAGAGAAGAGTTATACAGAAGTTACTATTGTGGGAACTCCTGGGAGACACAGTAGAGGAGAGTTATACACAAGTTACTATTGTGGGAACTCCTGGGAGACACAGTAGAGAAGAGTTATACAGAAGTTACTATTGTGGGAACTCTTGGGAGACACAGTAGAGGAGAGTTATACAGAAGTTACTATTGTGGGAACTCCTGGGAGACACAGTAGAGGAGAGTTATACACAAGATACTATTGTGGGAACTCTTGGGAGACACAGTAGAGAAGAGTTATACACAAGTTACTATTGTGGGAACTCTTGGGAGACACAGTAGAGGAGAGTTATACACAAGTTACTATTGTGGGAACTCTTGGGAGACACAGTAGAGGAGAGTTATACACAAGTTACTATTGTGGGAACTCTTGGGAGACACAGTAGAGGAGAGTTATATACAAGATACTATTGTGGGAACTCCTGGGAGACACAGTAGAGGAGAGTTATACACAAGATACTATTGTGGGAACTCTTGGGAGACACAGTAGAGGAGAGTTATACACAAGATACTATTGTGGGAACTCTTGGGAGACACAGTAGAGGAAGACGTGATCGAACAGTCATCGATCATCAATGACCTCTCAGATGATACAAACCTCAGTAAGAAGCTGTTGTCAGGTGAAATGGAAAATCGTGAATTGTAGAGAGACTTAGGCAAGACTGTCCAACTGCAGTGGCACACACACACACACACACACACACACACACACACACACACACACACACACACACACACACACACACATACAGAGTGACCCCCCTCACCCCAAAAATGTAAATACATTTCAACAGCATTCTAATAAATATTGCCTGTACAGATAATCAAAGTGTGTATACATTTTTTGGGACACCCTATGTGTATATATATATATATATATATATATATATATATATATATATATATATATATACATATATATATGAACAAGTAAGACCCCGACGGCTGAGCTCAAGCCGTTTCGACGGCTAATTCTGGACTAATCAGTCCAGAATTAGCCGTCGAAACGGCTTGAGCTCAGCTGTCGGGGTCTTACTTGTTCCTATTACCCACTCTACTACCCTAAGTATTGAGTACTCTGGTGCGTAATGGTCCACCTGGTTCCTTACCACATTTCCTTCGTTATATATATATATAACAAAGAAGACGTGGTAAGAAACCAGGTAGACCATTACGCACCAGAGTACTCAATACTTAGGGTAGTAGAGTGGGTAATAGGAAAAG
>OZ024765.1:2535522-2540522 GCA_964016885.1 Eledone cirrhosa | reverse complement strand
TAGGCTGGCTGGTTAGATGGGTGGTAGGGTGGCTGGCTGGTTAGATGGATGGTAGGCTGGCTGGCTGGTTTGATGGGTGGTAGGCTGGCTGGTTTGATGGATGGTAGGCTGGCTGGTTAGATGGATGGTAGGGTGGCTGGCTGGTTAGATGGGTGGTAGGCTGGCTGGTGGGATGGGTGGTAGGCTGGCTGGATGGCTAGATGGATGGTAGGCTGGATGGTTAGATGGGTGGTAGGCTGGCTGGTTAGATGGATGGTAGGCTGGCTGGATGGCTAGATGGATGGTAGGCTGGATGGTTAGATGGGTGGTAGGCTGGCAGGTTAGATGGGTGGTAGGCTGGCTGGTTAGATGGGTGGTAGGCTGGCTGGTTAGATGGGTGGTAGGCTGGCTGGTTAGATGGGTGGTAGGCTGGCTGGTTAGATGGATGGTAGGGTGGCTGGCTGGTTTGATGGATGGTAGGCTGGCTGGCTGGTTTGATGGGTGGTAGGCTGGCTGGTTTGATGGATGGTAGGCTGGCTGGTTAGATGGATGGTAGGCTGGCTGGCTGGTTAGATGGATGGTAAGCTGGCTGGATGGTAAGATGGATGGTAGGCTGGCTGGTTAAATGGGTGGTAGGCTGGCTGGATGGTAAGATGGATGGTAGGCTGGCTGGTTAAATGGGTGGTAGGCTGGCTGGTTAGCTGGGTGGTAGGCTGGCTGGATGGTTAGATGGTTGGTAGGCTGGCTGGTTAGATGGATGGTAGGCTGGCTGGTTAGATGGATGGTAGGCTGGCTGGATGGTTAGATGGGTGGTAGGCTGGCTGGTTAGATGGATGGTAGGCTGGCTGGTTAGATGGGTGGTAGGCTGGCTGGATGGTTAGATGGGTGGTAGGCTGGCTGGATGGTTAGATGGGTGGTAGGCTGGCTGGTTAGATGGATGGTAGGCTGGCTGGTTTGTTAGATGGATGGTAGGCTGGCTGGATGGTTAGATGGGTGGTAGGCTGGCTGGTTAGATGGATGGTAGGCTGGCTGGTTAGATGGGTGGTAGGCTGGCTGGATGGTTAGATGGGTGGTAGGCTGGCTGGATGGTTAGATGGGTGGTAGGCTGGCTGGTTAGATGGATGGTAGGCTGGCTGGTTAGATGGATGGTAGGCTGGCTGGTTTGATGGATGGTAGGCTGGCTGGTTTGTTAGATGGATGGTAGGCTAGCTGGTTAGATGGGTGGTAGGCTGGCTGGCTGGTTAGATGGATGGTAAGCTGGCTGGATGGTAAGATGGATGGTAGGCTGGCTGGTTAAATGGGTGGTAGGCTGGCTGGTTAGATGGGTGGTAGGCTGGCTGGTTAGATGGGTGGTAGGCTGGCTGGTTAGATGGGTGGTAGGCTGGCTGGTTGGTTAGCTGGGTGGTAGGCTGGCTGGATGGTTAGATGGTTGGTAGGCTGGCTGGTTAGATGGATGGTAGGCTGGCTGGTTAGATGGATGGTAGGCTGGCTGGATGGTTAGATGGGTGGTAGGCTGGCTGGTTAGATGGATGGTAGGCTGGCTGGTTAGATGGGTGGTAGGCTGGCTGGATGGTTAGATGGATGGTAGGCTGGCTGGTTAGATGGATGGTAGGCTGGCTGGTTAGATAGGTGGTAGGCTGGCTGGATGGTTAGATGGGTGGTAGGCTGGCTGGATGGTTAGATGGGTGGTAGGCTGGATGGTTAGATGGATGGTAGGCTGGCTGGTTAGATGGGTGGTAGGCTGGCTGGTTAGATGGGTGGTAGGCTGGCTGGTTAGATGGATGGTAGGCTGGCTGGTTAGATGGATGGTAGGCTGGCTGGTTAGATGGGTGGTAGGCTGGCTGGATTGTTAGATGGGTGGTAGGCTGGCTGGATGGTTAGATGGGTGGTAGGCTGGCTGGTTAGATGGATGGTAGGCTGGCTGGTTAAATGGGTGGTAGGCTGGCTGGATGGTAAGATGGATGGTAGGCTGGCTGGTTAAATGGGTGGTAGGCTGGCTGGTTAGCTGGGTGGTAGGCTGGCTGGATGGTTAGATGGTTGGTAGGCTGGCTGGTTAGATGGATGGTAGGCTGGCTGGTTAGATGGATGGTAGGCTGGCTGGATGGTTAGATGGGTGGTAGGCTGGCTGGTTAGATGGATGGTAGGCTGGCTGGTTAGATGGGTGGTAGGCTGGCTGGATGGTTAGATGGGTGGTAGGCTGGCTGGATGGTTAGATGGGTGGTAGGCTGGCTGGTTAGATGGATGGTAGGCTGGCTGGTTTGTTAGATGGATGGTAGGCTGGCTGGATGGTTAGATGGGTGGTAGGCTGGCTGGTTAGATGGATGGTAGGCTGGCTGGTTAGATGGGTGGTAGGCTGGCTGGATGGTTAGATGGGTGGTAGGCTGGCTGGATGGTTAGATGGGTGGTAGGCTGGCTGGTTAGATGGATGGTAGGCTGGCTGGTTAGATGGATGGTAGGCTGGCTGGTTTGATGGATGGTAGGCTGGCTGGTTTGTTAGATGGATGGTAGGCTAGCTGGTTAGATGGGTGGTAGGCTGGCTGGCTGGTTAGATGGATGGTAAGCTGGCTGGATGGTAAGATGGATGGTAGGCTGGCTGGTTAAATGGGTGGTAGGCTGGCTGGTTAGATGGGTGGTAGGCTGGCTGGTTAGATGGGTGGTAGGCTGGCTGGTTAGATGGGTGGTAGGCTGGCTGGTTGGTTAGCTGGGTGGTAGGCTGGCTGGATGGTTAGATGGTTGGTAGGCTGGCTGGTTAGATGGATGGTAGGCTGGCTGGTTAGATGGATGGTAGGCTGGCTGGATGGTTAGATGGGTGGTAGGCTGGCTGGTTAGATGGATGGTAGGCTGGCTGGTTAGATGGGTGGTAGGCTGGCTGGATGGTTAGATGGATGGTAGGCTGGCTGGTTAGATGGATGGTAGGCTGGCTGGTTAGATGGGTGGTAGGCTGGCTGGATGGTTAGATGGGTGGTAGGCTGGCTGGATGGTTAGATGGGTGGTAGGCTGGATGGTTAGATGGATGGTAGGCTGGCTGGTTAGATGGGTGGTAGGCTGGCTGGTTAGATGGGTGGTAGGCTGGCTGGTTAGATGGATGGTAGGCTGGCTGGTTAGATGGATGGTAGGCTGGCTGGTTAGATGGGTGGTAGGCTGGCTGGATGGTTAGATGGGTGGTAGGCTGGCTGGATGGTTAGATGGGTGGTAGGCTGGATGGTTAGATGGATGGTAGGCTGGCTGGTTAGATGGGTGGTAGGCTGGCTGGTTAGATGGGTGGTAGGCTGGCTGGTTAGATGGATGGTAGGCTGGCTGGTTAGATGGATGGTAGGCTGGCTGGTTAGATGGGTGGTAGGCTGGCTGGATGGTTAGATGGGTGGTAGGCTGGCTGGATGGTTAGATGGGTGGTAGGCTGGCTGGTTAGATGGATGGTAGGCTGGCTGGTTAAATGGGTGGTAGGCTGGCTGGATGGTAAGATGGATGGTAGGCTGGCTGGTTAAATGGGTGGTAGGCTGGCTGGTTAGCTGGGTGGTAGGCTGGCTGGATGGTTAGATGGTTGGTAGGCTGGCTGGTTAGATGGATGGTAGGCTGGCTGGTTAGATGGATGGTAGGCTGGCTGGATGGTTAGATGGGTGGTAGGCTGGCTGGTTAGATGGATGGTAGGCTGGCTGGTTAGATGGGTGGTAGGCTGGCTGGATGGTTAGATGGGTGGTAGGCTGGCTGGATGGTTAGATGGGTGGTAGGCTGGCTGGTTAGATGGATGGTAGGCTGGCTGGTTTGTTAGATGGATGGTAGGCTGGCTGGATGGTTAGATGGGTGGTAGGCTGGCTGGTTAGATGGATGGTAGGCTGGCTGGTTAGATGGGTGGTAGGCTGGCTGGATGGTTAGATGGGTGGTAGGCTGGCTGGATGGTTAGATGGGTGGTAGGCTGGCTGGTTAGATGGATGGTAGGCTGGCTGGTTAGATGGATGGTAGGCTGGCTGGTTTGATGGATGGTAGGCTGGCTGGTTTGTTAGATGGATGGTAGGCTAGCTGGTTAGATGGGTGGTAGGCTGGCTGGCTGGTTAGATGGATGGTAAGCTGGCTGGATGGTAAGATGGATGGTAGGCTGGCTGGTTAAATGGGTGGTAGGCTGGCTGGTTAGATGGGTGGTAGGCTGGCTGGTTAGATGGGTGGTAGGCTGGCTGGATGGTAAGATGGATGGTAGGCTGGCTGGTTAAATGGGTGGTAGGCTGGCTGGTTAGATGGGTGGTAGGCTGGCTGGTTGGTTAGCTGGGTGGTAGGCTGGCTGGATGGTTAGATGGTTGGTAGGCTGGCTGGTTAGATGGATGGTAGGCTGGCTGGTTAGATGGATGGTAGGCTGGCTGGATGGTTAGATGGGTGGTAGGCTGGCTGGTTAGATGGATGGTAGGCTGGCTGGTTAGATGGGTGGTAGGCTGGCTGGATGGTTAGATGGGTGGTAGGCTGGCTGGATGGTTAGATGGGTGGTAGGCTGGATGGTTAGATGGATGGTAGGCTGGCTGGTTAGATGGGTGGTAGGCTGGCTGGTTAGATGGGTGGTAGGCTGGCTGGTTAGATGGATGGTAGGCTGGCTGGTTAGATGGATGGTAGGCTGGCTGGTTAGATGGGTGGTAGGCTGGCTGGATGGTTAGATGGGTGGTAGGCTGGCTGGATGGTTAGATGGGTGGTAGGCTGGCTGGTTAGATGGATGGTAGGCTGGCTGGTTAAATGGGTGGTAGGCTGGCTGGATGGTAAGATGGATGGTAGGCTGGCTGGTTAAATGGGTGGTAGGCTGGCTGGTTAGCTGGGTGGTAGGCTGGCTGGATGGTTAGATGGTTGGTAGGCTGGCTGGTTAGATGGATGGTAGGCTGGCTGGTTAGATGGATGGTAGGCTGGCTGGATGGTTAGATGGGTGGTAGGCTGGCTGGTTAGATGGATGGTAGGCTGGCTGGTTAGATGGGTGGTAGGCTGGCTGGATGGTTAGATGGGTGGTAGGCTGGCTGGATGGTTAGATGGGTGGTAGGCTGGCTGGTTAG
>OZ024765.1:2528022-2530522 GCA_964016885.1 Eledone cirrhosa | reverse complement strand
ACACAACACACGCACACTTACACATAAAATCCACACACAACCCTTACACACACAACACACACACACTTACACACACAATACACACACAATACACACACACTTACACACACAATACACACACAACCCTTACACACACAATACACACACAACCCTTACACACACAACACACACACACTTACACACACAATACACACACAACCCTTACACACACAATACACACACAACCCTTACACACACAATACACACACAACCCTTACACACACAACACACACACACTTACACACACAACACACACACAACCCTTACACACACAATACACACACTTTACCACGGAAATCCTAGTTCTACACCAGTTTCATTGAAAAGCCAGAAATAATGAAATAATGAAGAAAAAAAAGAAACAATTTGGGTAAAGTATTTTTTTGTGAGAGATCGATGGTGATTGGTTTTGTGAATATAGATCAGTAGAATAAATAGCTCTGTAAGTACGGCGAAAGAACCCTGTATATATATATATATATATATATATATATATATATATATATATATATATATATATATATATATATATATATATATATATATATATATATAGTGAAAAATTGAACAGGAACAAAACAGAGAGGCAGTACGAACAATGTTTATTAATTTCACGCTCTTGAGAGTGGAGTGGTGGTATATATATATATATATATATATATATATATATATATATATGTATGTGTGTGATAGATATATAGATAGATAGATAGATAGATAGATATAGTTCTTTATTTGCCACAAGGGCGCACAAGAAAAGGGGACAATACAAAGACACATGGCGGGGATTTTACATACAGTCGTGTAAAAAATATAAAAACAAACAATTATAACAATCGAAATCCCCAATAGGGGGGAGGTGCCACCAATGGGTTGTTTAATACCCCGTAGATAGAACAACCCTCAACTCCAGGGGCATGTTGTGCAAGTGCTCTTTTCTTCCTTTTGCCCTCTTCTTTAACCTACAGGCTTATAAACAGAGAAGGCCCAATCACTCGGGCCATTTTCGCTTCATTCACCCACCTTTCAGTAAATTTACTGGGGTGCAGTGCCTCTCTCTCCACTCTGATCCTCCTTCTAAAGTGATACTTAAAGAAGGGAATCAATTGTTGTCCGGAGAGAAAGGCATCTGTCCTCAGTCCTCTCAACCTCGTCCACCATATTCCACCGTACAGAGGAAAACCACCTCTCTTTCGTTTTTGAAAGATAGATAGACACTCAGACAGACAGACAAATATATATATATATATATATATATATATATATATATATATATATATATATATATATATATATATTTGTCATATATATATATATATATATATGATGATGATTTCCTTCGAATGAAACAGTTTTTGCTCCTTCGTTTCCTAGAGCACGTGATTTACTTCTGACCACGCATCCTTCGTGTTTCGCGTCGAAGAACTGGTCTAGTGCCGTTCTCGATGCTAGCACTCTAGCTGCGCTGCCACTCCTAAGCAGCTAGCTAGCTATCTAAATAGATAGATAGATAGATAGATATGTTTCTTTATTAGCCACAGGGGCACAAAAGAAGGGGACAAATACAAAGGGGGAAGTTTACATACAATAAAAACGTGTAAAATATTATCACAAATGCAATTTAAAAATTAGTCGATTTTCCCCAATAGGAGGAGACAGTTCTTATGGGTAACACATACCCCCGAAAAAATGTGCAACATTCATCTCCAGGAGTACGAAGAGTTTGTACTCCGTTCCTCTCCTCCTCCTTTTCCTCAACCTACAGGCTGATATAGAGATAAATAGATAGATAAATTTCTATTTATTTGCCACGGGGGCACAAAAGAAGGGGACAAATACACAGTGGGGGAGTTTACATAAATCGAGTAAAGAAAAAGGAATAACAATAATAATATAATAATAAAAAGTCCTCAAAAGGGAGGGGGCGTGTTGGGGATTGCACATACCCCCGAAAAGTGTGCAACCCTTTTCGCGGGGGAAGCCCAGAGAGGAGGCGCTCCCCCTTTCCTCTTCACTTCTTCACCTACAGAACAATGTAGAGAGAAGGCCCATTTACACGATAGATAGATAAGTTTCTATTTATTTGCCACGAGGGCACAAAAGAAGGGGACAAATACAAGGGGGGGGGGGTTACATAAAGGAACGAATAAAAAAATAAATAACAAATATAAAATTAACAATACAGTCCTCAATAGGGAGGAGGCGTTTTGGGGGTTACACACATCCCCCGAAAAAGTGTGCAACCCTTTTCCTTAGGGGCACAGAGATGGGGTGCTCCTTTTCACTTTCACCTTTCCACCTACAGGCTGATAAAGAGAGAAGGCCCATTCACACGGGCCATTCTCGCTACTTTCACCCACCTTTCTTAACACTTGCTGGGGTAGATAGACAGACAGACAGAGAGACAGAGAGACAGAAATATAGATATTCCGCAACTAAATGGCTGCAAAGTAAACTGCTT
>OZ024765.1:2505522-2508022 GCA_964016885.1 Eledone cirrhosa | reverse complement strand
TATGTGTAAGTGTGTGTATGTATATGTGTGTAAACTAGCGTCCTCGGGTTACAGAAAGTCTAAACCAGTGATGGGCAACCTGCGGGCCGCGTGCCACATCCGGCCCTAAATGGCTCACCTAATTTCTAAATTACCTTTAATGATTTTAGTAGCGTGGCCCACCTTATGATGGGCCACATCACCACATACACATACACACCAGCATACATACACATACACATACACACCAGCATACATACACATACACACCAGCATACATACACATACACATACACACCAGCATACATACACATACACATACACACCAGCATACATACACATACACACCAGCATACATACACATACACATACACACCAGCATACATACACATACACACCAGCATACATACACATACACACCAGCATACATACACATACACATACACATACACACCAGCATACATACACATACACACCAGCATACATACACATACACACCAGCATACATACACATACACACCAGCACACATACACATACACACCAGCATACATACACATACACACCAGCATACATACACATACACACCAGCATACATACACATACACATACACACCAGCATACATACACATACACATACACATACACACCAGCATACATACACATACACATACACACCAGCATACATACACATACACACCAGCATACATACACATACACATACACACCAGCATACATACACATACACACCAGCACCCATACACATACACACCAGCATACATACACATATACACCAGCATACATACACATACACATACACACCAGCATACATACACATACACATACACACCAGCACCCATACACATACACACCAGCATACATACACATACACATACACACCAGCATACATACACATACACATACACACCTGCATACATACACATACATCAGCACACACACACACACCAGCACACACACACACCAGCATACACACATATACACACACCAGCACACATACACACACCAGCACACACACACACCAGCATACACACATATACACACACCAGCACACATACACACACACACGCACACCAGCACACATACACGCACATACACATCCACACATCCACATGCACACACACACACATATATACATAGACACACCAGCGTACATACACACACACACACCAGAACACACACACAGACACACGTACACACACACACATACACACACACACACACCAGCACATATACACACACACACACACCACCACATATATATATACACACACACACATATACACACAAGCACACAGACAGACACACACACACCACATACACACACAGACACACACAAACCATACACACACATACACCCACCCACCCACACACACACCACAGACACACAGACACAAACCATAGACACACACAGACACACACAAACCATACACACACACACACACACCAGACATGGCAGCGGGCCCCATTATTACCACTTCATAACAACACCACACACACATATAGACATACACACACACACACACACACATATAGACATACACACACACACATATATATAGACATACACACACACACATATAGACAATCACACCATCAAACACACAAACACACACACACAGACACACAGACATACACACACACACAGACACAACCACCACCACTACACTAACATCAACACTACTCCCACCATACAAACACCACCACAACCACCCCACCACAAGACACCCCCACCACCACTACACTAACACCCCCCACCACCACCGCAGTAAGACACCCTCACCACCACCATTACACTAACCCCCCCCCCCCACCACAGTAAGACACCACCACCACCACCACCATTTCACTAACACCACCACCACTACACTCACCCACCACCACCACCACCACTACACTCCCCCCACCACCACCACGGTAAGACAACACAACCAAACAATGGCCAGAAGGTGGCGCCATCCTACATATCTAACAACAGTGAGAAGGAACCACCAAAAATTAATTAGTGAATTAGTGTAATCTGTGAAAGTAGCTGGCAAGTCATGTACTTTTGATTGCTCTCTAGAGTGTTTGGCTATTGTTTCCAGCCTTGGGTCTTTCTCCCTTAAATCACAGAGGTTCTTTCAAACAATACATCACCACAGCTTCCTTATACAGCATCTAGCCATAACACTGGCCCTCCAACACCACCACCACATCCTCTGTCTAACCACAACACCACCACCACAACACCACCACCACAACACCACCACCATAACACCACCACACCACCACAACACCACCACCACCACAACACCACCACCACAACACCACCACCATAACACCACCACACCACCACAACACCACCACCATCACAACACCACCACAACACCACCAGCACAACACCAGCACAACACCACCACCACCACAACACCACCACCACCACAACACCAGCACAACACCAGCACAACACCACCATCACAACACCACCACAACACCACCACCATCACAACACCACCACAACAC
>OZ024765.1:2488022-2493022 GCA_964016885.1 Eledone cirrhosa | reverse complement strand
CAAAAAGTACCCAGTCCACTCTGTAAAGTGGTCATGTAGGTGTCATGACAAAAAGTACCCAGTCCACACTGTAAAGTGGTCATGTAGGTGTCATGACAAAAAACACCCAGTCCACACTGTAAAGTGGTCATGTAGGTGTCACAACAAAAAGCTCTCAGTCCACACTGTAAAGTGGTCATGTAGGTGTCACAACAAAAAGTACCCAGTCCACTCTGTAAAGTGGTCATGTAGGTGTCATGACAAAAAGTACCCAGTCCACACTGTAAAGTGGTCATGTAGGTGTCATGACAAAAAACACCCAGTCCACACTGTAAAGTGGTCATGTAGGTGTCACAACAAAAAGCACCCAGTCCACACTGTAAAGTGGTCATGTAGGTGTCATGACAAGAACCACCCAGTCCACACTGTAAAGTGGTCATGTAGGTGTCACAACAAAAAGTACCCAGTCCACACTGTAAAGTGGTCATGTAGGTGTCACAGCAAAAAGTACCCAGTCCACACTGTAAAGTGGTCATGTAGGTGTCATGGCAAAAAGTACCCAGTCCACACTGTAAAGTAGTCGTGTAGGTGTCATGACAAAAAGCACTCAGTCCACACTGTAAAGTGGTCATGTAGGTGTCACAACAAAAAGTACCCAGTCCACACTGTAAAGTGGTCATGTAGGTGTCACAACAAAAAGCACCCAGTCCACACTGTAAAGTGGTCATGTAGGTGTCACAACAAAAAGTACCCAGTCCACACTGTAAAGTGGTCATGTAGGTGTCACAACAAAAAGCACCCAGTCCACACTGTAAAGTGGTCATGTAGCTGTTACAACAAAAAACACCCAGTCCACACTGTAAAGTGGTCATGTAGGTGTCACAACAAAAAGTACCCAGTCCACACTGTAAAGTGGTCATGTAGGTGTCACAACAAAAAGCACCCAGTCCACACTGTAAAGTGGTCATGTAGCTGTTACAACAAAAAACACCCAGTCCACACTGTAAAGTGGTCATGTAGGTGTCACAACAAAAAGCACCCAGTCCACACTGTAAAGTGGTCATGTAGGTGTCACAACAAAAAGCACCCAGTCCACACTGTAAAGTGGTCATGTAGCTGTTACAACAAAAAACACCCAGACCACACTGTAAAGTGGTCATGTAGGTGTCACAACAAAAAGCACCCAGTCCACACTGTAAAGTGGTCATGTAGGTGTCACAACAAAAAGCTCTCAGTCCACACTGTAAAGTGGTCATGTAGGTGTCACAACAAAAAGCACCCAGTCCACACTGTAAAGTGGTCATGTAGGTGTCACAACAAAAAGCACCCAGTCCACACTGTAAAGTGGTCGTGTAGGTGTCACGACAAAAAGGACCCAGTCCACACTGTAAAGTATATATATGTGTGTGTGTGAGTTTGTATATATATATATATATAAGCCAGAATCAGTTCCAGTATAAGCAAGACAAGGTCAGTCGACCGGGCACTGCCCACAACCCGTCTAACGCATGCTAGCGCGGAAGAAAGAACGTAAAACGATGATGATTATATATTTATATATATATATATATATATATATATATATATATATAATATTATTATATTATTATTATATTATTATATATATATATATATATATATATATATATATCTGTGTGTGTGTGTTTAGTCAGACCGTTTGTTCTCTTAAACATTTATTTATACACATTTTATAGTATAACCATCCATATATATTTATATATACACTCCACTACATATACATGTGTGTAGTGTAGTTTGTGTGCGTGTGTAGTGAGATTACTAAGCGTGCGACATAGAGAGAGACAAAGAGGGAAAGACAGAGAGAAGAAAACAGAGAGAGAGAGAGAGAGAGAGTTATTTGTACTATGAAGAACGATCAAAGGGAGAGAATTCTGATTACCATCGTACAGCGATAACAGGGAGAGAACACTTGCAAAATAAGGATTACTTTAGTAACAATAATAATTGTTTCTACTTTTGGCACAAGGCCAGCAATTATGCCAGTACATTACTGGTACTTTATTTCATCGACCCCCGTAACGACGAAATGCAAAGCTGGTCTAAAATTTCAGCACAAGACCAACAGTTTAAGAGGAGAAGAAAGTATAGCTGGACAGATTTTAAGGGCCAAATCAACATGGAGGAAATCCAGGAGTAGACTCTAAGCAAGATGGTTGGATAACATCCATGAGCTTGGCTGGCTTCAATTGGGGGATCCAGCTGGATCAATTTGATGAGGTTGCTTCTGACAGGACCTGTTGCAAAGCTAACCTTGGTGGGATTTGAACTCAGAACATAAAGAACTGCAACTATATGCTGCAAAGCACGCCATTAAAACCTCCATGCTTCCTGAAATCCACCAACACTACACCTGATATGCCCCCTCCATACACACGCATGTGTCTGTGTGTATATCATAACTCATACACTGTTCCCTTTCCTGACATTTGTACATTATTCTATGTACTATACATACACCTTTGATGAGTTGTAGTGCACCTGAGCACTGTACACAATAATTTCATTATTATTATCATTATTATTATTATTATTAATGAAGCATTTAGAGGGATTTACTAAAATTATTTATTATTTCATTACCACTCAACATATGGTTCTTATATAAAATTATGCTGGAAGATCTTAATTTAAATAGGAACTCTGTATTTCAATTAATTAATGAAGAACTTTGAAGGTTTTACTAAAATTATTAATTCATTACTAAGATAGTTACTTAACATATGGTTCTTATAAAAAAAAAAAAATAATAATGTAAATTATTGTGTACCGTACCAAAATTTTGGTACCCTTGAAATATATATAATAGAAGAAATATGGTTTTATAAATATAGTTTCCATTTATTTGATACTAGCAGTGGTACCCGGCGTTGCACGTGATAAGATATTTTGGAATGCAGGCCACCAACAGACCTAATCGTGGAAAAACTGCATGCCTGGACAATATGTAAAGAAAATAAACCGAATACTCTGATGGCTGGATAATCTTTAAGATTTTCCTCGATGAAGCAGGGAAAATGCAGGTTTTCACCTAATGCGGGCCCTAGGGGATCAAGAAAATGAATTTTTTTAATGTGCATAATATGCCTTGAAATTTCGGGAAAATCGGCTAAACGTAACGCCTCCAAAAAGCCCTAAGAAGTTGAAAAAATGAAGTTTTTCACCTAATGCAGGCCCTAGGTCATACGAAAGTTGAATTTTCCAGCCTCGAGAAAAATAAAAAAATTTTTTTTTCATTTTTCCAGGCTAGATTAGGCTAGGCTAGGTTTAGGCTAGGCTAGACTAGGCTAGGTTTAGGCTAGGCTAGGCTAGGTTTAGGCTAGGCTAGCCATGAAAAAAAAATTTTTTTTCATTTTTTTCTATTTTCCTGCCTTGAAATATGAAAAAAAAAATTTTTCATTTTTTTCATTTTTCCAGCCTCGAAAAATGAAAAAAAATTTTTCATTTTTTTCATTTTTCCAGCCTCGAAAAATGAAAAAAAATGTTTTCATTAAGCTAGGCTAGGCTAGGCTAGGTTTAGGCTAGGCTAGGTTTAGGCTAGGCTAGGCTAGGCTAGGCTAGCCATGAAAAAAAATTTTTTCGAAAAAAAAAAAAAAAAATTTGCTCATTTTTTTCATTTTTCCAGCCTCGAAAAATGAAAAAAAAATGTTTTCATTAGGCTAGGCTAGGCTAGGTTTAGGCTAGGCTAGGCTAGGCTAGGCTAGGTTTAGGCTAGGTTTAGGCTAGGCTAGGTTTAGGTTAGGCTAGGTTTAGGCTAAGCTAGGCTAGGTTTAGGCTAGCCATGAAAAAAACATTTTTTTTCATTTTTCCAGCCTCGAAAAAGAAAAAAAAAATTTTTTTCATTTTTTTCATTTTTCCAGCCTCGAAAAATGAAAAAAAATTTTTCATTTTTCAAAAAAATTTTTCATTTTTCAAAAAAATTTTTCATTTTTCTATTTTCCTACCTTGAAATATGAAAAAAAATTTTTTCATTTTTTTCATTTTTCCAGCCTCGAAAAATGAAAAAAAAATTTTTAATTTTTCAAAAAAATTTTTAATTTTTCAAAAAAAAAAAAAAAAAATTTGCTCATTTTTTTCATTTTTCTAGCCTCGAAAAATGAAAAAAAATGTTTTCATTAGGCTAGGCTAGGCTAGGTTTAGGCTAGGCTAGGCTAGGTTTAGGCTAGGCTAGGTTTAGGTTAGGCTAGGTTTAGGCTAAGCTAGGCTAGGTTTAGGCTAGCCATGAAAAAAACATTTTTTTTCATTTTTCCAGCCTCGAAAAAGAAAAAAAAATTTTTTTCATTTTTTCCATTTTTCCAGGCTAGACTAGGCTAGGCTAGGCTAGCCATGAAAAAAATAATTTTTTTCATTTTTTTTCTATTTTCCTACCTTGAAATATGAAAAAAAATTTTTCATTTTTTTCATTTTTCCAGCCTCGAAAAATGAAAAAAAATTTTTCATTTTTTTCATTTTTCCAGCCTCGAAAAATGAAAAAAAATGTTTTCATTAAGCTAGGCTAGGCTAGGCTAGGTTTAGGCTAGGCTAGGTTTAGGCTAGGCTAGGCTAGGCTAGGCTAGCCATGAAAAAAAATTTTTTTTTCATTTTTTTTTCATTTTTCCAGCCTCGAAAAAGTAAAAAAAAATTTTTTCCATTTTTCCTGCCTAGAAAGATGAAAAAAATTTTTTTCATTAGGCTAGGCTATACCTTGTTAAACTTTTAATAATTCTAGGGCGGGTAAAATTCCCGAGATCCATGGACGAGTTCTCTCCAGCGGTCTCTGTCCCTCATCATCGCTGCCATGTCCTGCGTCTCCAACAGACCAGTGTTTGTCCTTAGGGCATCAACATACGTTAACCTTAGTCTTCCTCTTCCAGTGTGTCCATGTAGGGGCTCCCACAGGAGCACTGAGTGCAGTGTCAACTCTAGATGTCGGTGAGCATGTCCAGCTAACCTCAGTCTCCTCTGTGTCACTTTTGTACACACACACCCGCACATGTTCGATA
>OZ024765.1:2445522-2485522 GCA_964016885.1 Eledone cirrhosa | reverse complement strand
TATGTTTTTAAAAACCCAAAAGGCTTTGTAGCTGGTAAACTGGATGCAACACACATCGCTATAGCGTTTCACCAGCTCCTTCCTTCTGTTGTCTGTATATGTTTATATACTTACATGTAGACGTGTATGTGTTGGCACTTCAGTTGTCTATATGTTTATGTAGTTATCTATAGATGTGTGTGTATGTGTTGGCACTTCTGTTTGTCTGTTTATGTATTTATCTATAGATGTGTGTGTGTGTATGTGTTGACACCTCTGTTGTCTATATGTTTATGTAGTTATCTATAGATGTGTGTGTATGTGTTGACACTTCTGTTGTCTATATGTTTATGTAGTTATCTATAGATGTGTGTGTATGTGTTGGCACTTCTGTTGTCTATATGTTTATGTAGTTATCTATAGATGTGTGTGTATGTGTTGGCACTTCTGTTGTCTATATGTTTATGTAGTTATCTATAGATGTGTGTGTATGTGTTGGCACTTCTGTTGTCTATATGTTTATGTAGTTATCTATAGATGTGTGTGTGTGTAACTAAAGTTAATGTAAGTTACCAATATACGACTAAATGCTTTTAAATTGTTTTTTAACAATTGATGGTGGAAAAGATTTCAAATTGTCTTAACTCAGGCCGCAACTCATGGAGTCTGACACTCTTACCGGCTACATAGCCTCTTCCTTAAAACACACACACACACACACACATATCTAGAACCACATACAAGAGGCTGGCGAAAGGGGTGGACAAACGACCCGTTACCAGAATAAAAGATAACATTATCACAAGGGGCACTGGAAAACCTCTCAAATAATTTTTTAGGCAAACCAGCACGTTGGCAGCGTTACATCTGGTGGTGGCGAGGCCGAGGTGCTGCAACAGCCAAGCGCCCTCATGAGGAGCATCACCAGTTACCTCGGGTGATGGCGAGGCTGAGGCGCTGGAACAGCCAAGAGCCCTCATGAGGAGCCACACCAGTTACCTCGAGTGATGGCGAGGCTGAGGTGCTGGAACAGCCAAGGTGTCACGACAAAAAGTACCCAGTCCACACTGTAAAGTGGTCATGTAGGTGTCACAACAAAAAACACCCAGTCCACACTGTAAAGTGGTCATGTAGGTGTCACAACAAAAAACACCCAGTCCACACTGTAAAGTGGTTGTGTAGGTGTCACAACAAAAAAGCACCCAGTCCACACTGTAAAGTGGTCATGTAGATGACATGATAAAAAGGCTCTCAGTCCACACTGTAAAGTGGTCATGTAGATGACATGATAAAAAGGCTCTCAGTCCACACTGTAAATGTGGTTGGTGTTAAGGAGATCTAGCTGTAGAAAACCTGCCAGAAACAGTTCTGTATGAGCGAGACGCGGTCACCCAACCAATCTTGCCTCAAGTGGGACAAAACCATCCAACCTATATTAAACACTTATGATGATATATATATAAACATCTGGATATTTAAAATTTAGCGCAAATTTAGTAGATAGTTTAGCAATCAAAGCTCACAAACACTCACTCACTCACAAACACACTCTCTATCACACACAGACAAACACTCCCCCTCTCTCTCTCTCACACACGTACACACACAGACAAACACTCCCTCTCTCACACTCACGTACACACACAGACAAACACTCCCTCTCTCACACTCACGTACACACAAGTGCAGACAGATCTCAAGTGGGTGGGTACAAATTTTTCTTCTAGTTCACATATGGAATATATTATGAGTAATATTAACCCTTTAGCATTTACATTACTCTATATATACTATTGCATTTTCACAGTAAAGTCTTTACCTCACATAATATCTCACATAACATTTACATTACTCTATATATACTATTGTATTTTCACAGTAAAGGCTTTACCTCACATAATATCTCACATAACATTTACATTACTCTATATATACTATTGTATTTTCACAGTAAAGGCTTTACCTCATATAATATCAAATCTATGAGATGTTCATGTTATTTATTCCTTGGTCTGATCAGACAATCAGCTCCTTTCTTCTGCCAGGAGTTGTGACTGACAGATAGTATCAGTAATGGAAAGACCAATGGAAACATTGTTTCCTTGATCCAATTTCACGAGGTCTGCCCCACTTGGCAAGCGAATGAGGTCTGGGATCAGAGCGATGAAGAAGAAGTAGAAAAAAAAACAAAACACCCCAACAAAAAACCTGAAACAGAATAACTTACTGTTTGTGTCTTATTTCAGAATATATCCAGATTTTTCCAGAAAGTATATTCCAGTATTTGAACCATGGAAGATGATACGGATTTTCCACGACAACGATATTCTGATGAAGAAAGGGAAGGTTCTGCAGAAGATGACGTTGGTGTACCAGAAACAATGATACGCCAGAGAAACGTTAAATCCCCTACAGATTTTAGTTTCTTGGCAACAGTAAGTTCCTGTAATCATGTTCATTATGGGGTCCCTATTTTTGGGGGGTTGTTTTTTTTTTTTCTGAGCCAATGTTTCTACAGCCAGATGCTTTTCCTGGCATCAACCACTTTAGTCACCTCTTGTGATATATAAATGTGTATGTGTATATATATGTATATATATATATATACATATATAGAATAAGGAAAAGCGAAGTAGTTTCAGATGTTCAAGTCCTTTAATAATAATGCTGTGATATATATTTCAATGGCGACACTGGCCACACTGTTCTGTGTGCGAGTGTCGTGACATCATCAGACAGCTTGTTACATAATAAGGTTATGTTTCCGAGGCAATCCAAATTGAATCGACATGGGAACGGATGAATTGCGTGCTTTTGGGTTTATCACCTGTTCCCATGTGAGTTCCAATTCACCCCCACCAGTCTGTGCGTGCGCATGTCCGAAGGAAGTTGACCATTAGCTACCGCAGATTTCAACGAAATTTGCTTAGTCAGTTCACTCTCTTAGTGACACAATGGCCCATACCATAGTTTACTGCTACCCATATATATATATGTGTGTATATATATATACAGAGACACATATATATATGTACATTTATATATATATATATATATATATATATAGAATTCACAAGAATCAAAGCTATGTTCAAAGCATTTATTCACTTACAATTGTTTCATCCAAACCTAGGCTTGGATGAAACAATTGTAAGTGAATAAATGCTTTGAACATAACTTTGATTCTTGTGAATTCTATATAACTGCTCTGTAGAGCAACTGATGTTATTACATTGAGCTATTTATCTTACTGGTAATAAAGTAGTAATAAATTACTGACCTTCACTGTTTAGGGTTTAAAATATACATAACTATAAAAAGTTTTAATATATACATAACCATAAATAGTATCCTTAATATTATATATATATATATATATATGACATAGTGTTTGGTATAATAAATCTTTGAAGGAATTTCACCAGTCCAGCCTCCTGTCATTCAGACACATGTATATATATACATACATACCATACATACTCATATATACTCACGCATACACACACACACACATATCATCATTTTATCATTTTCGTCCGCTTTTCCCTGCTTGCAAGGGTGGGACATATATATATATATATATATATATATATATATATATATATATATACACACACATATATACTACTTTGCTGTCACCAACACTACCTGGATTCAAAATGATATTACTGTGTTTTTTCTCTCCTCCTTCTAGGGCAGGGACTTTCAGCCAGCAGATATCAGTCATCAGTATACAGAACAAGAGAAGAGGTTTCTTGCCACATTTACAAGTTTAGATTATCTCCCTTCTCACAGCAATGTATACAAGAACTGGTTAAAGAGACAACGAAGCTCAAGGTGGGTTGCTTTTACTTCTACAATTTCCTGTTTTTAACCCTTCAGCATTTACATTACTCTATATATACTATTGTATTTTCACAGTAAAGGCTTTACCTCGCATAATATCTCACATGACATTTACATTACTCTATATATACTATTGTATTTTCAGTAAAGTATTTACCTCACATAATATCTCACATAACATTTACATTACTCTATATATACTATTGTATTTTCACAGTAAAGTATTTACCTCACATAATATCTCACATGACATTTACATTACTCTATATATACTATTGTATTTTCAGTAAAGGCTTTACCTCACATAATATCTCACATAACATTTACATTACTCTATATATACTATTGTATTTTCACAGTAAAGGCTTTACCTCACATAATATCTCACATAACATTTACATTACTCTATATATACTATTGTATTTTCACAGTAAAGGCTTTACCTCACATAATATCTCACATAGCATTTACATTACTCTATATATACTATTGTATTTTCACAGTAAAGTCTTTACCTCACATAATATCTCACATAACATTTACATTACTCTATATATACTATTGTATTTTCACAGTAAAGTATTTACCTCACATAATATCTCACATGACATTTACATTACTCTATATATACTATTGTATTTTCACAGTAAAGTCTTTACCTCACATAATATCTCACATAACATTTACATTACTCTATATATACTATTGTATTTTCACAGTAAAGGCTTTACCTCACATAATACCTCACATAACATTTACATTACTCTATATATACTATTGTATTTTCACAGTAAAGTCTTTACCTCACATAATATCTCACATAACATTTACATTACTCTATATATACTATTGTATTTTCACAGTAAAGGTTTACCTCACATAATATCTCACATAACATTTACATTACTCTATATATACTATTGTATTTTCACAGTAAAGTCTTTACCTCACATAATATCTCACATAATATTTACATTACTCTATATATACTATTGTATTTTCACAGTAAAGGCTTTACCTCACATAATATCGAATCTATGAGATTTTAATATTATTTATGTTGAGAACAATACCTTAACATCAGTATGAGTGACCAATTATAGCCGGTTTTAACAGAAAATGATGAGAGAATTCTGGCTGAATGTGGCTGGTTTAAATGCTAAAGGGTTCATTTACTTTTTAATTTAAAAAAAAAAAAAATTATAATTATTTAACTTGGAGATCAGAGAGTCACTCTAGGTAGAGCTGCTACTTCTCTGAATTGAGAGATCACAGCTCTGATATTATGGACATGTGGTTAGAATGTCTGAGGAAAGAATCACTGGAGAGATTTGTAGCTCGGAGATCAGAGAGTCACTCCAAGTAGAGCTGCTACTTCTCTGAATTGAGAGATCACAGCTCTGATACTATGGACATGTGGTTAGAATGTCTCAGGAAAGAATCACTGGAGAGATTTGTAGCTCGGAGATCAGAGAGTTGCTCCAGGTAGAGCTGCTACTTCTCTGAATTGAGAGATCACAGCTCTGATACTATGGACATGTGGTTAGAATGTCTCAGGAAAGAATCACTGGAGATATTTGTAGCTCGGAGATCAGAGGGTCACTCCAGGTAGAGTTGCTACTTCTCTGAATTGAGAGATCACAGCTCTGATACTATGGACATGTGGTTAGTATGTCTCAGGAAAGAATCACTGGAGAGATTTGTAGCTCGGAGATCAGAGGGTCACTCCAGGTAGAGTTGCTACTTCTCTGAATTGAGAGATCACAGCTCTGATATTATGGACATGTGGTTAGAATGTCTCAGGAAAGAATCACTGGAGAGATTTGTAGCTCGGAGATCAGAGGGTCACTCCAGGTAGAGCTGCTACTTCTCTGAATTGAGAGATCACAGCTCTGATATTATGGACATGTGGTTAGAATGTCTCGGGAAAGAATCACTGGAGAGATTTGGAGCTCGGAGATCAGAGAGTCACTCCAGGTAGAGCTGCTACTTCTCTGAATTGAGAGATCCCAGCTCTGATACTATGGACATGTGGTTAGAATGTCTCAGGAAAGAATCACTGGAGAGATTTGTAGCTCGGAGATCAGAGAGTTGCTCCAGGTAGAGCTGCTACTTCTCTGAATTGAGAGATCACAGCTCCGATACTATGGACATGTGGTTAGAATGTCTCAGGAAAGAATCACTGGAGATATTTGTAGCTCGGAGATCAGAGGGTCACTCCAGGTAGAGCTGCTACTTCTCTGAATTGAGAGATCACAGCTCTGATATTATGGACATGTGGTTAGAATGTCTCGGGAAAGAATCACTGGAGAGATTTGTAGCTCGGAGATCAGAGAGTCACTCCAAGTAGAGCTGCTACTTCTCTGAATTGAGAGATCACAGCTCTGATACTATGGACAAGTGGTTAGAATGTCTCAGGAAAGAATCACTGGAGAGATTTGTAGCTCGGAGATCAGAGAGTTGCTCCAGGTAGAGCTGCTACTTCTCTGAATTGAGAGATCACAGCTCCGATACTATGGACATGTGGTTAGAATGTCTCAGGAAAGAATCACTGGAGATATTTGTAGCTCGGAGATCAGAGGGTCACTCCAGGTAGAGCTGCTACTTCTCTGAATTGAGAGATCACAGCTCTGATATTATGGACATGTGGTTAGAATGTCTCAGGAAAGAATCACTGGACAGATTTGTAGCTCGGAGATCAGAGGGTCACTCCAGGTAGAGCTGCTACTTCTCTGAATTGAGAGATCACAGCTCTAATATTATGGACATGTGGTTAGTATATCTCAGGAAAGAATCACTGGAGAGATTTGTAGCTCGGAGATCAGAGGGTCACTCCAGGTAGAGTTGCTACTTCTCTGAACTGAGAGATCCCAGCTCTGATACTATGGACATGTGGTTAGAATGTCTCAGGAAAGAATCACTGGAGAGATTTGTAGCTCGGAGATCAGAGGGTCACTCCAGGTAGAGCTGCTACTTCTCTGAATTGAGAGATCACAGTTCTGATACTATGGACATGTGGTTAGAATGTCTCGGGAAAGAATCACTGGAGAGATTTGTAGCTCGGAGATCAGAGAGTTGCTCCAGGTAGAGCTGCTACTTCTCTGAATTGAGAGATCACAGCTCCGATACTATGGACATGTGGTTAGAATGTCTCAGGAAAGAATCACTGGAGATATTTGTAGCTCGGAGATCAGAGGGTCACTCCAGGTAGAGCTGCTACTTCTCTGAATTGAGAGATCACAGCTCTGATATTATGGACATGTGGTTAGAATGTCTCGGGAAAGAATCACTGGAGAGATTTGTAGCTCGGAGATCAGAGAGTCACTCCAAGTAGAGCTGCTACTTCTCTGAATTGAGAGATCACAGCTCTGATACTATGGACATGTGGTTAGAATGTCTCAGGAAAGAATCTCTGGAGAGATTTGTAGCTCGGAGATCAGAGAGTTGCTCCAGGTAGAGCTGCTACTTCTCTGAATTGAGAGATCACAGCTCCGATACTATGGACATGTGGTTAGAATGTCTCAGGAAAGAATCACTGGACAGATTTGTAGTAGCTCGGAGATCAGAGGGTCACTCCAGGTAGAGCTGCTACTTCTCTGAATTGAGAGATCACAGCTCTGATATTATGGACATGTGGTTAGAATGTCTCAGGAAAGAATCACTGGACAGATTTGTAGCTCGGAGATCAGAGGGTCACTCCAGGTAGAGCTGCTACTTCTCTGAATTGAGAGATCACAGCTCTAATATTATGGACATGTGGTTAGTATATCTCAGGAAAGAATCACTGGAGAGATTTGTAGCTCGGAGATCAGAGAGTCACTCCAGGTAGAGCTGCTACTTCTCTGAATTGAGAGATCACAGCTCTGATACTATGGACATGTGGTTAGAATGTCTCAGGAAAGAATCACTGGACAGATTTTACAGACAAAAAAGAAATGATGATGAGGAGATATTAGTTAAAAAGTAAAAGTAAAAATGATGATGATGATGATAATTGCGTTGTATATTTCCAGGTACCAGACCCAGCGATGGCTTCTGATGGGAATCATCGGGTTTGCAGTTGGATTCATAGGCTTTGTCATGCATCAGTTGATTGAACTCATTGCCGATGTGAAATGGACCAAGGCTACCGAGTATATCGAGGTCAGTGATTATTATTATTACTATTGTGTTAATATTATTAGGGCGGCGGTGGATATACAGTATCGGTAGAGTGTTGGACGCCTTGCTTTTTGGCATAGAGTTACGGCCCTTTACGTTCTAAGTTCAAATCCCGCTGAGGTTAACTTTGCCTTTCATCCTTATGGCGTCGATAAAATAAAGTACCAGTAATGCACTGGGGTTGATTTAATCGACTTTCTCTTCCCCTAAAATTGATGACCTTGTGCAAAAGTATGTGTACACACACACACTTACATTTATATATACACACACACACACACACACATTTATATATACACACACATTTATATACACACACACACACACATCTATATACACACACACACACATATACACACACATTTATACACACACACTCACACATCTATATACACACACACACACATTTATATATACAGACATTTTATACACACACACACACATCTATACACACACACATTTATACACACACACTCACACATCTATATACACACACACACACACACACATTTATATACACACACACACACACACATCTATATACACACACACACGCATATATACACACACATTATACACACACACTCACACATCTATATCTACACACACACATATATAGTGAATAGTTAGTGCCCGATGGCTGAGCTCAATGCAAATTTCCTTTTTTTTTTTACAGAAAATTCTTATATTTTTCGTTTTATTTTCAGAATTTAGACTATGTAGCAGCTTGGGGTTGGTCCCTTGCTTACAGTATCCTGTTTGTGCTGGTCAGTTCAAGTACTGTTGTGGTCAGTAGAGTTTCTATATATATCTATTTATCTATCTAAGGCGGGTAAAATTCCCGAGATCCATGGACGAGTTCTCTCCAGCGGTCTCTGTCCCTCATTATCGCTGCCATATCCTGCATCTCCAACAGACCAGTGTCTGTCCTTAGGGCATCAACATATGTTAACCTTGGTCTTCCTCTTCTAGTGTGTCCATGTAGGGGCTCCCAAAGGAGCACTGAGTGCAATGTCAACTCTGGATGTCGGTGAGCATGTCCAGCCAACCTCAGTCTCCTCTGTGTCACATTTGAGCTGACTTTTGGGATGCTCCCATACAGCTCTGAGTTTTTCATCTCTCTCTATATATATATATATATATTTTTTTTTGTTGTTGTATGTGTTCCTCACTGTAAATATGGTTGATGTTAGGAAGTAAATGCTGTTTCCTCAACGGTTGGCCCCTATATATATATATATATATATATGAAGGAAATGTGGTAAGGAACCAGGTGGACCATAACGCACCAAAGTACTCAATACTTAGGGTAGTAGAGTGGGTAATAGGAACAAGTAAGACCCCGACGGCTGAGCTCAAGCCGTTTCGACGGCTAATTCAGTACAGAATTAGCCGTCGAAACGGCTTGAGCTCTGCCGTCGGGGTCATACTTGTTCCTATATATATATATATGAAGACGTGTGGCTGAGTGGTAAGAGAATTGGATTCGCAATCGTGAGGTTGTGAGTTCGATTCCTGGACCGGGTGATGCGTTATGTCCTTGAGCAAGACACTTTATTTCACGTTGGACCGTCTACCTAGAGTTGCCACCGAGAGGTAGTATTAGCAGTTGGAAAGACCAATGGAAACATTGTTTCCTTGGTCCAATTTGATGAAAGTCGATCGACTGTCGATATATTTATATATATATATATATATATATATATATATATATATATATAGATAGATATTAATAATAATAAATGTGAAGACTAAAATCCAAAGAGGGTTCGATAAGGATAAATATATATCAAATATATAAGAACCCTAGAGCAAATATTTATTAAAATAAGATTAAAGTTAAGCAAAGAATCGCTGCTTTCAACCTTAACGGGATTTTCTGAGTTTCAGAAGATATATATATATATTTCATTCATTCATTTCATTTTACATCCACTTTTCCCTGCTTGCAAGGGTGGGACAGGAACTGATTCTGCCTTGGTTTCTACAGCTGGATGCCCTTCCTAACACCAACCTCATTTACAGTGAGTGCTGGGTGCTTTTTCGTGGCACCTACACATCCACTTTACAGTGGAATGATAGGGACCCCAGTCCCTATCATCTCATTTCTACAGCTGAGTAAACTGGAGCAATGTGAAATAAAGTGTCTTGCTCAAGGAAACAACATTACCCGGTCTGAGAATTGAACTCACAACCTTTTGATTGCAAGGCCAATGCTCTAACCACTAAGCCATGTGCCTCCATATAAATATATATATATCTGTCTGTGTGTGAGTATGTATAAATATGTCCGCTTTTCCCTGCTTGCAAGGGTGGGATGGATCCTATTCAGCACAGCATCTCTCCATTCGCCAGAGTCCTTTGTCATCTCCTCCGTGAGCTTCAGCGATCTGAGGTCAGCTCTCACCACCTACGCCCATGATTGTTGTGGTCTACCTCAACTGCGTCTTCCTTCTACTTCTTCACCCAGCGGTCATCCTCCATGTGCATCACATGTCCATACCAACGCAGTCTTATATATATATAGATATATCTGTGTATGTAGGTATATGTTTATATATATCCCTGTGTGTGTGTGTGTATATATATAATTTTCCTGAGTCGTTTTTTTTGTTGTTCTGGTGCTAGCGGTACGCTTATCGGTCGCTGTCTTCAATTTTCCATAGCTGTCTAAACGTAATGTAATAACTCTAAGGTAATATTCCTTATTGAGTGCTTTAGCTGCACACCCCGACTGCATCCGTTAGCTTGGCTGCAACCAGAGCTTCGATGATGCTGTACTTCCTTCTTATTTATATATAGTGGAGTCTGTGCTGCTGTACGGGTCTGAGACTTGGACACTGACCAAGAAACTCATTCAGATGGTGGGTGGGTGCTACACGAGAATGCTGAGGATGTCTCTGAACATTAATCAGTATACACTGAGGATGAAGAACTCAGAGCTGTACGGGAGCCTCCCAAAAGTCAGCTCAAAAGTGACACAGAGGAGACTGAGGTTAGCTGGACATGCTCACCGACATCCAGAGTTGACACTGCACTCAGTGCTCCTGTGGGAGCCCCTACATGGACACACTGGAAGAGGTAGACCGAGGTTAACATATGCTGATGCCCGAAAGACAGACACTGGTCTGTTGGAGACGCAGGACATGGCAGCGATAATGAGGGACAGAGACTGCTGGAGACAACTCGTCCATGGATCTCGGGAATTTTACCCGCCCTAGAAATATATATATAATATTTTGTATATTCTTGTGCTCATATCTCCCCTATCTCTTTCTTTATCTCTCATATTTAAATAATGTTCAGTCCTTCTCTCTTTCTTTCTCTCTCTCTGTAACTCCTCTCCCCTCTGAAAAGTTCCTCTGCCCCGGTGCTGGTGGTTCAGGGATTCCTGAAGTTACAGGCTTTCTTAATGGTACCCACATTCCCAAGATGTTCAGCCTCAAGACCATGATAGTAAAGTTCATCTCCTGTGTTTGTGCTGTCGGCTGTAACATGCCTGTTGGGCCCGAGGGGCCTATGATACATTTAGGGTAAGTACTTGGTGCTTTGGTCCTCTTTTCATTTCATGGTCCAGTGGTAAAGGTGTTGGACTTACAATCATAATGACATGGGTTCGATTCCTAGACTGGGTTTATGTTGTTTTTTTTAAGAATAGTACTTCATTTTATGTAGCTCCAGTGGTAAGGGTGGACTTATGATCATAATATCATGGGTTTGATTTCTGTTGGGCCTTAGGGGCCTATGATATATTTAGGGTCAGTTCTTGGAGGGTTTTTCTTTCTATTTCATGGTCTAGTGGTCAGGGTGTTGGATTTACAATCAAAATGTTGTGGGTTCGATTCCTTATAAGTTATGTTCCAAACCATAGACAGTGTCTTTCATTAGAAATATGGTAATGAAAGGGTTAAAGTGTTTATATTTATCTAAAAACCTTCCGTTATAATTTTATGTAAGAACCTTTGTTAAGTTATGTTCCAAACACCAGGTTAATAAGACAGTGTCTTTCATTAGAAATATGGTAATGAAAGGGTTAAAGTGTTTATATTTATCTAAAAACCTTCCGTTATAATTTTATGTAAGAACCTTTGTTAAGTTATGTTCCAAACACCAGGTTAATAAGACAGTGTCTTTCATTAGAAATATGGTAATGAAAGGGTTAAAGTGTTTATATTTATCTAAAAACCTTCCGTTATAATTTTATGTAAGAACCTTTGTTAAGTTATGTTCCAAACACCAGGTTAATAAGACAGTGTCTTTCATTAGAAATATGGTAATGAAAGGGTTAAAGTGTTTATATTTATCTAAAAACCTTCCGTTATAATTTTATGTAAGAACCTTTGTTAAGTTATGTTCCAAACACCAGGTTAATAAGACAGTGTCTTTCATTAGAAATATGGTAATGAAAGGGTTAAAGTGTTTATATTTATCTAAAAACCTTCCGTTATAATTTTATGTAAGAACCTTTAAGTTATGTTCCAAACACCAGGTTAATAAGACAGTGTCTTTCATTAGAAATATGGTAATGAAAGGGTTAAAGTGTTTATATTTATCTAAAAACCTTCCGTTATAATTTTATGTAAGAACCTTTGTTAAGTTATGTTCCAAACATCAGGTTAATAAGACAGTGTCTTTCATTAGAAATATGGTAATGAAAGGTTTAAAGTGTTTATATTTATCTAAAAACCTTCCGTTATAATTTTATGTAAGAACCTTTGTTAAGTTATGTTCCAAACACCAGGTTAATAAGACAGTGTCTTTCATTAGAAATATGGTAATGAAAGGTTTAAAGTGTTTATATTTATCTAAAAACCTTCCGTTATAATTTTATGTAAGAACCTTTGTTAAGTTATGTTCCAAACACCAGGTTAATAAGACAGTGTCTTTCATTAGAAATATGGTAATGAAAGGTTTAAAGTGTTTATATTTATCTAAAAACCTTCCGTTATAATTTTATGTAAGAACCTTTGTTAAGTTATGTTCCAAACACCAGGTTAATAAGACAGTGTCTTTTATTAGAAATATGGTAATGAAAGGGTTAAAGTGTTTATATTTATCTAAAACCTTCCATCATAATTTTATGTAAGAACTTTTGTTAAGTTATGTTCCAAACACCAGGTTAATGAGACAGTGTGAAAATATAATAGTATAAAACAATGATACTATGTGAGGTAAAGCCTTTACTATGAAAATACAATAGTATATATTAAGTAATGTAAATACTAAAGGGTTAATAATGAGAAAATTAGTTAGATTACAAATTACATGATTATTTTTCTGAATAATTTTAAAATTATAGGGGACAGTGTCTCGTTAGAAATATGGAACTGAAAGGGTTAAAATTGTTTGCTGTGATTCTATTACAGAGCGCTGGTGGGAGCAACCCTTAGTCAATATAATATCAGGATTTGTCGGCAATTCCACAACTCTGAAGATAAGTATGTGTCTCTTCATATATCTTATAGTGCACACCCATACAGATTCTCACACACACACACACATTCACATACATATAATCATGCATACAGAAAGTTACACACACACATATATATATAAAGTGGTTGTGTAGGTGTCATGACAAAAAGTACCCAGTCCACACTGTAAAGTGGTCATGTAGGTGTCATGACAAAAAGTACCCAGTCCACACTGTAAAATGGTCATGTAGGTGTCACGACAAAAAGTACCCAGTCCACACTGTAAAATGGTCATGTAGGTGTCACGACAAAAAGTACCCAGTCCACACTGTAAAATGGTCATGTAGGTGTCACGACAAAAAGTACCCAGTCCACACTGTAAAATGGTCATGTAGGTGTCACAACAAAAAGCACTCAACACTCACTGTAAATGTGGTTGGTGTTAGGAAGGGCATCCAGCTGTAGAAACCTAGGCAGAAACAGTTCTGTATGAGCAAGACACAGTCACCGGACCCAACTTGCCTCAAACAAGAAAACCTGTCTAATCCAAGCTAGTGTGGAAAAATAGACGTTAAACGGTGATGATGACTACAAGTGTAGCTCTTTCAATAGCAGGAAGAACGACCCTTAAAACACTCAACCCTCACTAGGTTTACATACATCATAGACTGTGCTTACTTTTACTGTTATGGGGTAAACAAACCTAGTCCTTCTTTTAGCATTGAAAAATGACCCTTAAAACACTTGTTTATTTTTATCCTCACTAATTAATTCTCTCTCTTTTTTTTATTTTAGGAGAAATTTTATATCTGCAGGAGCTGCTGCTGGGGTTGCCTCAGCATTTGGGGCCCCAGTTGGGGGCTTGCTTTTTTCTATGGAAGAGGTCTCGTCGTTCTGGACCACTACACTCTCCTGGCAGATTTTCTTCTGTTGTATGGTGTCCACATTCACCACTGACCTCTTCAACTCGGCCCTAACCAGATTCACGTACACTGGAGATTTTGGTTACTTTAAGAAGGAAAGGTACATTCTGTTCAGTGTGAGTTTAGAAAGCTTTCGTCTGGTTGGCTTTTTGTATTTTAGGGGTCATTTTTTGATTTTAGGGGGGGGGGGGGGATTTTGTGATTTCGGGAGCTTTTTGTCTGGTTGGCTTTTAGTGATTTTAGGGGGCTTTTGTGATTTTAGGAGGCTTTGTGTTTTTTTAGGGAGCTTCGTGTGATTTTATGGAGGAGCTTTTTGTGATTTTATGGGGGAGCTTTTTGTGATTTTAGGGGCTTTATGATTTTAGGGAGCTTTGTGTGATTTTAGGAGCTTTGTGTGATTTTAGGGGCAGCTTTTTTTTGATTTAGGGAGCTTTGTGATTTTAGGGGGAATTTTGTGATTTAGGGGTCTTTTTGTGATTTTAGGGAACTTTTTGTGATTTAGGGAGCTTTTTGTGATTTTAGGGAACTTTGTCTTTTGGGTGAACTTTTTGATCTTTTCTTTTTTAGGGGCTTGTTTTTGTTATTTTTGGGGGGATGTGGAAAGAGTGGATTTTTTTTAAATTTAGGAGCTTTTTGTCATTTGGGGGAACTTTTGTAAATTTTGTCATTTGCTTGTTGTTGTTGCTGTTATATCTGTGGGATTTAGGGGGAGACACAGACACACACACACATACATGTTCACACATACACACACACACCCACAAACACCTATATATATACATACTACACTACACACACACACACTCAGACAATCATATTTCTGTAACACAAAAATAAACCCCAACCCACCAAAATGACATCACTGGTTCAATACCCAGTAGTAACCTTTTATTTTTCTTTCTTTTTCTCTTTCTCTTTCTTTTTTATTTTTCTTCTTCTTCTTCATCTCTCTCCTTCCTCGCCCTCTTCCATCCCCCACCACCATCCTGTGTTTCCCTTCAGATTGATTACGGTATAAATGTAAACATACTTATGTTTTTACCTACCCTGGTAATTGGAGTAATTGGGGGTCTATTAGGGGCCCTCTTTACATTCATCTCCCTAAAACTGACGAGGACCCGCAAAAGGATATTGAGTCGCCTGAAGAAATTTACAGCGAAGATTGTCAAGTGTCTTGAACCTGTTCTTCTTATGGTAAGTCCTTGTTGTTGGTGTTGTTGGTGTTAGTGTTGTATTAGTGTTGTTGTTGGTGTTGTTGGTGTTGTATTAGTGTTGTTGGTGGTGTTGTTGGTGTTGTTGGTATTGGTGTTAGTGTTGTGTTAGTGTTGTTGGTGGTGTTGTTGGTATTGGTGTTGGTGTTAGTGTTGTATTAGTGTTGTTGTTAGTGTTATTGTTGGTGTTGTTGTTAGTGTTATTGTTGGTGTTGTTGCTGCTGCTGTTGTGGTGGTGGTGTTAGTGTTGTTGCTGTGGTCATGGTGGTGCTGTTGTTCTTCTTCTTTGCCTTCTTCTTCTTTGCCTTTTTCTTCTTTGCCTTCTTCTTCTTCTTTGCCTTCTTTGTATACATGTGTCTGTGTGTCACCAAATCTGATCAGCTGGCACCTATGTTTCAGGTAGTCATGACAACAGTCTGTCTATTTGCACCTGCGATGTTTTCCTGCAGTCAATTTACCTGTTCAGAAGGTAAAGCAAGCAACGTCAGGTAAGTCCTTTATGGAATAAAGTTTACCTCTGTTAAATAACAGAGCTAAACTGTATTCCCTCGTGTGATACGAAAGATTTCCTGGTGGAAGTTCAGATAAACTCCGGTGTTTATATCCAGTTTCAGGGTGAAAATCCAATTTGAAAATCCAACGACTTTGAGAGGTCCATGTAAGCGTTGATGTATATGTATGTATGTAAAAGGTGATCAGAAATAACAAAAGTAGAAACAATTATATATATTTCGAAGATGTAAAGTTTTATGTATAACAAAACAAAACATGTCCTCCTCAGATAAAATACACGGACCACATTAGAGAAGTAAGAAGATTATAGTGGAGGAAAAGTGATAGAGAGTCATGGCATATTTAAATAATTGTTTCTATTTTTGTCACAAGGCCAGCAATTACCCCAGTGTATTACTGGTACTTTATTTTATTGACCCCCGTAAAGATGAAAGGCAAAATTAACCTCGGCGGGATTTGAACTCAGAATGTAAAGAGGCGAAATAATGCAAGAAGCAAAGAAAATATCAGTGATACAAAAAGATTTCCTGGTGGAAGTTCAGATAAACTCCAGGTTTATATCCAGTTTCAGGGTGAAAATCCAACGACTTTGAGAGGTCCATATAAGCGTTGATGTATATGTATGTATGTAAAAGGTGATCAGAAATAACAACACAATCGGTACAGTATATGGAAGGGATATATTAGGTTAACGCTTGAAATTGCAGGAAGAGGGTCTCAACGTTTCGGACGTGTATGTAAATATATTTGTTTTGCAAGGTTTTTGATATGAAATCGTGGGTCGAAACAAATATTGTTATACTTGGGGAGGGTCATATTGTTGTAATAATATTGCCAGAAATAATAACAGAACACACTCACTGTTTGGTTGGTTTTCGCTTCTGTATCTTTTATATCTCCATAGTTAATTTATTTGGCAATCAACGTTTATCATTGATTGACCAACGGTTAAAAATACAGATAGACTATATATATATAGTCTATCAAAGTTCTTTTGTTGCACATCTGCGACCTCATCAGTGGTACTATTATGTTTCCTCCTGTTGTATTGTATGTCTATGCCATTTTTATTTTATATATATTTATGTAAATATATATATATATGTGTGTGTGTGTGTGTGTAAAACTATATATATGTGTGTGTACACACACAGGCACTAATATTTGTTATTTTACAACAGTTATGGCTGTAAGAATGATTCCAGAACTGACCTCCACATTGAACCCAATGTTGCTCGTTATCATTGTCCTCGGGGTACATCATGGCCTGTCTCAAACACCACTTATTACACTAACGAGACATATAATGAAGGTTTGCATCTGATTCTTTCATTTATTTTCAATTCTTAAACAATCTAATGATTTAAAGACTTTAATATTTAATGTGATGTAGTCATAGTGTTTTGTACTAAATGTTTATAGTATCTTTACTGGTGGACAGATTGTTGTGCTGTGTATGTGTTTGTGTGAATGTATGTCTGAGAGTCTAATTTTGTAGGTGTGTCTGTGTTTTCACGTTTATATTTATATACTCATACCATATAAATGTATGCATATGCACATACACGCACGGACACACATATACTCATACATGTGAGCATGGCGAAGACAATCCTAATACAATAGTAAATATAGAGTAATGTAAATGCTAAAGGGTTAATTAGAAAACAATTTATGACACAAACACCCACTTGATCATACCATAACAGATGCAGTTTGGGGTCGGTTGGCATCAACAGAGTTAACCTTCTGGACGCATTAAGTCACCAATAGAGTAACCTCCCTTTAGTACATAATATTGGGTCGTCAAGTATGAAGTTTGTAGAAATATGTAGAAAACCAACTAAATTTCTACAAATTTCATACTTTGAGGACCCAATATGTTGACAAAGGGAAGCAATTCATAAAAATTTCTAGCATGCTAAAGGTTAAAATCGTTCTCATATATGTTTATATTCAATTTTTTTTTCCAATTCCAGTTGCGACCCTTTTATTTTGGACTGGAGAAGATGCTGTGAAGCATTTGTTTTCAAGAGAAACCCCGTTTGAGTTTGGTTATGTATCTCTGTGTTGTGTCTTACCATTCTATTTCCTGATGGTATGTTGGGCATCGGGTACGGCGGTATCGGCTGGAATCCTGGTACCTATGCTGTAAGTTTGTCATAGTTGTTGTCATCATTATCATGGTCATCATCACCATCACCAACCACCATGGTCACCATGATCACCACAATCCCCATCACCACGACAACAACAACTACTACAACTACTACTATTACTATACTACAACAACCATCACCACCACCACCAACAATATCACTACCACCACTATCACAACCACCACCACTACTACTACTATTACTATCACCACTAACACCACAACCACCACCAACATCACTGCCACCACCACCATCACCGCCACGACCACCACTAACATCACCACCACCAACACCACACTCACCAACACCACCACTTACATCATTACAACCAACATCACCACCACCAACATCACCACCACCAACATCACCACCACAACCACCACCACCACCACTAACATCACTACAACCAACATCACCAACATTACCACCAGCACCACTAAAACCACCACTACCACCACCACTAACATCACTACAACCAACACCACCACCACCAACATCACTACAACCAACATCACTACAACCACCACCACCACCAGCACCACCACCACCACCACCAACACCACCACCACCAACATCACTACAACCAACATCACTACAACCACCACCACCACCACCACCACCACCATAACCAGCACCACCAGCACCACCACCACCACCACCACCAGTACTACTATATATCTATATTACAGGTTTATCGGTGGTCTGTATGGTCGTACAATTGGCCGAGTTCTCATCTCAATCCTGGTCAGTCTGCAGTCAAAGGACGATGGTTACTGGAACTGGATGGACCCTGGTGCATTTGCCCTTATTGGTGCTGCCTCCTTCTTTGGTGGGGTCACAAGGCTCACCAAAGCTGTCACAGTTATCATGGTAGGTCATAAGCCTATAACCCCCCCCCCCCCCTCCTCTTTTTCTTCTTTGCTCGTCGTAGTCTTTTACTAGTTTTGCTTATTATATTCTGGTCAAAGCTGGGACCCTTCCTTGTGTGTGTGTGTATATATGTGTATATATATATATATGTATATATATTTACACACAGCCTATAAATTTCTCTCTGTCCATCTAGATTGAGCTGACCAATGATGTCCAGTTCCTGCTGCCCATCATGGTGGCCATAATGGTAGCCAAGTGGATAGGGGACTTCTTCACCCACCCCCATTACCATTCCTTGTTGGAGTTGAAGTGTATTCCGTTCCTACCCCCCGAGCCACAAGTTGTCATCGACAAAAAACTGTAAGTAACAATACACACGCATATATACATACATATACAGAAATATATATATCTTATATGATGCCTGTGTGAGGAGCGCGATGCTGCATGGTAGTGAGACATGGGCAGCAACTGCAGAGGATATGCGACGGCTGGAGAGAAATGAAGCAAGCATGCTGTGTTGGATGTGCGTGAACGACCCAGCATAAATGTGTTTGAGAGAGAAACTGTGTCTGAGAGGGATAGAATGTAGTGTACGGGAGAGGAGACTGAGGTGGTATGGACATGTGATACGCATGGAGGATGACCGATGGGTGAAGAAGTGCCAGGAAATGCCAGTTGAAGGAAGACGTGGTAGAGGCAGACCACGAAAAACATGGGCAGAGGTGGTGAGAACAGACCTCAGATCGCTGAAGCTCATGGTGGAGATGACGAAGGACCGTGACGAGTGTAGAGATGCTGTGCTGAATAAGACCTGTCCCACCCTTGCAAGCAAGGAAAAGCAGACATAAAATGATGATGATGATGACGATATATATATATATATCATCTTTAATGTTCTGTGGTACCAACATAACGGTACAGAGAACGGTTGGTGGGAGTGGGAAGATAGAGTAGGGGTAGTGCGTTGGGGTGTATATTTGGTTAAGAGGTGCCTACTGACTGTAGGTTTAACTTCGAATGTAAGGGAAGGCGGATCTTCTGTATTACTGCGCAGCATCAAAGGTCTTGATCCAGTGACATTGTCTTAGAGAAGTGTAAGTGTGCAAGGTCAGATTTTATCATGTTGTCCCAGGTTTTCTGGGTCTACCTACTCCGTAACTTCCATCAATTTTGATCACCCTGCACATTTTTATACAATATATATGTCTAGGGCCGGTAACATTCCCAAGATCCATGGATGAGTTCTCTCCAGCAGTCTCTGTCCCTCATTATTGCTGCCATGTCCTGCGTCTCCAAGAGACCAGTGTCTGTCCTTAGGGCATCAACATACGTTAACCTTGGTCTTCCACTTCCAGTGTGTCCATGTAGGGGCTCCCACAGGAGCACTGAGTGCAGTGTCAACTCTGGATGTCGGTGAGCATGTCCAGCTAACCTCAGTCTCCTCTGTGTCACTTTTGAGCTGAATTTTGGGAGGCTCCCATACAGCTCTGAGTTCTTCATCCTCAGTGTATACTGATTAATGTTCAGAGCCATCCTCAGCATTCTCGTGTAGCACCCATTCACCATCTGAGTGAGTTTCTTGGTCAGTGTCCAAGTCTCAGACCCGTACAGCAGCACAGACTCCACAACAGCAATGAAGAGGCGGATCTTCAGGTCTTTTTGAAGGTCCGACTTCCACACTGAACTAAGCTTGAAATATATATATACATATATAGGCCAGGAACCAAACACATGGCCTGAGAGTAAAACATTACCTTGTTTTGTTTTGTTTGTCACCTTTTGCCCTTTATATATTTCTACCACATTGTACCAGCTTTTGAAAAGTCATCTTCCATTTATTATGTACCTCACAATACTTCGAATTCACTATCAAAATCTAAATTTTTTTTTTTTGTTTCAAATTTCAGAATTAACCTGGACCTTTTTAAAGTATCTGATGTGATGTCACATCCTGTTATTTCCATAAAACAACGAGAATCGGTTGATCTCTTGGCTAGACTTCTTCGTGAGACACGTCACGGAGGATTTCCTATTGTGAAAAATAATGGCACAGTGGATTCTGGTTTCTGTGGAATTATTACCAGGTAAGAAGAAAAGAAAAGTGAAGGTGCATAGGACTGGGGTCCCTATCATTCCACTGCAAAGTGGTCGTGGAGGCTATATATCATCATCATCATCATCGATTAACGTCTATCTTCGACGTTAGCATGGGTTAGATATGTTGGGAGACAGTGCCTCGCTTATATAGGAGAGTTTCTGGCTTGTTTTCTATGGCTGGATGCCCTTCCCTTCCTAACACCAACCACATTTACAGTGTGTGTTGGCTGCTTTTTGTCATGACAGAGTACTTTACAGTCTGGACTGGAGATATATATATTCTTTTACTGTGGCCATGCTGGGGCACTATATATATATTCTTTTACTGGTTTCAATCATTACACTGTGGCCATGCTGGGGCACTATATACATATTCTTTTACTGGTTTCAGTCATTACACTGTGGCCATGCTGGGGCACTATATACATATTCTTTTACTGGTTTCAATCATTACACTGTGGCCATGCTGGGGCACTATATACATATTCTTTTACTGGTTTCAGTCATTACACTGTGGCCATGCTGGGGCACTATATACATATTCTTTTACTGGTTTCAGTCATTACACTGTGGCCATGCTGGGGCACTATATACATATTCTTTTACTGGTTTCAGTCATTACACTGTGGCCATGCTGGGGCACTATATACATATTCTTTTACTGGTTTCAGTCATTACACTGTGGCCATGCTGGGGCACTATATACATATTCTTTTACTGGTTTCAGTCATTTAACTATGGCTATGATGAGGCACACTGCCTTGAGGGGCTTTTATACAATGATATCGACCCGAGTACCTTAACAAAGGCATATCCTTTCATTTCTTATTTCCAGGCAGGAGCTCAACGTGTTGATGTTACAGGAAGAAATGTTTGAGAACATTGACACGCAGAATGAATTATATGATGTCACGTTAGTTGAATACAACGAGGTATGGATTCTTGTATATATATATAATATAGAAATGGCTTCTATAATATAGAAATGGCTTCTATAATATAGAAATGGCTTCTATAATATAGAAATGGCTTCTATAATATAGGAATGGCTTCTATAATATAGAAATGGCTTCTATAATATAGAAATGGCTTCTATAATATAGGAATGGCTTCTATAATATAGGAATGGCTTCTATAATATAGAAATGGCTTCTATAATATAGGAATGGCTTCTATAATATAGGAATGGCTTCTATAATATAGGAATGGCTTCTATAATATAGAAATGGCTTCTATAATATAGAAATGGCTTCTATAATATAGAAATGGCTTCTATAATATAGGAATGGCTTCTATAATATAGAAGTTAAGGGTGAAAGCAACGATTCTTTGCTTAAACTTTAATCTGTTATTTTAATAAATATTTGCTCTACAGTTCTTATATATTTGATATATATTTATCCTTATCGACCCCTCTTTGGATTTTAGTCTTCACATCGGTAGAGGGTCGGACGCCATGCTTTCCAGCATAGTTATGTCCCTTTACGATCTGAGTTCAAATCCCGCGGAGGTTGACTTTGCCTTTCATCCTTACGGAGTCGATAAAATAAAGTACCAGTAATGTACTGGGTAATTGCTGGCCTTGTGCCTAAAGTAGAAACAATTACTATATATACATATACCAAAATAAAAGTTAAGTGGAAATCTCCAAGAGTTGTCCATAGGACGAGTTTAGGATAAATAATTACAACAGTGACATAAACAGGTACTTAAGTTTTGTTGGGTTCTGGCCCCCAATTTGTTCAGCTGATCTTTGTTTTTTTTATTTTTTTCATGACAGGCTGAACGAATTGGGTCCCAGAACCCAACGAAACTTGAGTAGCTGTTTATGTCACTGTTGTAGTTATTTATACATACATACACACACACACACAGACCTTTTTTCTGTATTTCTCCTTTGTGATCCTGTCTCTATTTTATACTCTTGAAGAAGGACTTAAGCCCGACATGTCAAACTTTATTTCCTCTTTCCTATATAAAGCGTGAAACTAATAAGACTTTTTGTACCTCTGTTTGTTGTCTCCTTGAACTATATATATATATATATATATATATATACATACATATATTATACATACATATATATATATATAAAACAAAGAAGGTGTGGTAAGATACCAGGTGGACCGTAACACACCAGAGTACTCAATACTTAGGGTAGTAGAGTGGGTAATAGGAAAAGAGTCAGGACCCCGACTAGTTTGGATCTAGCTGTCGAAACGGTTGGAGCTCAGCTGTCGGGGTCCTGACTCTTTTCCTATATATATATATATATATATATTATATATATATATATATATATATATATATATAATACTTAATGGCTTCTACATGACTAGAAGTGTTTCATTCAAAAGAAATCATCAGAAAAAAGAAATCATCAGAAAATGCCTCAGGGCTTTCCTGAAAGCTATTTTTATATTAAACATGATGTTTACACTCTACTAATGTATTGAGTCCCTTACTAACTGAGGTTACCCCTGGTATATATATATATATGTATATATTAATTGCATTTCAGCTACGACCTGACAGAGCAGGGCAACCAGCTGGTCTGGATGAGAAACTTAAGACCTATGTATCAAATCGACAATATACACAGCTTTATTTAGACTTGGTAAGTACATGTACACATGTACAGGGTGGTCCGAAAGTTTTGTCACCCCTACATATTGTTTTAACTTTCATTATTTTTTGTTTTAATAATAGAATATATAATAATTTTAATCATTTAAGCCAACATTGGCGCCTGGCTTAGTGGTTAGAGCATTGGGCTTGCAATCGAAAGGTTGTGATTTCAATACTCGGACCGGGTGAGGTCTTCCTTGGTCTACTGCTACTGGGATTTCCTTCTACTGGAATTTCTTGGCATTTCTTCACCTGCGATCATCATCCATGTCTATCACATATCAATACCAATGCAGTCTTCTCTCTTTGACACCACCTCCGCTCAGCTCACATCTCCCTTGGTCTTCCTAAACTGTGGCTTCGTTCTACTGGGATTTCCTGACATTTCTTCACTCAGCGATCATCATCCATGCCTATCACATGTCCATACAAACATAGTGCTCTCACTTGAAAACCTCCTCTTCTCTGCTCAGGCCTTAATCAACTAGGATTTCCTGGCATTTCTTCACCTGTGCTCATCATCTATGCACATCACATGTCCATACCAATGCAATCTTTTCTGTTACACACCACTTCTGATACCTCTTAACCCTTTAGAATTTAAACTAGCTATATCCGGCCACAATTCTCTCACCTCTTTCTGTTTAAACCAGTCATAACTGGCCACTCATACTGATGTTAAGGTAATGTTCTCAAAATAAATAACATCAAAATCTCATAGATTTTATATTATGTGAGATAATTACCATGGAAGTCTAAAGTCTGTCTTAAGCCAGAAGGCTCATTTGGCCAGTCCTTATCCTGGTTTCATGGCATGAAGCAGCAGAGAGTCCAAGACTCCCCCCTGGACAGGAGACCAGTCCATGACAGGGTTAAACCCCCAGCTATTGCTGGTACTCATTTTCAGCTGAGTATACTGGAGCAACGTGAAATCAAGTGTTTTGCTCAAGAACACAACCCAGGAATCGAACCCACAACATTATGACCGTCAGGCCAACACCCTTACCACTAGGCCACGTGCTTCCACTTTACCATGAAAATACAATAGTAAATATAGAGTAATGTATATGCTAAAGGGTTAACCCTTTAGCATTTAAACCGACTGTATCCGGCCAGAATTCTCACACCTCTTTCTGTTCAAATCCACCGTAACTGGCCACTCATACTGATGTTAAATTATTGTTCTCAAAATAAATATCAAACCCTCATAGATTCGATATTATGTGAGATAAAGTGTTTACCATGAAAATACAATGGTATATATAGAGTAATGTAAATGCTAAAGGGTTGATGTAGATATGGGTGGCCCGTTACAACCGGTTTGAACAGAAAGAGGTGAGAGAGAGTTTCTTTTCTCTCAGATCTTTTTTTTTGTTAACAAATTTCCCATTTTTTTTGTTTCTTTTTCAGAAACCCTACATAAACCAGTCCGCAATGTGTATTCCAGAAAGGTTTTCTCTCTACAGAACTTACATAATCTTCCGAAGTCTTGGATTGCGCCATCTTGTGGTGACAGATGACAAAAACGGTGTCGTAGGAATGATAACTAGGAAAGACCTTATGGATTTTAACCTTTTGGCAAAAATATCCAAAGTTCTAAACCGAGAAATACAAACCCTTGAGTTAGATGTACCTTTAGAAAATATCTGAGCGATACTCCTGCAATCGTGCTTATTTATTATTAGTATTATCATTATTATTACTATTATTATTATTATTAGGGCAATGGATTGGCAGTATCGATAGAGCGTCAGACACCATGCTTTGACAGATAGAGTTACGGCCCTTGCCATTCTGAGTTCGAATCCCGCCGAGGTTAACTTTGCCTTTCATTCTTACGGGGGTCGATGAAATAAAGTACCAGTAATGTACTGGGGGTAATTGCTGGCCTTGTGCCAAAAAGTAGAAACAATTATTATTAGGGCGGTGAACTGGCAGAATCGGTAGAGTGTCGGACAATATTTTGTGGCATAGAGTTACGTCCCTTTACATTCTGAGTTCAAATCCGGCCGAGGTTAACTTTGCCTTTCATCCTGACAGGGTCGATAAAATAAAGTACCAGTAATGCCCTGGGGTCGATTTAGTCGACTTTCCCCTCCTTTCAAATTGCTGGCCTTGTGCGAAATATAGAATTATTATTATTATTGTGCCTATATTAGAAAGTATTATTATTATTTTTCTTTTTTTTCTTTGAATCAAATTTCTTACTTCTTCCTTAATCTTCAGCACTCTGAATTGTTTTCTGAGTTACTTCCCTTGACACCCTATTATAAATTAAAGGGAGATTACTCAGTTGGCGACATAAGGCGCCCAGAGCGTGCTGAAGGTTAATGAGTTTTATAATTAATTAACTTTCTGACTAATTAACTGTGATTTAAAAGTAGAAGAGGAAGAAGAATTAAAGATAAACGAAATAGCAATCAAATCATCAGAAGATGATGAAATTCACTACGATTATATATATATATATATATATATATATATATATATATGTGTGTGTGTGTGTGTGTGTGTGTGTGTGTGTGTGTTAGGTAATTCCGAAGGAGAAGTAAATGAAAAAAGAGTGCTCTATGTATAGAACAGAGCTATTTAATTGGAAAGTGAACAACACAAAAGTTATATTTTGTGTTGTTCACTTTCTAATTATATATATATATATTTAGTAAAATAACAGATTAAAGTTTAAGCAAAGAATCCCTGCTTTCACCCTTGACGGGATCTTCTGAAACTAAAAAAATCAATCTGTGAACGCAGAAGTAAATATTTTGAAAAATGTTGCAACCGAAGGAAGACAGGAAGACGATACTGTGGTTCGTGGAGACGTTCCTGGCAAAGAACGGAAAAAAACGAAGATAACACGTCATTATTTGGAGCGGTGGAAACAATTACACGCAAAGAAAAAAACCACGTTTATGGTATAAATCTGCATTGACAGATTGATTTTTTTTTAGTTTCAGAAGATCCCGTTAAGGGTGAAAGCAGCGATTCTTTGTTTAAACTTTAATCTGTTATTTTACTAAATATTTGCTCTATAGTTCTTATATATTTGATATATATTTATCCTTATCGAGCCCTCTTTGGATTTTAGTCTTCAAATTTATTATTATTACTATATATATATATATATATATATATATATATATATATAGTATAATTGAATATAAAAGAGAGATAAACACATATATATATATATATGTGTGTGTTCAAATCGTAAGGGAACAGATTGGCTAGGGTGAAAAAGACGAGCAAAAAGAATTGGTATTCTTCTTCACAATTAAATTTGATAGTTACCACAATTTCGGTTTCTATTTATTTTCTTGATTTATTCTTAAATTGAGTCTGGCAAACCCTATTGTTCATAGTTAGTATCCTATTCACCCTAGCGAATCTGCTCCCTTACGATTTGAACACATATATGTATATATCTGTGTTTATCTCTCTTTTATATTCTATTATAATATACGGCTCGGAAATATCTCTTTCTTTGAGCTATTTAATTGTAAGAGACTATTTTGAGTTTCTAACTCAATATATACCTTTGATATATATATATATCTATATATATATATATAGTGTGTATGTATGTATATGTGTATGTATTGTATATTTATGTGTATGTATATTTGTGAGCATGTATATATTGTATATATATATGTATATATTGTATATGTATATATGTATATTTGTGAGTATGTATGTGTGTATGTAGTATATGCATGTATATTATATATATTTTGTGTGTGTGTGTATGTATATACATTCATACATGTGTGTGTACATACATATATATATATACATCTGTGTGTATATATTGTATGTATATATATGTGTGTGTGTTGTATGTATGTAAATGTCTCCAACTCTATTGGTTTTTTTAAATCAATTTAAATTTCAGAGTTGTCTCCCTTGCTCTCTTTGAAAAAAAAATGTTATTGACACTATGGGTTTAATTTTTCAATTGATTAAAAAAAAAATCTCTTTGGCTCACTAAACCTTTATACAATATTATGTGAGGTAAAGCCTTTACTGTGAAAATACAATAGTATATATAGAGTAATGTAAATGTTATGTGAGATATTATGTGAGGTAAAGCCTTTACTGTGAAAATACAATAGTATATATAGAGTAATGTAAATGTTATGTGAGATATTATGTGAGGTAAAGCCTTTACTGTGAAAATACAATAGTATATATAGAGTAATGTAAATGTTATGTGAGATATTATGTGAGGTAAAGCCTTTACTGTGAAAATACAATAGTATATATAGAGTAATGTAAATGTTATGTGAGATATTATGTGAGGTAAAGCCTTTACTGTGAAAATACAATAGTATATATAGAGTAATGTAAATGTTATGTGAGATATTATGTGAGGTAAAGCCTTTACTGTGAAAATACAATAGTATATATAGAGTAATGTAAATGTTATGTGAGATATTATGTGAGGTAAAGCCTTTACTGTGACAATACAATAGTATATATAGAGTAATGTAAATGTTATGTGAGATATTATGTGAGGTAAAGCCTTTACTGTGAAAATACAATAGTATATATAGAGTAATGTAAATGTTATGTGAGATATTATGTGAGGTAAAGCCTTTACTGTGAAAATACAATAGTATATATAGAGTAATGTAAATGTTATGTGAGATATTATGTGAGGTAAAGCCTTTACTGTGAAAATACAATAGTATATATTGAGTAATGTAAATGTTATGTGAGGTATTATGTGAGGTAAAGCCTTTACTGTGAAAATATAATAGCATATATAGAGTAATGTAAATGGTAAATGGTTAATGAAGGATATAAAACACAACAGACTTGAAACAGAGGTACACTAAGCCAAATGAGATGTTTTAAAGAGGGGACAGCAATCAGTTAATAGGGACCACTGAGAAGGGGTTGTGACTGCTTAAGAAGATAACATATTGTTCAGAATGTAATATATGAAGTGGTTGGTGTGTAATATATAAATTGACCAAATTGAGGTCAAAAGCAGGTCAAAATTTCAAAATACTGCTGAGACACTCAGGGAAAATTTGCTGCTGACCTGACCTGAACGGGAAAAATAAAAATAAAAACTAACAAACAATACTTCAATAAAAAAAAAATTATCATTTTGTTTTTGTTCTTATTTTCGTTTATGTTATCTAGAATAAAATAAAAAATTGGGATTATTAAATTTGCTAAGGTAAGATTCTATTGTTATCTTAGCAATTTTAATTTTCTAGTGCATTGTATGGTTTTGAAAAATGTTTTTTCTATGCTTTCTTGTAGACACAGATGTACCATATATCTGGAATGTAAGCTGAGGAATACAAGGGGTCTTCAAAAAATTTGTGGAAAAAGTACATAGTAAAAAACCACATGCAGGGATTTTGATCTCAATACACCTGTATGTTCTTGTACTAAAGTGTCATAACATGTCCTTATATGCATGTTGCAATGCGGTACTGCCACTTCGAGCAACATGGCCTCCAACAATACATCAAATTGATGTTGAAGCTAGGGTGGAAGAGCAGCCAAAACATTGACATTCTGGAGCAAGTTTATGGGGACAATGCCCCAATAAATCAACACCCTACAAATGGATAAATTGTTTTAGAAGTGGAAGAGATGAGGTTGAAGATCCCCAGTTGAAGATGTAAATAAAGCTGCTTTCACATGGCCCTCAGTTTTACACAGATGGACTTACAGGCTGGTATCAACGCTTGTTTGACATGGTTTAAATCATATGGCCCTGTTTTACACAGATTAACTTACAGGCTGGTATCAACGCTTGTTTGACATGGTTTAAATCATATGGCCCTGTTTTACACAGATTAACTTACAGGCTGGTATCAACGCTTGTTTGACATGGTTTAAATCATATGGCCGTTTTACACAGATTAACTTACAGGCTGGTATCAATGCTTGTTTGACATGGTTTAAATCATATGGCCCTGTTTTACACAGATTAACTTACAGGCTGGTATCAATGCTTGTTTGACATGGTTTAAATCATATGGCCCTGTTTTACACAGATTAACTTACAGGCTGGTATCAACGCTTGTTTGACATGGTTTAAATCATATGGCCCTGTTTTACACAGATTAACTTACAGGCTGGTATCAACGCTTGTTTGACATGGTTTAAAGCATATGGCCCTGTTTTACACAGATTAACTTACAGGCTGGTATCAACGCTTGTTTGACATGGTTTAAAGCATATGGCCCTGTTTTACACAGATTAACTTACAGGCTGGTATCAACGCTTGTTTGATATGGTTTAAATCACATGGCCCTCAGTTTTACACAGATGGACTTAAAAGGTCGTATCAACACTTGTTTGACATGGTTTATGGCCCTCAGTTTTACACAGATGGACTTAAAGGCTGGTATCAATGCTTGCAGAAGTGTATTGACCTAGCTGGAGCATATGTTGAAATATAAACATCATAACTTAAACCATTTTCCCACCTGTCCTTTTTCCATGAATCATTTGCAGCACCCTTGTATGAGACCAAAACCTTGATGGTAAAATGGGAGGTTGGCTTATATACACCATTTAAACAATGTATTGATTAGCTGCCTCGGTTTATAAATGGGGTTTGGATTTTTGCCTATTTCTCAGTCAATAAATATAGGAAGGGACGGGTAGTCAGCTTACGTTCGAGTATATAGGGTAAGTGTTTAAGGTGGGGGTCTACTACCAAGTGGTGGGTGGGTAGGATTACTATCTCCGACGAAATTTTGTGATTCATATTGATACAGCAGCTGGAGAATCTAATAATTATTTTAATTTACATAAAAAAACCCAAACATTACAAGAAATCCCCTATTTACGAACTATACAATTAAATAAAATTAAATAAAAAGTTAACCCTTTAACATTTAAACCCGTCAGAATACTCTCACCTCTTTGTTCAAATCGGCTGTAACCAGATGTTCATACTGATGTTAAGGTATTGTTCTCTAAATAAATAGCATCAAAATCTTGTATTATGTGTTCCAGTTGATATGTTCAACAGAACAGCCTGCTCGTTAAATTAACGTGTAAGTGGCTGAGCATTCCACAGACATGCTTACCCAAAACACAATTCTCAGGGAGATTCAGTGTGACACATAATGTGACAAGGTTGGCCATTCGAATTACAGGCACAATTCATTTTTGCCAGTTGAGTCGACTGGCGCAACGTGAAATAAAGTGTCTTGCTCAAGGACACAGTGGACGGGATCAACGTGAAATAAAGTGTCTTGCTCAAGGACACAGTGGACGGGATCAATGTGAAATAAAGTGTCTTACTCAAAGACAATGTGCCGCTGGGAATCGAACTCACGACCTTACGATTGTGAACCGAATACCTCAACCACAAAGCCACGTGCCGTAGTGGTGGTGAAGGCGCAGGAACAGAACACGCGTGGTGGTGGTGGGAGGAAGAAAACCCAACAGCCATAGTGGTGGTGGTGGGGGAAGACACAACATGGCGGCCGTAGTGGTGGTGGTGAAGACGTAACATGGCGGTGGGGAAGCCCCATCTCCTAAACAAAACGCATGTGTCATATTTAACTATTACCAATTAATTAGTCCTTCTAATTAAGGAGTTTTACCTTTAACATATTCAAGTCTCCGTGGACGGATACTTGCTGTACTTTCTATATATGTAAGTAATGTGTGTATATATATATATATATATATATATATATACGATAAACAAATGGATACTATATTTATAGTTTCTATTTGTTATTATATCGTATTTTTACTCCAAATATTTGTTGAGTGCTTTATATCAGTTATAAAAATATTTTGCTTGTTGTATCCCAACAAATTAAATATAACTTCTACATATATATATATATATTTTTTTTTTGTCTATATATTCGGTGTATATTTATTTAAATCTGTGTATATACAGTTATTTGTGTGTTTTAATACAAATATATATAATGTGCGTGTATGCATGCATTTAACTATATATATATATATATATATATATATATAAGATGTATTTAAATCTGTGTGTATATATGCATTCAACTCTCTAAATATGTATTTAAGCCTCTGTTTATATGTGTTTAACTGTGTATATATACATTTAAGTCTGTGTATATATATGTATCTAACTCTCCGTGTGTATACAAATATATATATATTTATATAGATATACGTATATAAACATATATATATAGATATACGTATATATATTTATATAGATATACGTATATAAAGATTTATATATATATACATACATATATTTATGTGTATATCTGGGTTTATTTAAAGACAATTTTACAACTGTACGAAGCAGTCTAAGATTATATATATATGTTTAAATAGTGTCCTAAAAAAATGTATACACACTTTGATTATCTGTACAGGCATTATTTATTAGAATGTTGTTGAAGTGTGTATACACCTGTGTGTATATATATATATATACATATGTATATATACACACATTAGTTCACGATATGTCACCGGTAGATATAAACAATAGCAAGTCGAAAATACGCCAACCCCGAGCAGTGTGTGAAGGGCTAAAAACCGAGAACCGAGGCCCTTAAAGACACCCAAAGCTCTAGCAGTCTTGCTGTTAAGTAATCTTCCCTTCAAAACATTTAAAAGATAAACACAAAATATAAATATATACTTCAAAACCGAAAGGAATATTTCGTATCGTTATGGCTGTTAACATGTGTTAGTAAATTTACGAGTGTTTCATGTTTAAATACGAAATGTTAATAACATGACAGAATTTAAATAAAATTTTAAGATATCATTAGATACTTACCGGTATATACTATCTTTTCCATCCAATTAGTATAGGATTTCTCTCAGTATTTATTTGATAAATCTCCAAAGAAGCCATCGTTGTGAACATTTTGATGTTGTTTTCTAACGTTCAAACTAGCCCCCAAAATGTAGCAGACGATCGCTGGCTTTTAATGTCAGCTGGATCTGACCAATCAGTGATTAGAGTTTTAGTGACGTGTTACTCAGGTCTGGCGTTATAGTTAAGGCCAACTAGGGCGCAGATCTGATCTCGGACAGGTGCTCTACTGAATCTTATTATACATACATACACATACATACATACATACATACATACATACATACATGCATACACACACACACACACACACACACACACACACACACACACACACACACACACATACACATATATAAAATAAAATAAAACAAGGACGAGTGGTTACTCCTTCACTACGTTTATTGGTTGGTGATGCGCGTTTCGCCAGTGATCAGCTCAAGGTTCCTTCTGTATCGATCTAGCCCGACTCTGTAATCCACGTCTCGTCAGAACCCTTATAATGGTAATGAAAAAATGCTTATACATGGTGTATGATAAACTTACGGTAAACATTGATGATAATGACATCAAGCACTCGACGTATTTTTCCCATTGGAAGCTAGGGTGACACCCCGCCCCATGGCAATGAGTACAGAGGGTGGGAAAATATGGCACTTTGAAGCTAGAGTGCCGCACTATGGCACTGCGGAACTAGGGTGCCGCAATACGGAACTGGGGCGATTCAGTGAAACAGAATAGAAATGTGGAACTAGGATGTCGCAGACAGTGTATCAAATAAGCACCACAAAGCTAGTGTGCCGCATTATGACACAGCCGAGCTAGGGCGGCACACTATGGAACTGGGGAGATTCAGTGACACAGTATGGAAATATAGAGCTAGGGTGACCCCCCTGTGGCAATGGGGACATAGTGTGGGAAAATATGGCAGTTCGGAGTTAGTGCCGCACTATGGCACTGCGGTGCTAGAGTGACACATTTTAGAACTGGGGATTTTCAGTGACACAGTATGGAAATATGGAGCTCGGGGTCACCCCCCCCGTGGCAATGGGGACATATGGTGACCAATATGGCACTTCGAAGCTTGTGTGCCGCACTATGGCACTGCGGAGCTAGGGCGGTACACTATGGAACTGGGGAGATTCACTGACATATTTTGGAAATATCGAACAAGGGTGACCTCCCCTATTTCAATGGGGAGATAGTGTGGGAAAATATGGCACTCTGAAGCTGGGGTGCCGCACTATGGCACGGTGGTGCAAGGGTGCCGCAATATGGAACTGGGGAGATTCAGTCAAACAGTATGGAACTAGGATGTCGCAGTATGGCACTTGGAAGTTAGGGTGTCAAATAAAGCACTTCGAAGCTAGGGTGCCGCAGTATGGCACAGCGGACCTCGGGTGGCACACTGTGGTACTGGGAGGTTTCAGTGACACAGTGTGGAAATATGGAGCTAGAGTGACCTCACTATGGCAACGGGGAGATAGTGTGGGAAAATATGGCACTTTGAAGTTAGTGTGCCGCAGTATGGCACAGCGCAGTTAGAGTCGCACACTGTGACCCTGGGGAGCTTCATTGACACGCAATGGAACTAGGATGTGGCAGTATGGCAATGGGGAGTTAGGGACACAAATAAAGCACTTCGAAGCTATGGTGCTGCAAATGGCACTGCGGAGCCAGGGCGGCACACTGTTGTACTGGGAGGTTTGAGTGACACAGTATGGAAATATGGAGCTAGAGTGACCTCCCTATGGCAATGGGGAGATAGTGTGGGAAAATATGGCACTATGAAGCTAGTGTGCCGCACTATGGAATTGTGGTGCAAGGGTGCCGCAATATAGAACTGGGGAGATTCAGTCACACAGTATGGAACTAGGATGTGGCAGTATGGAACTTGGAAGTTAGGGTGTCAAATAAGGCACTTTGAAGCTAGGGTGCCGCATTATGGCACAGCGGAGCTATGGGTGACACACTATAGAACTGCGGAGCTTCAGTGAGACCAGATGGAAATATAGAGCTAGGATGACTCTCTATAGCAATGGGGACATAGATTCGAAAAATACTGCAGTTCGGATCTAGAGTGCCGCACTATGGCACTGCGGAGTTCAGGTGACACACTATAGAACTCGGTAGCTTCAGTGACACAAAATGGAACTAGGATTTCGCAGTATGATAATGGGGAGATAGGGTGACAAATAAGGCACCTCGAAGGTAGGGTGCCGCTCTTTGGCACTGCGGAGCTAGGGTGGCACACTATGGAACTGGGGAGATTCACTGACATATTATGGAAATATGGAACTAGGGTGACTCCCCTATCGCAATGGGGAGATAGTGTGGGAAAATATAGTACTTTGAAGCTATGGTGCCGCATTATGGCACTGCGGAGCTAGGCCGGCACACTGGGAGTGGGGGGCTAGAGTGAAGTGGTGTGGAACTAGGGAGATAGTCTGGATAAATATGGCTCTTTTGAAGCTAGCGTGCCGCATTATGGCACAGCGGAGCTAGGGTGGCACACTATAGAACTAGGGATTTTTAGTGGCACAGTATAGAAATATAAAGCTAGGGTGACCCACTATGGTAATGGGGAGATTGGGTTGAAAATACGGCAGTTCGGAGCTAGAGTGCCGCTGCGGAGCTAGGGTGACACACTATAGAACTCGGTAGCTTCAGTGACATAAGATGGAACTAGGATATCGCAGTATGGTAATGGGGAGATAGGGTGTCAAATATGGCACTTTGAAGCTAGGGTGTCGCTCTTTGGCACTGAGGAGCTAGGGTGGCACACTAACTGGAGAGATTCACTGACATATTATAGAACTAGGATGACGTAGTATGGCAATGGGGAGATAAGGTAACAAATATGGCACTTCGAAGCTAGGGTGCCGCACTATGGCACTACGGAGCTAGGGTGGTACACTATGGAACCTGTTTTTCTAGAGGGAATCAGTATCGCACTGGGGAGACAGTCTGCATAAATACGGCTCTTTTGAGGCTAGGATGCCGCTCTTTGGCACTGCGGAGCTAGGGTGACACCACTCTATGACATGAGCGAGAAGGCGCGCGTGTGTGTGTGTGTGTGTGTGTGTGTGTGTGTGTGTAAGTTAGTAAGAAAACACCTTACATTTATGTTCAGATTTTCAAAATAGTTGTATGTCTGTGTGCGTGTATGTATGTACTGCGTATCTAAGGGAGATAACTTTGATAACTTAAATGTAGAAGTTATCTCCCTTAGTGACTAAGTATATACATCCACCCAGCCAAACATACGTATGTATAGCTATAGTCTATAACGAGGGTGTGCAACATATTCCATTGGTGGGTCACTTTTGAACATTGGAACAACTGTTAGGGCCATTATTATTTAATTTTGCCTGTCATCCTTGCGGGGTCGATAAAATAAAGTACCTGTCACGCACTGGGGTCGATTTAATCGTCTCTCCCCTTCCGCCACATTACTGGCCTTAGCCTAAAGTAGAAACCATTATTATACGGGCAGTGGATTAACGGTATTTGTAGAGCGTCGGACACCCTGCTGCCAAGTATAGAGTTACGGCCCTGAGTTCAAATCCCGCTGAGGTTATCTTTGGCTTTTCATCGTTACGGGGTCGATAATATAAAGTACCAGTAATACACTGGGATAATTGCTGGCCTTGTGCCAAAAGTAGAAACAATTATTTTACGGGTGGTGGATTGGCAGTATCGGTAGAGAGTCGGACACCATGCTTTGCAGCACAGAGTTACGGCCCTTTACTTTCTGAGTCCAAATTCCGCCGAGGTTAACTTTGCCTTTTCATCCCTACGGGGTCGATAAAATAAAGTACCAGTAACATACTGCGGTTGATTCAATTTACTTTCCCCTCCCCCAAATTACTAGAAAACATAATTATGTTCAGATTTTCAAAATAGTTGTATGTTTGTGTGCATGTACGTTTGTACTGCGTATCTAAGGGGAATAACTTTTATAACTTTAATATGGAAGTTACCTCCCTTCGATATTAAGTATATACATACACACAGCCATACATACATATGCATATTTAACTTTGGCTTTCATCCTCACGGGGTCGATAAAAAAGTACCAGTAATGTACTGGGTAAATTGCTATGGTGGTGGTGGTGATGGTTAAGATGATTGCTATGGAGGTGATGGCTAAGTTGACTGCTATGGGGGTGATGGTTAAGATGATTGCTATGGGGGTGATGGTTAAGGTGATGGCTATGATGGTGATGGTAATGGTTAAAGTGGTGGTGGTGATGGTTAAGGTGACTGCTATGGTAGTGGTGATGGTTAAGGTGATTGCTATGATGATGTTGGTGATGATGATTAAGGTGATTGCTATGCGGTGAAGGTGTTGATGATAATGTCAATGGTGGTGATGATAGCTGATGTGATTGCTATGATGATGGAGGTGGTGGTGATGGCTAAGGTGACTGCTATGATGGTGGTGGTGATGGCGAACGTGACTGCTATGGTGGTGGTGGTGATGGCTAAGGTGACTGCTATGGTGGTGATGGCTAAGGGGATTGCTATGGTGGTGATGATGGCTAAGGTGACTGCTATGGTTGTGGTGGTGATGGCTAAGATGATTACTATGATGATGGTGGTGAAGGTGGTGTTGATGATGATGGCTATGGTGGTGATGATGGTTAAGGTGACTGCTATGGTGGTGGCGGTGGTGATGATGGTGATGATGGTTGAGGTGATTGCTATGGTGGTGGCGGTGATGATGGTTAAGGTGATTGCTATAGTGATGATGGTTAAGGTGACTGCTATGTGAAAGAAGACGAGATTCTCAAGTGCCTCTTCAATCCACCAACAACAACGCCACCTTCCGGGCTATTCCAACAACCGTTGCCTCTAACATACATGTGTCGCCCTCTTCAGGTTCAAACAACAAACAGTAAACCCGCCATACCTGCTGATATTGGTTTATAACACACCACACCGCCACTGCATCACTACACTACACTACACTACACTACACTACACTACACTACACTACACTACACCACACCACACCACACCACACCACACCACACCACACCACACCACACCACACCACACTACACAACACGTCACTACACTACACACCACCACACCACACCACACCACACCACACCACACCACACCACACCACACCATACTACACTACACTACACAACACGTCACTACACTACACAACACGACACTACACTACACTACATTACACACCGCCACACTACACTACACTACACACCACCGCACCACACTACACAACACGTCACTACACTACACTACACACCACCACACTACACTACACTACACTACACTACACACCACTACACTACACACCACCACACTACACTACACTACACACCACCACACCACACTACACACCACTACACTACACACCACCACACTACACTACACTACACTACACACCACCACACTACACTACACTACACTACACCGCCACTGCATCACCCCCGCGCCGGCAGACACCCTTCCTCTTCCTGCCACCACCACTACACCACCACCACACCGCCGCCACCACCGCCACACCACCCGAGAAGTAACAATTGTTTCTACTTTTGGCACAAGGCCAGCAATCACCCCAGTGTATTACTGGTACTTTATTTTATCGACCCCGTAAGGATGAAAGGATAAACGTAAAGAACCATAACACTATGCCGCAAAGCATGTTGTCCGACGCTCTACCGATTCTGCTGCCAGTCTTTGTTAAATATTTTGAAAGGAAAACACATTACAACAAAGAGAGACGGCATAAGAGGACTCCTTTATAGGGGTCGTCTAGAAACCTTCAAACGAGCCCCTTGAAAGGGTCTTTCTATCTTTAACGTCAAAAGTTAGATCAAGGCAGAAAATGTCCCCTTAAAATTGAAAAGATCCCTAGACAAATTCTCCCATATTGATGTGTGTATATATATATATATATATAGTATGTATGGGTGTGTATAATATATATATGTGATATATAGATATATATATATATCATGCGTGTGTGTTTATATATATATATAAATATATATATATATATATATATATATATATATATATATATATATATATACACATAGAAACACATATATACACATCGAATTTATACGCACATACAGAAATATATATGTGTGATATATAGATATAGATATATATATCATGCGTGTGTGTTTATATATATATAAATATATATATATAAATATATATATATAAATATATATATATATATACACATAGACACACATATATACGCTTCGAATTTATACGCACATACAGAAATATATATACACACGCAACACATCTGCAACATATATATATATATATATTTATGTATACCAGATCTTACATGGAACATACATACGCACACACACACACCCATATATATACACACACACACGTGTATATATATATATACACACACACACACACATACACACATATATATATATATATAAACACACACACACATATGTATATATATACATACACACACACGTATATATATATATATTATACACATACACAACCGAAAAACTATTTCATCTGTGAAGTAATCTGTCTTAGCTGGTGTTAATCAAGATTTTTAATTACTTTAAAGAAATGGGGTGGTGGTGGTGGTGGTGGTGGTGGTGGTGTGGTGGTGGTGTGGTGGTGGTGGTGTGGTGGTATTAGTGGTGGTAGTAGTGGTGGTGGTGGTGGTGGTGGTGTGGTGGTGGTGTGGTGGTGGTGGTGGTGTGGTAGTAGTGGTGGTGGTGGTGGTGTGGTGGTGGTGTGGTGGTGGTGGTGATGGTGTGGTGGTGGTGGTGGTGGTGTGGTGTGGTGGTGGTGGTGTGGTGGTGTGGTGTGGTGGTGGTGTTAGTGGTGGTAGTAGTGGTGGTGGTGGTGGTGGTTGTGGTGTGGTGGTGTTAGTGGTGGTGGTGGTGGTGGTGATGGTGTGGTGTGGTGGTGGTGTTAGTGGTGGTGGTGGTGGTGGTAGTGGTGGTGGTGATGGTGGTGGTGGTGTGGTGTGGTGGTGGTGTTAGTGGTAGTAGTGGTGGTGGTGGTGGTGGTTGTGGTGTTAGTGGTGGTGGTGGTGGTTGTGGTGTGGTGGTGGTGTTAGTGGTGGTAGTAGTGGTGGTGGTGGTGGTGTGGTGTGGTGGTGGTGGTGGTGGTGGTGGTAGTATTGGTGGTGGTGGTGGTGTGGTGTTAGTGGTGGTGGTGGTGGTTGTGGTGTGGTGGTGGTGTTAGTGGTGGTAATAGTGGTGGTGGTGTGGTGTGGTGGTGTGGTAGTAGTGGTGGTGGTAGTAGTGGTGGTGGTGTGGTGTGGTGGTGGTGTTAGTGGTGGTAATAGTGGTGGTGGTGTGGTGTGGTGGTGTGGTAGTAGTGGTGGTGGTAGTAGTGGTGG
>OZ024765.1:2423022-2425522 GCA_964016885.1 Eledone cirrhosa | reverse complement strand
TCAGACATAGTGTATCTAGGACTACATTATCTAATGTACAGTATAGTAGTTAGTATTAGTGGCTATCAGACATAGTGTATCTAGGACTACATTATCTAATGTACAGTACAGTAGTTAGTATTAGTGGCTATCAGACATAGTGTATCTAGGACTACATTATCTAATGTACAGTATAGTAGTTAGTATTAGTTGCTATCAGACATAGTGTATCTAGGACTATATTATCTAATGTACAGTACAGTAGTTAGTATTAGTGGCTATCAGACATAGTGTATCTAGGACTACATTATCTAATGTACAGTACAGTAGTTAGTATTAGTGGCTATCAGACATAGTGTATCTAGGACTACATTATCTAATGTACAGTATAGTAGTTAGTATTAGTGGCTATCAGACATAGTGTATCTAGGACTACATTATCTAATGTACAGTACAGTAGTTAGTATTAGTGGCTATCAGACATAGTGTATCTAGGACTACATTATCTAATGTACAGTACAGTAGTTAGTATTAGTTGCTATCAGATATAGTGTATCTAGTACTACATTATTTAATGTACAGTACAGTAGTTAGTATTAGTGGCTATCAGACATAGTGTATCTAGGACTACATTATCTAATGTACAGTACAGTAGTTAGTATTAGTGGCTATCAGACATAGTGTATCTAGGACTACACTATCTAATGTACAGTACAGTAGTTAGTATTAGTGGCTATCAGACATAGTGTATCTAGGACTACATTATCTAATGTACAGTACAGTAGTTAGTATTAGTGGCTATCAGACATAGTATATCTAGGACTACATTATCTAATGTACAGTATAGTAGTTAGTATTAGTGGCTATCAGACATAGTGTATCTAGGACTACATTATCTAATGTACAGTATAGTAGTTAGTATTAGTGGCTATCAGACATAGTGTATCTAGGACTACATTATCTAATGTACAGTACAGTAGTTAGTATTAGTGGCTATCAGACATAGTGTATCTAGGACTACATTATCTAATGTACAGTATAGTAGTTAGTATTAGTTGCTATCAGACATAGTGTATCTAGGACTATATTATCTAATGTACAGTACAGTAGTTAGTATTAGTGGCTATCAGACATAGTGTATCTAGGACTACATTATCTAATGTACAGTACAGTAGTTAGTATTAGTGGCTATCAGACATAGTGTATCTAGGACTACATTATCTAATGTACAGTATAGTAGTTAGTATTAGTGGCTATCAGACATAGTGTATCTAGGACTACATTATCTAATGTACAGTACAGTAGTTAGTATTAGTGGCTATCAGACATAGTATATCTAGGACTACATTATCTAATGTACAGTACAGTAGTTAGTATTAGTTGCTATCAGACATAGTGTATCTAGGACTACATTATCCAATGTACAGTTCCTCTTGTGTCCACAATAGTATCAGTTACAAAGCTTGGCTAGATGTGGTTCCACCACAGCTGAACACATTGCTGTCCTTTCTCATTAAATTCTACCAAGTCCATTACTATGTAGGGGTGTTCCAACAAAGGGAATATCAGGAGGTGTTGCGTAGTCTGTGGTTCAATCCTGTAGTCACACACAACGCCCCGCCCCATCCTTTAAATATCCCCATTTTGTCAGATTGACTTTACGCACGACCAACACCAGATCTTAGTCTGTTTAGGTATTTCCACACTGCATAGTTTGTATCTGCTCCAGGGGGGCAGCGCCTCGCTCGCCTTTAGCTCCATTGTTGTTAGATATGGGAGTGACTCTTTCACTACTTAGGCTTGAGGTCCCAAGTAGTGTGACGCTCTTTAGGAAACTTTACCTGGATTTGAAGAGAACAGAGATGTGAGGTTCGATTCCTTGTAGGACTTTTTTGCATTTTAATTCCCATGGTTACTTTAGCCGATTCGGTTTTCACAATTATTTATAGTAGTCAACTATTATAGTTATCTGCGTTGGGGCGACTGCATTTACGTATTTCGTATTTCCCAATCCTTCGTAAATCAATTGGCTGTTTACACTAACTCTTAATTTCCAGGTGTACATCATATGAGGAAATAGATATATATGTATATGTATGTATATATTTATATATATATATATGTATATGTATATGTATATATATATATATATACATATAAGTATACATATGTATGTTTATGTATATATATATATACATACAAGTATACATATGTATGTTTATATATATATATATATATATATATGCAAGCATGTATTGATATGTATATTTATATACATGTATATATATATCTATACAATTCATGTATAATATATGACTTTTTGTTAAATAAAGGACTTTGTTCGTGCTTTTAGTTGTTGTTTATTACATTTTCTTGTATTTTTATTTTTTATGAATCCATAATTTAATCAAAGTTTCTAGACATTCACAGCCTCATTATCAGAAATATATTTAACTGTCCCCCCAAAAAAAATCTACAATTGTTACCATAGTTTTTTTAACTGTTATTTATATTGATAAGT
>OZ024765.1:2390522-2393022 GCA_964016885.1 Eledone cirrhosa | reverse complement strand
TAGTACAGGCATGTTAACTGAGGGTCCCCGAGGACCACATGGGTGACATATGTGTTGTCTGAGGGCTACACATGATCTGATGATCAGCTCCTTTCTTCTGCCAGGAGTTGTGACTGACAGATAGTATCAGTAATGGAAAGACCAATGGACACATTGTTTCCTTGGTCTGATCTGATGATCAGCTCCTTTCTTCTGCCAGGAGTTATGACTGACAGATAGTATCAGTAATGGAAAGACCAATGGACACATTGTTTCCTTGGTCTGATCTGATGATCAGCTCCTTTCTTCTGCCAGGAGTTGTGACTGACAGATAGTATCAGTAATGGAAAGACCAATGGACACATTGTTTCCATGGTCTGATCTGATGATCAGCTCCTTCTACCAGGAGTTGTGACTGACAGATAGTATCAGTAATGGAAAGACCAATGGACACATTGTTTCCTTGGTCTGATCTGATGATCAGCTCCTTTCTACTGCCAGGAGTTGTGACTGACAGATAGTATCAGTAATGGAAAGACCAATGGACACATTGTTTCCTTGGTCTGATCTGATGATCAGCTCCTTCTACCAGGAGTTGTGACTGACAGATAGTATCAGTAATGGAAAGACCAATGGAAACATTGTTTCCTTGGTCTGATCTGATGATCAGCTCCTTCTACTGCCAGTAGTTGTGACTGACAGATAGTATCAATGGAAAGACCAATGGTTTCCATTACTGATTCTATCGATGGTTTCTGATTTAGGCACAACGCCAGCAATTTTTTTTAGGAGGGGAAAATTGACCCCAGTTTGTTAGTGGTACTTTATTATATCGACCTCATAATGATGAAAGGCAAAGTTAACCTCGGCGGGATTTGAACTCAGAATGGCAAGGGTCGTAACTCTATGCTGCAATACATGGCGTCCGACCCTCTACCGATAATAATAATAATAATAATAATAATAAAAAATCTGATGTTATGTTTGTACAGGTTGCACCAATATATTAAGTTGGCTGTAGAGGGTGGGTGGTGAGGTGGCTGTCAGGTGGTGGGGGTGGTAGGGGTGTGTGGACTGGACCGATTAATAAACGCGGTGTCGTAGGAAATGCGCACACTGGCAACCCACACAAAACCGCCCTCTCACCCCAACCCAACCCAACCCATCCATCAACACCACCACCACCGCCGCCACCAACCACCACCACCACCGCCACCATCGCTACCGCAATCCAGTCGTTATATATCGTGAGTCAAGCGCCGGTGGTGGCGGCGGCGCCGGTGATGGATGTCGGTGGTGATAGCAGGGTGGTGGAGGAGGCGGGGTGGTGGTGGTGGTGGTGTAGGTGGGGTGTTTAGGTTAAGTGGTAAAATGGTGGCTGACGGGATAGCTGGATCAACACACGACTTGATCACGGGGCTATTGACTCCGAGATCAACGTTTTACAACAAGAGTGTTTGGATTAAGACAAGCTTAGCTTTAATCTCACTTTGCACACATGCGAAGACACACACGTATGTATCTATGTATGTATGTACGCGTATGTGTGTGCGTGTGTCTATGTATGTGTGTGTATATATGTATGTGTGCGTGTTTATATGTATGTGTGTCTATGTATGCATGTGTGTATGTGAGCGGCTATGATGTATGTGTGTGTGTGCGTGTGTCTATGTATGTGTGTGTATATATGTATGTGTGCGTGTTTATATGTATGTGTGTGTCTATGTATGCATGTGTGTGTGTGAGCGGCTATGATGTATGTGTGTGTGTGCGTGTGTCTATGTATGTGTGTGTATATATGTATGTGTGCGTGTTTATATGTATGTGTGTGTCTATGTATGCATGTGTGTGTGTGAGCGGCTATGATGTATGTGTGTGTGTGCGTGTGTCTATGTATGTGTGTGTATATATGTATGTGTGCGTGTTTATATGTATGTGTGTGTCTATGTATGCATGTGTGTGTGTGAGCGGCTATGATGTATGTGTGTGTGTGTGTGAGTGGCTATGATGTATGTGTGTGTGTGCGTGTGTCTATGTATGTGTGTGTATATATGTATGTATGTGTGTGTTTATATGTATGTGTGTCTATGTATGCATGTGTGTATGTGAGCGGCTATGATGTATGTGTGTGTGTGTGTGAGTGGCTATGATGTATGTGTGTGTGTGCGTGTGTCTATGTATGTGTGTGTATATATGTATGTATGTGTGTGTTTATATGTATGTGTGTCTATGTATGCATGTGTGTATGTGAGCGGCTATGATGTATGTGTGTGTGTGTGTGAGTGGCTATGATGTATGTGTGTGTGTGCGTGTGTCTATGTATGTGTGTGTATATATGTATGTATGTGTGTGTTTATATGTATGTGTGTCTATGTATGCATGTGTGTATGTGAGCGGCTATGATGTATGTGTGTGTGTGTGTGAGTGGCTATGATGTATGTGTGTGTGTGCGTGTGTCTATGTATGTGTGTGTATATATGTATGTATGTGTGTGTTTATATGTATGTGTGTCTATGTATGC
>OZ024765.1:2360522-2365522 GCA_964016885.1 Eledone cirrhosa | reverse complement strand
GTGATTACTTTTCATAAAGTTTACATTAGTAACGCAAATCTTATGAAAACTAACTAGCAAAAATGTAACAATAATTTTATGACAATACACAACAGAAAGTAACGTAAATTTTATGAAATGTAACCATCAAATGAAATACACAAGAGAAACCAACGTAAATTTTATGAAAATACACAACAGAAAGTAAAAGAAATTTTATGAAAAGTAACCACCAAAATGAAGCTTTAATGAGAATTTAATATGAATTTTATGAAAAGTAACCATCAGGGTGTGGCTTTAATTTTATGAAAATAGACCATAATTTAATATGAATTTTATGAAAAGTAACCATCAGAATGTAGCTTTAATTTTATGTAAATACACAATAGAAATTAACGTAAATTTTATGAAAAATATCCACCAAAATGTGGCTTTAATTTTATGAAAATTTACAACTTATGTAAATTTTATGAAAAGTAATCACTAAAATGTGATAATAATTTTATGAAAATACACAGCACATCCTAACGTAAATTTTATGAAATGTAACCACCAAAAGGTGACAATATTTTATGAAAATTGATAAAAAAAACTCGAATTTTATGAAAATATACATCCGAGACCAACGTAAATTTTGTGAGAAGAAATCACCAAACAAGTGACTATAATTTTATAAAAAAAGATACTATTGAAAAGAACGTAAATGTTATGAAAAGAAAACTACCAAATTGTGATAATAATCTTATGAAAATACATAACAGATCTTAACGTAAATTCTACGAAAAGAAACCATCAAAATGTGACTATAATTTTATGAAAATTCGAAACAGAACCTAACTTAAATTTCCTCTAGATGAGAACTATTTTGATGAAACAGCAACATTTATATCAGGCAATAAGTAGATTAAGTGGAACGAGAAGAACAATTTCTTGCTATAAAAAACATTTTTGCTATGAAAAAATCATTGAACATTAAATAGGTTTATTTACAATAGTTTATAACTTTGCCTATTAATCCGTATGGTGAGAAAATGGGGTCCCACGTGTTGGCCTCTCCACAGCCCCGACGGACAGGATGGAAAAGGCGTTTCCCCGGAGGATGGTAAGAGAGATGCGCTGGAAGAGCCATTCCAACTCGTGAGGCTCACACCTGCGGCTGGCTAGCTCAGCTCCTATGGAGGTGAATAGGGAGGTAGCCCTAGGGCCAAGGACACCAGAAGTCTCCCAAAGAAAATAAATAAAATGAAAGTAGAAATTAAACAACGAAAAGAAGGGAAGAGTGGGAGGAGATGACATACTCTACCTCTCAATCCGAGCGCTATCTCTGAGCTGCGTCGTCTTGCGGACACAATGGCGAAAGCATTGCCACGTAGAACGGCCAGCAACTCTCGCTGCAACAACCAATCCGCCTCACGGGTTTCCTTCCTCATTCAGACGGCCCTTTTCCCGATGAAGACACAACAGCAGAAAGTACCTTCAATGCTATGAGAAGACAACATCAAAAGTTGACATAAAAATTTTAGGAAAATACTCAACAACAGAAAGTGACTCATTTTCAATGAAAATATTCAATACTCGAGTGTTTTTAATTTTTTTACGAAGACTGTCTCAGGAAATAATCGCTGGACACATTTCACCGACAGGAGACCCAGGGATTGACCGGGTACGTTAACCATTACGCTAAGGGGTAGCTGACCATAAATATGGTGACAATTTAAAGCATTCAGCTGGTATTCAAGAGATACACATTTCGATTCCCATACCAGTTGCTGGCCTCTATTTTTCCATCTCTAGGGATATTTTACCCGATTTTCTAAGCTTTAATTTATAGGAATCAACAGTTACACTTTTCGTCTGTGATTGATTTTCCCGCCTTCCCGCCTTATATATATATGTGTATGTGTGTGTGTGTATGTGTATATATATATATATATATATATATATATATATATATATGTGTATGTGTGTGTATGTGTGTGTGTGTGTGTGTATATATATATATATATCTGTGCATGTATATATATATATATATATATGTGTGTATGTGTGTATATATATATATGTATATACATGTATATATATATATCTGCGCATGTATATATGTATATATATATATATATGTGTATATGTATATATATGTATATATATATATATATATATATATATATATATATATATATATATATATATATTGTTATTTAAATCTACTTCAAAGCTCTTCTGCATTGTCCACCTTCGCTATATCTCAGAAACCATTGCCTTGCCATTTCCATAGCTTTATATAATAATAATAATAGTGATTATTATTATTATTATTATTATTATTATTATTATTATTATTATTATTATTATTATCTTAAGACCAATGGAGGCACGAGTGTAAATGTGAAGATGGTTTTCCTCACTGCTCTTTGGATCTGAAGAAGAAAGAGTCCCTGTGTGTGTGAGAGAGAGGGAGAAACAGAAATTAACAAGAGAGAGAGAGAGAGAGAGAGAAGTTGAGAATGAGGGAGAGAGGAAGATAGAAATAGAACAAGAGATAAATAGATAAATTTCTTTATTAGCCACAAGGGCACAAAAGGAGGGGACAAACACAAATAAGGAGTTTACATACAGGTATATGAAAATAAAACTATTAATAAAATAACAAATAACAATTGAAATCCCCAATAGGGGGAGGCGTTACACAGGGGTTGTACACACCCCGAACAAATGTACAACCCTCATCTCCAGGAGCACCAAGAGTGAGTACTTCCTTCCTCTCTTCCTCTTTTTCAAGAGATAAATAGATAGATAGATGGGTAGATACAAATGTAGATAGATAAATAGATAGGTATATATATATATATATATAGAGAGAGAGATAGGTATATATATACACACACACACACACACATATATAAATATATATATATATATATATATATATATATATATATATATATATATATATAAATGATATTAAATAAATGGAAACTATATTTATGAAACCATATTTATTCTATTATATATATTTCAAGGGTACCAACATTTTGGTACGCTTTCATCAGATAAAATACAAAGTTTGTTTCATAAATATTGACATAACCAAGAAAAGATACCTTAACGGTTCAAGTTTTTCTTGGATAGTTTAACTTGAACCGTTAAGGTATCTTTTCTTGGTTATGTCAATATTTATAAAACAAACTTTGTATTTTATCTGATGAGAGCGTGCCAAAGTTTTGGTACCCCTGAAATATATATAATAGAATAAATATAGTTTCCATTTATTTAATATCATTGAATGTTATACTCCAGAAAAACTGTCGAGTGCTCTGAATCAGTTATAAACATTTATATTTGTTGAATTACCAACAAATTGAATATCCCTTTTGCTATATATATATATATATATATATAGATATATAGATACATACATACATACATGTATATATATATATATATATATATATATATATATATATATATATATATATATATATATACACATGTATATATACATATACACATGAATATATATATATATATACGTGTATATATATATATATATATATATATATACACACACTCACACACAGGTATATATATATATATATATACACACATGTATATGCATATATACACATGTATATATATATATATATCTGTCCGATGTCGATAAAAAAGTACCAGTGATATACTGGGTCGATTCTTCCTCTGTATCTCTCTCATGTCATCTATTACGTCCCTTTACATTCTAAGTTCAAATCCTGCTCAGGTTAACTTTGCCTTTCATCCTTACAGGGTCGATAAATAAAGTACCAGTAATACACTCGAGTTGATTTAATCGACTCCCCCCCCCCCCAAAAAAAATTGCTGGCCTTGTGTCTATGTAAGAAACCATTATTATAGGGTGTCCCCAGAAAATGTATATACACTTTGATTAGAATGCTGTTGAAGAGTGTATACATTTTTTGTAGGACACCCTATATATGTAAATGTTATTTTTATTTAGGGTTGTCAAATCATATTATGTGGGGTCTTTTGTGGACCCTTTTTTTTTCTGCCTCCGGCCAATAAATGTTGGTAATCAAATGTTGTGGTAAGGTTGTTTGGCTGTTTGGTTACTGCGGCAATTTTCCCGCCCCGGGGGTTATATCACCAGTGGGGCGAGGGGAGGCGGTTGTGGGAAGAGGAGGGAGTGAAAGAACTGTATGGTGTGGAGAGAGGGAAGAGGGACAGAGAGAAAGAGAAGGAAAATGTGAGAGCGAGAGAGAAAAGAAAAGAAGAGAAAGAATAGAGAGAAAAGGGAAGGGGAGACAGACAGAGTGAGAAAGAAAAGGGGATGACAAAGGAGGTAGGGGAGTGAGAGAAAAACGTGAGAAGGAGAGGGGAGAAGATGAGTGAGAGAAGAGAAAGAAACAGGAGAATGAGAGCGAGAGACAGAGATACAACAAAGAGAGTGACAGGATAGAAAGAGATTAATGAGAATAGAGAGAGAAAGAGAGTAATAACAGAGTAATAAGAGAGAGGAACAATAAAGAGAAAGAGCGAGAGAGAGAGAAATGAGAGTGGGAGAGACAGATAAGAGAGAGAGGAGAGGAGAGAGGGAGAGACAGATAAGAGAGAGAGAGAGAGGAGAAGAGAGTGAGAGAGACATAAGCAAGAGAGAGGAGAGGTTAGTGAGAGAGAGTTAATGGAGAAAGACAAAAGAGAATATAGAGAAAAAGAGAAGCAGAAGAGAGAGAGAGAGTAACAAGAGAGAGAAAGATAAATAAGAGAGTGGGAGAGAGAGGGAAGGGAAGAGAAACAAGAGAGAGAGTGAGACAAACAAGGGAAAGAGTGAAACAAGAGAAAGATATAAACAAGAGAGAGAGAGAAAGAAACTGGAGAAAAACAAAAGAGAATATAGAGAAGAGAGAAGCAGGAGCGAGAGAGAGATAAAGAGAGAGAATATAAAGAAAAAGAGAAAGAAGAGAGGTAGATAGGGTGAAGGGGAAGGTGAGAGAGGGAGGTGGTGTAATTGTTTGTTATTTTGTGCA
>OZ024765.1:2345522-2348022 GCA_964016885.1 Eledone cirrhosa | reverse complement strand
TGTGTGTGCGTGTATATATACATATATATATGTGTTTATATATATATATATATACATACGTGGGTGTCGGCGTAGTTGTAGAGGGATGTCATTTGACTTTTCGTTCTCCGATTAACAATAATAATAATAATAATAATAATAACAAAAATATCAACAATCTACATCTTCACTATCCTCCTCCTCACCACCACCACCATCACCACCTCAAAGCCCCTCCCCCACCACCACCACCACTACTACAACCATCACCAATATGGCAGCTATTAATTTCACCATTCACTATACCGTTATCTTCAACTATATATATATATATTTTTTTTCATCTCAATCTTAAATCTTATATTAATTATCATTAGTATATCTGATAAACAATTTTTTTTTCTTTTCCTTCCTTATATTTTAATTACATCATTAATCTTTTGTGATTCTTGATAATTTTAATTATTTTCAAATTATAATTTTTTGAGGGGGGGGGGGGTGAAAGTCATTTAGTGGTTGTTGTATTTTTATGAATTTTTATTATTTTATTTGTATTTTTTATTTTTTTATTTTTTATATTTTTTTTTTATTTTTATACTTTTATTATTTTCTTTTTCTAATTTTATTTTATCAGTTTAGGGGCTTTTTTTTCATTTTGAAGTTAGAAATGTTTCAAGACTTGTTTTGAAGTCTATGGCACTTAACTATCGCGATAAATTTGCAAATATCTTCACATTCAGTCACACACATGTATATATATATATAATATATATACATATATATATATATGTGTATATATATATATATATACATATATATATATAAATATTTATATATATATATATATATATATATATATATATATATATATATATATATGTATATATATATATATATACATATATATATAAATATTTATATATATATATATATATATGTATATATATGAGTGTGTACACCACACTCAGACTTAATACACTCGTAATATGATGACACATTGATCACTTAGTCTTTTATACGAAGAATATATATATATATATATATATATATATATAGAGAGAGAGAGAGAGGGGGGGAGAGACAAAGAGAAGGGAGAAAGAACAATCATTTGTATCATTACACGTGTTTCACTTATACGCTGGCTCAAAACCATTCACAATTACATAAGGAACATATAACGATAGAATATCCCTCATTACAGGACGACCTCTTCAGATGTTTTAACACATCCACTGTAAAAACTACTCAAGCGTATGAACTTAACGATAAATCATTGTAAAGTAACGCTAAGTGAGTCAAGATACGAGAGAATCGTGTAACAAAGTAAATATCATAAACTGATTTCTCTCACTCTATATCTCTTCCTCTCTCTAACCTTGTATATTCCCCTCTCTCGCCCCCTCTCTCTTTATCCCTCCTTTAGTAATTATACTCTACGCGATATATATATATGTATATATATATATATATACATATACATATAAATATATATGTATATATATATATATATATATATATATATATGTATATGTATATATATACATATAAATATATATATATATATATATATATATGTAAAAGGTAAACAGAAATAACAACACAATCGGTACAGTATAAGGAAGGAATATATTAGGTTAACGCTGTATATAGCAGGAAGAGAGTCTTGACGTTTCGGACGCTAGTCCTTCATCAGAAGAAAGAATGAGAAATAAAATAGATTGAGGGGACAGGCGGGATGGAAATGGAAAGAAATGTCTTTATAGGAAAAGAGTCAGGACCCCGACGGCTGAGCTACGGCTGTTTCGACAGCTAGATCCGATATATATATATATATATATATATAGATAGATAGATAGATAGATAGATATTGGAGCTGTGTGGTTACTTGATAAAGTGTATTTAAAAATTAAAAGAAAGCACAAACGGGAGACAGTCCCCTCTTCATTTGTCTACTGGAGAACACGGACATTTCAACGATTATAATATGTGAGTCCCGGGTTCAATTACGGGTATTCACAGTAAGTAAAATACTCAATACATTAGTAGAGTGTAAACATCATGTTCACTATAGAAATGGCAGCTACATGACTACAACAGTTGCATTCAAAAGAAACAGTTGTAGTCCTATAGAAGACATTTCTACATTTCATTTATATATATATATATATATATATATATATATCCCGGGTTCAATCGGGGGTAACCACAGTAAGTAAGGTACTCAATACATTAGTAGAGTATATATATTTAATATAGAAATGGTTTCAACGGAACCAGAGCTGTTTCATTCGGGAGTTTCTATATTAAATATATATACTCTACTAATGTATTGAGTACCTTACTTACTGTGGTTACTCGGGATATATATATATATGTATATATTTGAAATTGAATGAAGAAAACATAGGAGGAAATTGTGCACAGCTATATATATATGTATATATATATATATATATATACACTTTTGTTATTCTTCAAAGCACTGACTTCATACAATTGAGACGTTTTTTTCGTATGTTTT
>OZ024765.1:2341520-2345322 GCA_964016885.1 Eledone cirrhosa | reverse complement strand
TGGTTGTGGTTGTGGTGTTTGTTGTTGTTGATAGTGGTGGCGGTGGAGGTAATGGTTGTAGTGTTGATGGTTGTGGTGGTGGTGTTGTTGTTGTTGTTGTTGTTGTTAGTTGGTGGCGGTGGAGGTAATGGTTGTAGTGTTGATGGTTTGTGGTGGTGGTGTTGTTGTTGTTGTTATGGTGGCGGTGGAGGTAATGGTTGTAGTGTTGATGGTGGTGGTGGTGGTGTTGTTGTTGTTAGTGGTGGCGGGTTGGAGGTAATGGTTGTAGTGTTGATGGTGGTGGTGGTGTTGTTGTTGTTGTTAGTGGTGGCGGTGGAGGTAATGGTTGTAGTGTTGATGGTGGTGGTGGTGGTTGTTGTTGTTGTTAGTGGGTGCGGTGGAGGTAATGGTTGTAGTGTTTGATGGTGGTGGTGGTGGTGTGTTGTTGTTGTTAGTGGTGGCGGTGGAGGTAATGGTTGTAGTGTTGATGGTGGTGGTTGGTGGGTTGTTGTTGTTGTTAGTGGTGGCGGTGGAGGTAATGGTTGTAGTGTTGATGGTGGGTGGTGGTGGTGTTGTTGTTGTGTTAGTGGTGGCGGTGGAGGTAATGGTTGTAGTGTTGATGGTGGTGGTGGTGGTGTTGTTGTTGTTAGTGGTGGCGGTGGAGGTAATGGTTGTAGTGTTGATGGTGGTGGTGGTGGTGTTGTTGTTGTTGTTAGTGGTGGCGGTGGAGGTAATGGTTGTAGTGTTGATGGTGGTGGTGGTGGTGTTGTTGTTGTTAGTGGTGGCGGTGGAGGTAATGGTTGTAGTGTTGATGGTGGTGGTGGTGGTGTTGTTGTTGTTGTTAGTGGTGGCGGTGGAGGTAATGGTTGTAGTGTTGATGGTGGTGGTGGTGTGTTGTTGTTGTTAGTGGTGGCGGTGGAGGTAATGGTTGTAGTGTTGATGGTGGTGGTGGTGGTGTTTGTTGTTGTTAGTGGTGGCGGTGGAGGTAATGGTTGTAGTGTTGATGGATGGTGGTGGTGTTGTTGTTGTTGTTTGTTAGTGGTGGCGGTGGAGGTAATGGTTGTAGTGTTGATGGTGGTGGTGGTGGTGTTGTTGTTGTTAGTGGTGGCGGTGGAGGTAATGGTTGTAGTGTTGATGGTGGTGGTGGTGGTGTTGTTGTTGTTAGTGGTGGCGGTGGAGGTAATGGTTGTAGTGTTTGATGGGTGGTGGTGGTGTTGTTGTTGTTAGTGGTGGGCAGGTGGAGGTAATGGTTTGTAGTGTTGATGGTGGTGGTGGTGTTGTTGTTTGTTAGTGGTGGCAGTGGAGGTAATGGTTGTAGTGTTGATGGTGGTGGTGGTGGTGTTGTTGTTAGTGGTGGCGGTGGAGGTAATGGTTGTAGTGTTGATGGTGGTGGTGGTGTTGTTGTTGTTGTTAGTGGTGGCGGTGGAGGTAATGGTTGTAGTGTTGATGGTGGTGGTGTGGTGTTGTTGTTGTTAGTGGTGGCGGGGTGAGGTAAGGTGTAGTGTTGATGGTGGTGTGGTGTTGTTGGGGTTGGGGTGGTGGTGGTGGTTGTTGTTAGTGGTGGCGGTTGGAGGTAATGGTTGTAGTGTTGATGGTGGTGGTGGTGGTGTTGTTAGTGGTGGCGGTGGAGGTAATGGTTGTAGTGTTGATGGTGGTGGTGTTGTTGTTGTTGTTGTTAGTGGTGGCGGTGGAGGTAATGGTTGTAGTGTTGATGGTGGTGGTGGTGGTGGTGTTGTTGTTAGTGGTGGCGGTGGAGGTAATGGTTGTTAGTGTTGATGGTGGTGGTGGTGGTGTTGTTAGTGGTGGCGGTGGAGGTAATGGTTGTAGTGTTGATGGTGGTGGTGGTGGTGTTGTTAGTGGTGGCGGTGGAGGTAATGGTTGTAGTGTTGATGGTGGTGGTGGTGGTGTTGTTGTTGTTATGGTGGCGGTGGGGTAAATGGTTGTAGTGTTGATGGTGGTGGTGGTGGTGTTGTTAGTGGTGGGCAGTGGGAGGTAATGGTTGTAGTGTTGATTGGTGGTGGTGGTGGTTGTTGATGTTGTTAGTGGTGGCGGTGGGGGTAATGGTTGTAGTGTTGATGGTGGTGGTGGTGGTGGTGTTGTTAGTGGTGGCGGTGGAGGTAATGGTTGTAGTGTTGATGGTGGTGGTGGTGTTGTTGTTGTTAGTGGTGGCAGTGGAGGTAATGGTTGTAGTGTTGATGGTGGTGGTGTTGTTGTTGTTGTTGTTAGTGGTGGCGGTGGAGGTAATGGTTGTAGTGTTGATGGTGGTGGTGGTGGTGGTGTTGTTGTTAGTGGTGGCGGTGGAGGTAATGGTTGTAGTGTTGATGGTGGTGGTGGTGGTGTTGTTAGTGGTGGCGGTGGAGGTAATGGTTGTAGTGTTGATGGTGGTGGTGGTGGTGTTGTTAGTGGTGGCGGTGGAGGTAATGGTTGTAGTGTTGATGGTGGTGGTGGTGGTGTTGTTGTTGTTAGTGGTGGCGGTGGGGGTAATGGTTGTAGTGTTGATGGGTGGTGGTGGTGGTGTTGTTAGTGGTGGCGGTGGAGGTAATGGTTGTAGTGTTGATGGTGGTGGTGGGTGGTGTTGTTGTTGTTAGTGGTGGCGGTGGGGGTAATGGTTGTTAGTGTTGATGGTGGTGGTGGTGGTGGTGTTGTTAGTGGTGGCGGTGGAGGTAATGGTTGTAGTGTTGATGGTGGTGTGGTGGTGTTGTTGTTGTTAGTGGTGGCGGTGGAGGTAATGGTTGTAGTGTTGATGGTGGTGTTGTTGTTGTTGTTGTTGTTAGTGGTGGCGGTGGAGGTAATGGTTGTAGTGTTGATGGTGGTGGTGGTGGTGTTGTTGTTGTTAGTGGTGGCGGTGGAGGTAATGGTTGTAGTGTTGATGGTGGTGGTGTTGTTGTTGTTGTTAGTGGTGGCGGTGGGGGTAATGGTTGTAGTGTTGATGGTGGTGTTGTTGTTGTTGTTGTTGTTAGTGGTGGCGGTGGAGGTAATGGTTGTAGTGTTGATGGTGGTGGTGGTGGTGTTGTTGTTGTTAGTGGTGGCGGTGGGGGTAATGGTTGTAGTGTTGATGGTGGTGTTGTTGGTTGTTGTTGTTGTTAGTGGTGGCGGTGGAGGTAATGGTTGTAGTGTTGATGGTGGTGGTGTTGTTGTTGTTGTTAGTGGTGGCGGTGGGGGTAATGGTTGTAGTGTTGATGGTGGTGTTGTTGTTGTTGTTGTTGTTAGTGGTGGCGGTGGGGGTAATGGTTGTAGTGTTGATGGTGGTGGTGGTGGTGGTGTTGTTGTTAGTGGTGGGCGGTGGGGGTAATGGTTGTAGTGTTGATGGTGGTGGTGTTGTTGTTGTTGTTAGTGGTGGCGGTGGGGGTAATGGTTGTAGTGTTGATGGTGGTGTTGTTGTTGTTGTTGTTGTTAGTGGTGGCGGTGGGGGTAATGGTTGTAGTGTTGATGGTGGTGGTGTTGTTGTTGTTGTTAGTGGTGGCGGTGGGGGTAATGGTTGTAGTGTTGATGGTGGTGGTGGTGGTGTTGTTAGTGGTGGCGGTGGGGGTAATGGTTGTAGTGTTGATGGTGGTGGTGGTGGTGTTGTTAGTGGTGGTGGTGGGGGTAATGGTTGTAGTGTTGATGGTTGGTGGTGGTGGTGTTGTTAGTGGTGGCGGTGGGGGTAATGGTTGTAGTGTTGATGGTGGTGTTGTTGTTGTTGTTGTTGTTAGTGGTGGCGGTGGGGGTAATGGTTGTAGTGTTGATGGTGGTGGTGGTGGTGTTGTTGTTGTTAGTGGTGGCGGTGGAGGTAATGGTTGTAGTGTTGATGGTGGTGTTGTTGTTGTTGTTGTTGTTAGTGGTG
>OZ024765.1:2304020-2306520 GCA_964016885.1 Eledone cirrhosa | reverse complement strand
ATAGGAAATATATTGTGTATAGGTGTGTATATATTTGGGTGTACAAATATGAGAAATAACTATTTACAGGGACAAATCTAGAGTTAGATTCGAGGACCTTGTGTTACTTTACAGAAATAACTATTTACAGGGACACATCTAGGGTTAGAATCCAGGACCTTGTGTTACTTTACAGAAATAACTATTTACAGGGACTAATGTAGGGTTAGAACCCTGGACCTTGTGTTACTTTACAGAAATGACTATTTACAGGGACAAATGTAGGGTTAGAACCCAGGACCTTGTGTTACTTTGGAGAAATAACTATTTACAGGGACACATCTAGGGTTAGAATCCAGGACCTTGTGTAACTTTGGAGAAATAACTATTTACAGGGACAAATGTAGGGTTAGAACCCAGGACCTTGTGTAACTTTTGAGAAATAACTATTTACAGGGACAAATGTAGGGTTACAACCCCGGACCTTGTGTAACTTTTGAGAAATAACTATTTACAGGGACAAATGTAGGGTTAGAACCCTGGACCTTGTGTAACTTTGGAGAAATAACTATTTACAGGGACAAATGTAGGGTTAGAACCCTGGACCTTGTGTAACTTTAGAGAAATAACTATTTACAGGGACTAAGGTAGGGTTACAACCCAGGACCTTGTGTAACTTTGGAGAAATAACTATTTACAGGGACAAATGTAGGGTTAGAACCCTGGACCTTGTGTAACTTTGGAGAAATAACTATTTACAGGGACAAATGTAGGGTTACAACCCCGGACCTTGTGTAACTTTTGAGAAATAACTATTTACGGGGACAAATGCAGGGTTAGAACCCTGGACCTTGTGTAACTTTTGAGAAATAACTATTTACAGGGACAAATGCAGGGTTAGAACCCTGGACCTTGTGTAACTTTACAGAAATAACTATTTACAGGGACAAATGTAGGGTTACAACCCCGGACCTTGTGATTAGAAAGTCAACTTCTTATTGTAAGAACATAACTGAGGTTAGACATATTTTGTGTATAAGTTTAGTTATATATTGCCAGGTAACTTCTCGTTACCTCATCTTAACACTCCATTTTGAATTGTTTAGCCTTCTATCTCTTTCAATATTATATATTATATACTATGCTTCAAGGAAACTGCAACATTATATTATATATATATATAGAGAGAGAGAGAGAGGGAGAGAGAGAGCGAGAGAGAGAGAGAGAGAGAGAGAGAGAGAGAGAGAGAGAGAGAGAGAGAGAGAGAGAGAGAGAGAGAGAAATACATTATGTTATTGAATTAAAAAGAAGGGAATATTCTGTGTTTTAAATCACAGAAATTTACACAGACACATATATACACAGATATATGTATATATAGACACACTCATACATACTTTATACACACACACACACACACACACACAGATATATATATATATATGTAACCCAGGCTAGGGCGGAAAATATACGTTGGATAATGATGATGATTATATATATATATATATAGTTGAGTATGTATATATATATATATATATATATATATATATATATATATATATATATAGATGAGTATTTTTATATTTATATATCTGTACATAATATATATATATGTATATATATATATATATACACATACATGGTGTACAGGTTATCAAGGTGTGTATATACACATGTAACATTGTGATTAACATAAAACATAACTAGAAACAGATCAGCCACAAAGCACATGATCCTACTATAGATCTAGATTGTAATACCAAATACAAGTAGTTAACCCGCTCTAATTACTGGTACAGTAGCGTCGAACGTCATCAGGCAGCAATCGTCTTTATTACGTTAAATAATAATGTATGAATATTGTATTATATATATATATATATATATATATATATATATATATATATATACAGGGTGTCTCAAAAAATGTATACACACTTTGATTACCTGTACAGGTAATTTTTATTAGAATGCTTTTGGAGTGTGTAAACATTTTCTGGGACACCCTGTATATATATATATATATATATATATATATATATATATATTTATATATATATGTATATATATATATTTATATATATATGTATATATATATATTTATATATATATATATATATATATATATATATATATATTTATATATATTTATTTATATATATATGTATATATATATATTTATATATATTTATTTATATATATATATGTATATATATATATGTATATATATTTATTTATATATATATGTATATATATATATTTATATATATTTATTTATATATATATGTATATATATATTTATAAGAAACGAAGCTTGTCAGAATTGACACAGCCTTGGTTGTTTCCTTATTTATTCAATAATTTAATTCAGTATATTAATATATGTTTATATATATATATATATATATATATATATACGTTATTCCGGGTTGAATCGGAGGTAACCACAGTAAGTAAGGTACTCAATACATTGCAGAGTATAAAAGTTTTAATATAGGTGAGATTCTACAGGACTAGAAGT
>OZ024765.1:2251520-2254020 GCA_964016885.1 Eledone cirrhosa | reverse complement strand
GGTGATGGTTGGCAAATGGTTAGGTGATGGTTGGAGAATGGTTAGGTGATGGTTGTAGAATGGTTAGGTGATGGTTGGAGAATGGTTAGGTGATGGTTGTAGAATGGTTAGGTGATGGTTGACGAATGGTTAGGTGATGGTTGGAGAATGGTTAGGTGATGGTTGGAGAATGGTTAGGTGATGGTTGGAGCATGGTTAGGTGATGGTTGGCGAATGGTTAAGTGATGGTTGGCGAATGGTTAGGTGATGGTTAGAGAATGGTTAGGTGATGGTTGGCGAATGGTTAGGTGATGGTTGGAGAATGGTTAGGTGATGGTTGGAGAATGGTTAGGTGATGGTTGGAGAATGGTTAGGTGATGGGTGGAGAATGGTTAGGTGATGGTTGGAGAATGGTTAGGTGATTGTTTAGCGAATGGTTAGGTGATGGTTGGAGAATGGTTAGGTGATGGGTGGAGAATGGTTAGGTGATGGTTGGCGAATGGTTAGGTGATGGTTGGCGAATGGTTAGGTGATTGTTTAGCGGATGGTTAGAGCATGGTTAGGTGATGGTTGGCGAATGGTTAGGTGAATGGTTGGAGAATGGTTAGGTGATTGTTTAGCGAATGGTTAAGTGATGGTTGGAGAATGGTTAGGTGATGGTTGGCGAATGGTTAGGTGATTGTTTAGCGAATGGTTAGGTGATGGTTGGCGAATGGTTAGGTGATTGTTTAGCGAATGGTTAGATGATGGTTGGAGAATGGTTAGGTGATGGGTGGAGAATGGTTAGGTGATGGTTGGCGAATGGTTAGGTGATTGTTTAGCGAATGGTTAGGTGATGGTTGGCGAATGGTTAGGTGATTGTTTAGCGAATGGTTAGGTGATGGTTGGAGAATGGTTAGGTGATGGTTGGAGAATGGTTAGGTGATGGGTGGAGAATGGTTAGGTGATGCTTAGCGAATGGTTAGGTGATTGTTTAGCGAATGGTTAGGTGATGGTTGGAGAATGGTTAGGTGATTGTTTAGCGAATGGTTATTGATGGGTGGAGAATGGTTAGGTGATTGTTTAGCGAATGGTTAGGTGATGGTTGGCGAATGGTTAGGTGATGGTTGGAGAATGGTTAGGTGATGGTTGGAGAATGGTTAGGTGATGGTTGGCGAATGGTTAGGTGATGGTTGGAGAATGGTTAGGTGATCGGTGGAGAATGGTTAGGTGATGGTTGGAGAATGGTTAGGTGATGGTTGGCGAATGGTTAGGTGATGGTTGGCGAATGGTTAGGTGATGGTTGGCGAATGGTTAGGTGATTGTTTAGCGAATGGTTAGGTGATGGTTAGAGCATGGTTAGTTGATGGTTGGAGAATGGTTAGGTGATGGGTGGAGAATGGTTAGGTGATTGTTTAGCGGATGGTTAGAGCATGGTTAGGTGATGGTTGGCGAATGGTTAGGTGAATGGTTGGAGAATGGTTAGGTGATGGTTGGAGAATGGTTAGGTGATGGGTGGAGAATGGTTAGGTGATGGTTGGCGAATGGTTAGGTGATTGTTTAGCGAATGATTAGGTGATGGTTGGCGAATGGTTAGGTGATTGTTTAGCGAATGGTTAGGTGATGGTTAGAGCATGGTTAGTTGATGGTTGGAGAATGGTTAGGTGATGGGTGGAGAATGGTTAGGTGATGCTTAGCGAATGGTTAGGTGATGGTTGGAGAATGGTTAGGTGATTGTTTAGCGAATGGTTAGGTGATGGGTGGAGAATGGTTAGGTGATTGTTTAGCGAATGGTTAGGTGATGGTTGGAGAATGGTTAGGTGTTGGTTGGAGAATGGTTAGGTGATGGTTGGCGAATGGTTAGGTGATGGTTGGAGAATGGTTAGGTGATGGGTGGAGAATAGTTAGGTGATGGTTGGAGAATGGTTAGGTGATGGTTGGCGAATGGTTACGTGATGGTTGGCGAATGGTTAGGTGATTGGTTGGAGAATGGTTAGGTGATGGTTGGCGAATGGTTAGGTGATTGTTTAGCGAATGGTTTGGTGATGGTTGGCGAATGGTTAGGTGATGGTTGGCGAATGGTTAGGTGATTGTTTAGCGAATGGTTAGGTGATGGTCAGAGCATGGTTAGGTGATGGTTGGAGAATGGTTAGGTGATGGTTGGAGAATGGTTAGTTGATGGGTGGAGAATGGTTAGGTGATGCTTAGCGAATGGTTAGGTGATTGTTTAGCGAATGGTTAGGTGATGGTTGGAGAATGGTTAGGTGATTGTTTAGCGAATGGTTAGGTGATGGGTGGAGAATGGTTAGGTGATTGTTTAGCGAATGGTTAGGTGATGGTTGGCGAATGGTTAGGTGATGGTTGGCGAATGGTTAGGTGATGGTTGGAGAATGGTTAGGTGATGGTTGGAGAATGGTTAGGTGATGGTTGGAGAATGGTTAGGTGATGGTTGGCGAATGGTTAGGTGATGGTTGGCGAATGGTTAGGTGATTGGTTGGAGAATGGTTAGGTGATGGTTGGAGAATGGTTAGGTGATGGTTGG
>OZ024765.1:2220925-2223425 GCA_964016885.1 Eledone cirrhosa | reverse complement strand
CGTTCTAACCACTCCACCATTCTAGCTGACGTTCTAACCACTGTGCCATTCTATCTGACGTTCTAACCACTGTGCCATTCTATCTGACGTTCTAACCACTGTGCCATTCTATCTGACGTTCTAACTACTGTGCCATTCTATCTGACGTTCTAACCACTGTGCCATTCTATCTGACGTTCTAACCACTCCACCATTCTATCTGACGTTCTAACCACTGTGCCATTCTATCTGACGTTCTAACCACTGTGCCATTCTATCTGACGTTCTAACTACTGTGCCATTCTATCTGACGTTCTAACCACTGTGCCATTATATCTGACGTTCTAACCACTGTGCCATTCTATCTGACGTTCTAACCACTGTGCCATTCTATCTGACGTTCTAACTACTGTGCCATTCTATCTGACGTTCTAACCACTCCACCATTCTATCTGACGTTCTAACCACTGTGCCATTCTATCTGACGTTCTAACCACTGTGCCATTCTATCTGACGTTCTAACCACTCCACCATTCTATCTGACGTTCTAACCACTCCACCATTCTATCTGACGTTCTAACCACTCCGCCATTCTATCTGACGTTCTAACCACTCCGCCATTCTATCTGACGTTCTAACCACTCCGCCATTCTATCTGACGTTCTAACCACTCCGCCATTCTATCTGACGTTCTAACCACTCCGCCATTCTATCTGACGTTCTAACAACTCCGCCATTCTATCTGACGTTCTAACCACTCCACCATTCTATCTGACGTTCTAACCACTGTGCCATTCTATCTGACGTTCTAACCACTGTGCCATTCTATCTGACGTTCTAACCACTGTGCCATTCTATCTGACGTTCTAACCACTCTACCATTCTATCTGACGTTCTAACCACTGTGCCATTCTATCTGACGTTCTAACCACTGTGCCATTCTATCTGACGTTCTAACCACTGTGCCATTCTATCTGACGTTCTAACCACTCCACCATTCTATCTGACGTTCTAACCACTGTGCCATTCTATCTGACGTTCTAACCACTGTGCCATTCTATCTGACGTTCTAACCACTGTGCCATTCTATCTGACGTTCTAACCACTGTGCCATTCTATCTGACGTTCTAACCACTCTACCATTCTATCTGACGTTCTAACCACTGTGCCATTCTATCTGACGTTCTAACCACTGTGCCATTCTATCTGACGTTCTAACCACTGTGCCATTCTATCTGACGTTCTAACCACTCCACCATTCTATCTGACGTTCTAACCACTCTACCATTCTATCTGACGTTCTAACCACTCCACCATTCTATCTGACGTTCTAACCACTCTACCATTCTATCTGACGTTCTAACCACTCCACCATTCTATCTGACGTTCTAACCACTCTACCATTCTATCTGACGTTCTAACCACTCCACCATTCTATCTGACGTTCTAACCACTCTACCATTCTATCTGACGTTCTAACCACTGTGCCATTCTATCTGACGTTCTAACCACTGTGCCATTCTATCTGACGTTCTAACCACTGTGCCATTCTATCTGACGTTCTAACCACTGTGCCATTCTATCTGACGTTCTAACCACTGTGCCATTCTATCTGACGTTCTAACCACTCCACCATTCTATCTGACGTTCTAACCACTGTGCCATTCTATCTGACGTTCTAACCACTGTGCCAATTCGCCGCCTAATAAGATACCCTTAAGGACAGAAAACAAGTGATCGGCAGCCACTACAGAGAATTAAACTTTGTATCTCTTGAATTTTAACTAAGTGGGTTAACCTTTTATTTCTAAATGGCCAAGGGGGCAGCTAATAATAGAGACATTATGCATTACAAATACAGATTGGTTACATAAAGTGGTAGGGTGGTGTGGGGCACATAGAACTGCAGGGATGTGGTGGGGGTGTTAAAGGATATTGCTGTCTCCCAGGTTACCACCAGGTGGCTACCGTCATTGCTTTATTTAAAATAATATGAATAAGCGTGCTGCTACCGGCTGAAATAAGTTGTGCTATGATTACCACCACCACCACCATCACTAACAACAACAACAACAACAACAACAACAAAGACACCAACAGCAATACTACCATCATCATCATCATCATCAATACCAAGACTAACACCTGTAAACACACCAACACTACTACTACCACCAACACCAATACCACCACCAGCACCACGACCACCACCACCACCAACAACAACAGCAACAACACCAACACTAACAACAAGAACAACAGCAACAACAATAACAACAACACCAGTAAAGCTACCAACAGCAATACTACCACCAACACCTGTAAACACACCAACCCTACTACTACCACCAACACAAATAAGACTACCACTAGCACCACCACCAACACCACCACCAACACTAACAACAGCAACACCATTAAGACTACCATCAACAACAACAGTGATAAGAACAACACCAACAACACCACAAAATGGCGGACAGTCAGTAATATACATACATGCATATATATATATGTATAA
>OZ024765.1:2208425-2210925 GCA_964016885.1 Eledone cirrhosa | reverse complement strand
GAGAGAGAGAGAGAGAGAGAGAGAGAGAGAGAGAGAGAGAGAGAGAGAGAGAGAGAGAGAGAGAGAGAGATCAAGGAAACAAAAAAAACAGAAGTAAAAAAAGTCTTATTAGTTTCACGCTTTATATGGAAAAGGGGAAAGAAAGTTCGACGTTTCGGGTTTTAGCCCTTCTTCGGGAGTACAAAAATAGAGACAGGATCACGAAGGAGAGATACAGAAAATAAAGATATATATATATATATATATATATATAACGAAGGAAATGTGGTAAGGAACCAGGTGGACCATAACGTACCAAAGTACTCAATACTTAGGGTAGTAGAGTGGGTAATAGGAACGAGTAGGACCCCGACGGCTGAGCTCAAGCCGTTTCGACGGCTAATTGTGGACTAAATTAGTCGATTAGTCCAGAATTAGCCGTCGAAACGGATTGAGCTCAGCCGTCGGGGTCCTACTCGTTCCTATATATATATATATATATATAACTTCAAAATATTAATAAATATAGACATGTGATCAAATATATTTTATTATACATATTTCAGAGGTACTGAGCTATTTCATCAGTACGTTAGAGAGAGAGAGAGAGAGAGAGAGAGAGAGAGAGAGAGAGAGAGAGAGAGAGAGAGAGAGAGAGAGAGAGTTAGACGGTCCTATTCTACGCATGTACCCCAATATATGTATAATTTCTTTCCTCAGAAAGTTTAGAAGAGGTGGCTAGCCGAAACCGCCAAGCTCGCGGTAGAACCTCTACTTGAGAAAACAAGCAAGCAAGCAAACGGGTAGGGCAGATATTTGTTGGGGACAGTGCAGAGCTTTGTTGGGGACAGAGCAGAGCTTTGTGGGGGCAGGGAATTTGAGATCGGACGTGAAGTGTTTTATTTGGAAATTAAAACGGAAGTCCTCCTTCCACATCATCCGGAAGTCGTCTTCCGGCCTCATCCGCCCCCCCCCCCTCCAATCCGCACCGTTTAACATTTTAATAAAAATTCCCCATGTACATCTGTGTGCATATATGTATGTATGTGTATCTATATATGTATTTATGTTTATTTGCATATATGTATGTATGTTTTATGTATGTATGCATGTATGTATGTATGTATGTATGTATGTATGTATCTGAATGTATTTATATGTGTATATATCTATCTATATATATGTGTGTGTGTGTAGTATGTATGTATATATACATATATGAATCTATGTATATATTTATGCGTGAATGTAAATGTGTAGTATGCATGCGTGTATGTATGCATGTATGTGTGTATGTATGTACGTCTGTGTGCATGTGCGTATGTATGTATGCCCGCGTGTGTATGTATTTGTTTATGTGTATGTGTATGTACGTGTATATATGTATGAATGTATCTGTGTATGAATGTACGTATATGTACGTATGTATGTATATATGAATGTATGTATATATGTATGTGTGAATGTATATATGTATGTACGTATGTATATGCTCTCTCTCTAAATTTAGAGTTTATTTTTGACTGGACACCTTCCCGGAGGCAAGGCTGTACAGAAAAAAAAAGGTTTTTTCGTTGTCACTTGTGCAATCGTTCATCTTTTGAATCGTAAGAATGTTTTACAGATTTTGAAATTTTCAGATATCGCGACCATTTGTAGTTTATAGATTAAGAAGCCATATACATTCACCACAAATCCATGTTTAGTTATATTTTGGCCGAGGTGGGTTTGTGTATAACATCCAGGTGACAATTCAACCGATCTTGCTATGGAAGTAAAACATGGGCGCTTTCATCCAAACAAAAGCGCTTGGATGACACCTACACTCGCCTGCTTCGACGCATTCAGAATATATGTATGTATGTATGTATGTATGTATGTATGTATGTATGTATGTGTATATGTGTATATGTGTATATATATGTATGTATGTATGTATGTATGTGTATATGTATGTGTATATGTATGTGTATATGTATGTATGTATGTATGTGTATATGTATGTATGTATGTATATATGTATGTATGTATGTGTATACGTATGTTTATGTATGTATGGACATGTGCATCTCTGTAAGTACGTATGCATGTATATGTATGCATATATGCATGCATAATATACGTATCCATTTATATATATATATATATATATATATATATATATATATATATATATATATATATATATGTATCTATATATGTATAAATATATGCATGCATATGTGTGTATACATGTGTATATGCACGAATGTGTATATGCATGTATGGACATACGTATGTATGTAAACATATATATATATATATATATATATATATATATATATATATATATATGCATGTATGTATGTATACATGTACGTATGAACATAGGTTTGGAGATATATGTATATATGTAATGACATACATATATGCATATGTGTATGTATGTGTATATATATATATATGTATTTATGGAAGCATGTGTGTGTATATATATGTATATGTGTGTGTTTATGGAAGCATGCATGTATGCATATATATA
>OZ024765.1:2180925-2183425 GCA_964016885.1 Eledone cirrhosa | reverse complement strand
GCGTGCAACAGGCGGCCCGTGGGCCACAATGCGGCCCGCCTGCCCAGTCAGAGCGGCCCGCGATGATAGTTCTTAATGTTTACCTTGTAGGCTTATTTAGAATTTTCTTCGTAACCGTAATACTTCTGTTAGTTGACCTATACTAAAGGGCTTCACTGATAGGGTTATGTGTGTTATAATTTCCCAGTTCCATGGAAAGAAGTTGTGGTGAATCTTTGGAATAGTGCTTAATAAATATGAATGGCCCTAATAGTTGTTCCAATGTTCAAAAGTGGCCCCCCAATGGAATATGTTGCACACCCCTGCTCTATATATTCTTCCACCAATTACTATAAACATGTTTTTAAAAAGAGCGGGATTCTAGTTCCAGTGTATGCTTAAAACAAAACGAATTTTGAAGAACTGGGCCCATTTTTCTATCAATATCAAAGGGGTCTTGGTCTTAAAAAGTAGCAAAAGACAGGGCTGTCTGGTTTTTTTTTTCGTTTTTTTTTCATAGGGGGCGAATGTGCGCTTTTGTTGTATTAATCCTCTCCGCCCTTACACATAAATATAGCCCTAGTTATATCAAATACTTCCCAACCTTTTTTAGAATTAAGGGCCCCTTTTTTATTGAATGAATTCCCCAGGTGCAATTACAATACCCCCTCCCCAACAAACACACACATTCCGATTACTTTACTTTATGACTATACACAAAACAACAATAAAAACGAAAATAAAAATCACTTTTTCTTCTTCTTCTTCGCCCACTTATTCCTGAGGGGGTTGGGGGGGGGGGGAGTCCTCAAACACTCCCCCCAGGAGGTCCTGTCAGAGGCAACCGTCTCCACCTGAATCCGACTGAATCCCCAAGCATGACCAGCCAAGCTCAGGGTCTACCCCTGGGTCTCCTGCCGGTTGGTTTCGCCCGTAAAATCTGTCCAGCGATTCTTTCCCGAGACATTCTAACCCCATGTCCATAGTATCAGAGCTGTGATCTCTTAATTCGGAGAAGTAGCAGCTCTACCTGGAGTGACTCTCTGATCTGTGAGCCTCGCACTCTATCGAGTAAAGTTACTCTAAAGATCCTTCGGAGGAACCCTATTTCAGCCGCTTGTATTCGCAATCATATCCTATTGGTCATTAGCCAAGATTTATGACCATGGGTAAGGGTTGGCACGAATACAGAATTGAAGATACTGAGTTTGGCTTTTACACCTGCCCCCCTTCTTCTGACTACCGAATGATTGAAGCTGGCGCATTACTGCACACATTTCTGCAATGTTTTCACTTAATTCAGCCTCCTGCCTTTCACCACCTGTAAACACGGCCCCGAGACACTTAAACTTCTCTACCTGCTTCAGTGGAACTCCACTTATATGTAGAGGAATTCTGCGCAGCCTTCCTTGATATAAACATCTCTAAACTAAAATATGACAAACTCTTAAAACTATAATCTAAAATACGAAATTTGTAATTTGAAAATATAATCACCAGAATGCAGATAACTATAATAACAATAAATGATAGTTGAATTACTCCTAGAGACGAAAAACTGCTGAAAGAAACACCTGCAAGGAACCGAACCCTCCACCTCTCGTTTGCCGGGCAACAGCGTTTATCTATTAGAGAGAGATATAGTTCAATTCCCTGCCGACGCATTTATCTACCCTTTATACGTCACCAGGAGCACTTTACCCGATTTATTCAACTAGTATCCATAGTTAACTATTAAACTATTATTATAGTTATTTACATTACGGCGACGATATTTTCAAATTTCTAAGCTAAATCTCTGAACTAAAACTGTGAATTTAAAACTACAACTCCAAACTATACTCTAAGCCATACTTAAGGCTATACTCTAAATTACACTCCAAACTATACTCTAAGCCATACTTAAGGCTATACTCTAAATTACACTCCAAACTATACTCTAAGCCATACTTAAGGCTATACTGTAAATTACACTCCAAGCTATGCTCCAAGTTACACTTAAACTTCTAAATTCTACACTCCAAGATGCTGCTAAACTTTAAACTACCCCCTATAATCTATACTCTAAGGTAAACTGTAAGCTATACTATTAACTACACTCCAGACTATACTCTAAGTTAACCTCAAATCTATGCCCAAAGCCAGGGTTTCCTAAACTTTTTCAAACACAGAACCCTATTTGGTTCAGAAACTTTGGGTGGAACCTCAAAGTCTAATACTGTTTATATATGTGTGGGTGTGTGTGTGGATGTGTGTGTGTGTGTGTGTGTGTGTGACAGCTCACACCTATGCAGGTTTGGCTGGCCTCCTCCAAGGTATATCTCGTTGGAGGTGTCTTGGGTGATTTAATGATAGGGACCCCAGTCCTATCATCTCATTTCTACAGCTGAGTAAACTGGAGCAACGTGAAATAAAGTGTCTTGCTCAAGGAAACAACACATCACCTGGTCTGAGAATTGAACTCTCAACCTTTCGATTGCAAGCCCAATGCTCTAACCACTAAGCCATGCGCCTTCACCCT
>OZ024765.1:2170925-2173425 GCA_964016885.1 Eledone cirrhosa | reverse complement strand
AATCACACACACACACACATAAAGAAAATTAGACACATACACACAAATCATTTACAAAGATGAGAAAAATGGACAGACTGACAGACAGAAGCTATTGTGCCTAAATCAGAAACAATATTATGATTAGCCTCGCCTTTCATCCTTACGGGGGTCGACAAATAAAGTACCAGTAACGTACTGTTGAAATAGCTCAGTACCTCTGAAATATGTATAATAAAATATATTTCATCACATGAATGTCTATATTTGTTAATATTTTGAAGTAATATTAATAACTCCAGAAAAGCTCACTGTTGAGTGCTTCTAATCTATTGTGAAACTTTATTCATTGATTAATTCATTGAACCTTGTTAAACTTTTAATTATATATATATATTCACAATAGATTAGAAGCACTCAACAGTGAGCTTTTCTGGAGTTATTAATATTACTAAAAAATATTAATAAATATAGACATTCATGTGATCAAATATATTTTATTATACATATTTCAGAGGTACTGAGCTATTTCAACAGTACGTCCTCATCAGATAAAATATATATATATATATTGCGTTTAGATAGCTTGACAATTGTAGGTCGATTTTGCTTGGTCGCAGTCAAAGCTTCGATTTTACTAAGCTTCCACTTGTATATATATATATATATAACCAAGGAAATGTGGTAAGTAACCAGATGGACCATAACGTACCAGAGTACTCAATACTTAGGGTAGTAGAGTGGGTAATAGGAGGAAGTATGACCCCAACGGCAGAGCTCAAGCCGTTTCGACGGCTATTTCTGGACTAGAAATAGCCGTCGAAACGGCTTGAGCTCTACCATCGGGGTCAAACATTTTCCTATATATATATATATATATATATATATATATATATATGTAGATAAATCTACCAAGAGTTTACGGTAGTGTCCAATCCGTATGAAGAACTCAATGTATTCCGGATATCATGGAAAGAAGAGATGTAATGAAAATCCACTTTCGGTGAAAGATAAACGGTATACAGAGTCAAGATAAAATATTAAACAAATAATGAACAAACAATTCCTTATATTAAACAAAAAAAGTTCACTATTTAACGATCGATCGTTAAATAGTGAACTTTTTTTGTTTAATATAAGGAATTGTTTGTTCATTATTTGTTTAATATTTTATATATATATATATATATATATACAGACGCACACACGTACGTATATGTGTGTGTGCGCGTTTCTATATGTGTGTGTATGTGTATGTCTATGTGTGTGTAGTGATAGTGGTGGCGGTAAAATCTTAATTGGTTGACCGGTACGTGTGTGTGTATGTATGTGTATGTATGTGTGTGTACATGAGTGTATATGTGTGTATGTATGTGTATATGTGTGTGTATATATGTGTTTGTACATGAGTGTATATGTGTGTATGTATGTGTGTGTATATGTGTGTGTATGTATGTGTTTGTACATGAGTGTATATGTGTGTATGTATGTGTGTGTATGTATGTGTATATGTGTGTGTATGTATGTGTGTATGTATGTGTTTGTATATGAGTGTGTATGTATATGTTTGTACATGAGTGTATATGTGTGTGTATGTACGTGTTTGTGTGTATGTGTAGATGTTAGTGTGTGTTTATATATGTGTGTGCATGTGTATATGTGTATGTGTTTATGTATTTGTATCTATGTGTGTGTGTGTTTTGTAGGGTTACGAGTCGGAATCCCTTTAAGTGAGAGACCCCCCCCCCCCCCCCATCCCCACCCCTCCTCCACACCCACCCACCCCTCCAACACACAGTGGTGTGTGTATTGTGGCCAAGGTGGATTATATTAGTAGGGTGGGGTGTTGGCGGTTAGGGGATGGTGGTGGTGGTAGAGAGGATGGAGTGGTGGTGGTGGTGGTAGGGGTGGTAGGGAGGATGGGGTGGTGGTGGGGGTGGGGGTGGTAGGGAGGATAGGGTGGTGGTGGTGGGGGGTGGGGGTGGTAGGGAGGATGGGGTGGTGGTAGGGGTGGTAGGGAGGACGGGGTCGGGGTGGTGGTGGTGGTAGAGAGGATGGGGTGGTGGTGGTAGGGGTGGTAGGGAGGACGGGGTTGGGGTGGTGGTGGTGGTGGTGGGGGTGGTAGGGTGTTATCGAAGAAAAAACTCGGCGTGTCAAGATGGTGATACGCGATCGATTGGCGGGTGGGGTGGAGATAGTGTGGGGTGGGGGTAGTGTTGTGGGGCGGGGTGGGGGTGTGGGTTGCTGTGTGTAGTTAGTGGGGGACTGTTAGAAAAAAAAACGACAACAGATTAAGAATTGAAACACTTTGTGTTGGAGCTGGGGGTGGGGGGAGAGGTGGGGGGGTATACAGGGTGGGGTGTGGAGTAGAAGGGTAGATGTAGGGGGTGGTTGTGTGACTGGGTAGGGTATGGACGGGATTATGAGTGGGTGGGCGTGTTGTTGTTGATGATGGTGTTGATGATATTGGTGGTAGTGTTGGTGGTGATAACGATGGTGGTGGTTATGTTGGTGGTGCTGA
>OZ024765.1:2158425-2165925 GCA_964016885.1 Eledone cirrhosa | reverse complement strand
AACAATCAATAACAACAACAACCACCAGGTACAATCATAATAATAACAATAATAATAATTGGAACACTTCAAAAGGCATGCTTGCTGGGAACAGCAAGAACCCTCCGATACGTCCTGAATATCTGAGGCTGCAGGTAGCGGCTTGATATTCATTTCAACAAACTTTCCAGTTAAATAACATCAATGACTGAGACTCAAACAATAACAATAATGATAATCGATGTTATAATAACTGCGCTGTTTTTCCGTCCGTCCGTACGTCCGTCCGTTACGCTCACTTTATATAAAGAAGGGGAGTGCCAAGCGCGAGAGAGATGTACATAGATAGATAAAAGGAAATGTCAGTTCGGATCTAGCTGTCGAAACGGCCGGAGTTCAGTCGTCGGGGTCCTGAATCTTTTCCTATTACCCCATATATATTGTTAACCCCTATATTTATAATGCCAGTACTTTGTGGCGGTTTCAGTAGACCCTATACTCATACACATTTATATAAACCAGTCATGGGTAACCTGCGGCCCGCGAACCATTCTGAATGGCCCGCCTAAGTCACCTAAATGAAAACTTTTCAGTCGTAATTTATCTTTCTAGCATTTTTACAATCGAGGAAAACAACTTGAGTTACCGCCCTTTAAAAAAAAGATGTGGGTACGAATGTAAATTAACGCTTGCGGCCCGCCTGATGATGAGCCATAACGGTTGCGGCTCGCCTGATGATGAGCCATAACGCTTGCGGCTCGCCTGATGATGAGCCATAACGGTTGCGGCTCGCCTGATGATGAGCCATAACGGTTGCGGCTCGCCTGATGATGAGCCATAACGCTTGCGGCTCGCCTGATGATGAGCCATAACGCTTGCGACTCGCCTGATGATGACCCATAACGCTTGCGGCCCGCCTGATGATGAGCCATATCGCTTGCGGCTCGCCTGATGATGAGCCATATCTCATACGGCCTGATTCTCGAAAAGGGTTGCGCATGCCTGTTCTAAACCTTACATATATTGTAAACCCCTATATTTTTAATGGTTACTATGATATATATTCTCACACCTTGCGGCGTATCCCGACGTTGGTATGTCGGTCCCTACAGACTGTGCTATTACCCTGTTCCTATACTAATTTCCGTTTCCTCTTTTCACAGATTTCGTCCAGAATTGTCGAAGTTACCCGACATGGATCGAGGAAGAAGGTAAGTTTAACTCACCTCTTCTCATTTTACCCTCCAATATAGGAATATAGAAATGTAGGAATGTCTTACTGTACAAGAAACAAGCTTTGCCGTATCGGTAGAGCATCGGACACCATGCTTTTCAGCATAGAGTCACGGCCCTTTGCGTTCTGAGTTCAAATCCCGCCGAGGTTAACTTTGCCTTTCATCATTACGAGGTCGATAAAAAGTACCAGTAATACACTGGGATTAATTTAATCAACTTTCCTCTCCCCCCAAATTACTGGCCTAGTCCGACCCTCTACCTATTATAGGCTGAAGGCCAGCAATTTTGAGGGAGGGGGAAAGTCTATTAAATCCATCCCCAGTGTATTACTGGTACTTTATTTTATCGACCCCATAAGGATGGAAGGTAAAGTTAACCTCGACGGGATTTGAACTCAGACCATAAAGGGCTGTTGATTTCTACTATAGGCACAGGGCCAGCAATTTTGAGGGGCGGGGGAAAGTCGATTAAATCAACCCGCAGTAAATTACTGGTACTTTATTGTATCGACCCCGTAAGAATCCACAATCCACATTCTGTCAAATGATAATAACAATATATATTGTGTATTTGCAGTATCGCGGCTTATGGGCACCAGCTCGTGCGCCATGTCTCCCATGCAAACCTCCATGAACCATGTGAACATGTCAGCGCTAGGAGGGTTGGACCAGAAGCCCCCCGGTGTCCAGTTCCCCATAACGCAACGACGGAAGCGGAGGGTGTTGTTTTCTCAAGCACAGGTTTACGAGTTGGAACGTCGGTTCAAACAACAGAAATATTTATCAGCCCCTGAACGGGAACATCTTGCCAGTATGATCAATTTGACCCCAACACAGGTATGTATGCATATATATATATATATAGGAACGAGTAGGACCCCGACGGCTGAGCTCAAGCCGTTTCGACGGCTAATTCTGAGTCCAGAATTAGCCGTCGAAACGGCTTGAGCTCAGTCGTCGGGGTCCTACTCGTTCCTATTACCCACTCCACTACCCTAAGTATTGAGTACTTTGGTGTGTTATGTTCCACCTGGTTCCTTACCACATTTTCTTCGTTATATATATATATATATATATATATATATATATATATATATATATATATATATATATCACGATAAATTAACGGAGGCATGGGCCCTCGCCATTCCCTGTAAATAATGTGTTCAAAGGAGAAGAGATCCTGAGCTCTTTAAAATACAATATGTTGAAAAGGTAACACACCAGAGAGAGATATACAGTGCGCTATCAATAATACAGGGAAAAGCCACCAGTGTATGGACTCTATAACCTATGAAAGGCAGACTATAGACACGATAATTAAACATATAAATTAAAGGGTAAATAAATACCTCTATAACTATAGAGGTATTTATTTACGCTTTAATTTATATTTTTAATTATCGTGTCTATAGTCTGCCTTTCATAGGTTATATATATATATAGGGAAATGTTCAAGACCCCGACGGCAGAGCTCAAGCTCAAGCTCAAGCCGTTTCGATGGAAATAGTCGTCGAAACCGCTTGAGCTCTGCAGTCGGGGTCTTGAACATTTTCCTATCACCTACTCTACTACCCTAAGTATTGAGTACTCTGGTGCGAAATGGTCCACCTGGTTCCTTAACACACTTCCTTCGTTATATATATATATATATATATAAGGATACGCAGACTATCTATGTGCCTATCTAATCTATCTATCTATGTGTCTTTGTTTTGCCCCCTTTTCTTGTGCGCCCTTGTGACAAATAAAGAAATATATCTACCTATCTATCTGCCTATCTATCTACCTATCTATCTATCTTCACCTCGAGTCCCTTCAGGCGCTCGCAACTCTCTACCAAGCGGAAACGGCAATCAGCGGAGACTCCACTTCGACATTCTATAGGGGATCAGTCGAGGATAAGTGTGACGACGTTCTCGGGGTAACTCTAGGCATGGAGGAGGACGAACTGACCAGTCTGTTCGGGAGGACTTTCCGTCCAGGGCCTATGGATAACTTGCAGGGGTCTCTGGCCTGGAAGTGCTACCGAGGAGCTCTACCAGTTCGAGACAAAATCTACAGGCACGGACGCCCTGACAGAGATCCTGCCAAAAGGACCTGTCCAAGATGCGGGCAGGACATCGAAACCGTTCTGCACGCAATTGTTCAGTGCCCAGGGATGACCGACCTGTGGAATTATTCAAACACCTTTCTCTTCGAACAACAACTCATCCCCTTCTTTAAGTACCACTTAAGAAGGAAGGTGAGAGTGGAGAGAGAGGTGCTACACCCCAGTAAATTCGCTGAAAGGTGGGTGAATGTCGCGAAAATAGCCCGAGTGAATGGGCCTTCTCTGTATATAAACTCTGTATATAAACCTTGTCAATTGAGGAAGATAAACAGAGGGAAGACAGGAACACCTACAAAACGTGTTCCTGGTGTTGAGGGTTGTTCTATCCACGGGGTGTAAAACAACCCCGCAGTAGCGTTCCGCCCCTATTGGGGATTTCGATTACAGTACTAGACACTTGCAGACCACCATGTTGGTAGATCCTGATATATGTGTGAGTGTGTGTATGTGTGTTTATGTATATACTATATATATATGTATATACATTTATACTATATACATATATATATATATATATATATATATATATATATATATATATATATACATTTATACTATATACATATATATATATATATATATATATATATAGTGTGTGCATATGTGTGTATATACGTATATACTGTTTGCATATACACTATATATATATATATAGTGTATATACTGGGTATGTATATATATATATATACAGTGTGTATATATGAAAAATAGAGTGTATAAAATGTGTATGTATATATAATGTGTATATATAGTATGTATATAATATGTAAATAGAGTGTGGATATACTGTGTATATATAATAAATGTATATACTGTGTGTATGTAGATATAGTGTGTGTATATAATATGTATATACAGTGTGTATATTGTGTATATACAGTGTGTATATAATGTATATATATTGTGTGTACTTAGAGATTGACTCAGAGAAGTCACCGTGGACGATCAAACAAAAATGGCGTCGTTGACAATCCTTTCAGTCATTACTACATATCACAGTTGACTCTCACACCTCTACTACTGCTACTGCTACTACTACTACTGTTACTACTACTACTACTGCTGCTACTACTACTACTGCTGCTACTACTGCTAATGCTACTACTACTACTGTTACTACTACTGCTACTGCTGCTGCTACTACTACTACTGCTACTACTGCTGCTGCTACTACTACTACTACTGCTGCTACTACTACTACTACTGCTGCTACTACTACTACTACTGCTACTACTGCTGCTGCTACTACTGTTACTGTTACTGCTGCTACTACTACTACTGTTACTGCTGCTACTACTACTACTGCTACTACTACTACTACTGCTACTGTTACTACTACTACTACTACTGCTGCTGCTACTGCTACTACTGCTGCTACTACTACTACTACTACTGCTACTATTACTACTGCTGCTACTACTACTACTACTGCTACTACTACTACTACTACTGCTACTACTGCTGCTGTTACTACTGCTGCTACTGCTACTACTACTGGTGTTACTACTACTACTACTACTACTACTATTGCTGTACTACTACTACTACTACTACTACTACTACTGTTGCTACTACCACCACCACCACTACTACTACTTTTACAATTTCTATTTAATCTGTTTAATTTCTCTTTACCAATTGTGTTGTTCAGGTAAAAATCTGGTTCCAGAACCATCGTTACAAGTGTAAACGTCAGCAGAAAGACAAGGAAAAAATGGAACAACAGAACCAGGTACAACAAAGTAGTCAAAGTCAACAACAGTCGACAGGGAACCGCTGTCAGTCGTCACCGCGACGAGTGGCAGTACCCGTCCTGGTCAAGGACGGCAAACCGTGCACGTCAGGCAGCGGCGGAGACAACTCGCCATGTCACAACAACAGCGGCGGCAACCAGCAACAGCAGCAACAGCAAGGCTCGGGAGGAGGAGGAGGTGGTGTCGGCGGCGGCGGCGGCGGCGGCGGAGGAGGAGGAGGAGGTGGCGGAGGGGGCGGTCACGTGGGACACCAAGTGAACAACTCGAGTTCCGGCGGCGGCGTTTCGTCGGGCGGCGGCGGCGGAAGCGGTTCGCTGCAGATACCGCAGCACGTGTCGAAACTCCAGCAACAGCACACGAATGGGGGAGGCCTCGGGGGAGCGGGCGGTTTGAACCCAGGAAGCATGTCACAATCTCACCTACATCACGGACTAGCGTTCGCAAACACCAGCCTAAACGGCACATCACCCTACATCTTGAATGGAAGGACTTGGTAGTTGTGCAGTACACAAACAAACATACAAACATATATTCATATAAATATATATATATATAAACAACAACAAACATACAACCAACAACAACAAATATACAAGCAAGAACAACAACAACAACAACAATAATAATAATAATAATAATAATAATAATAATAATAATAATAATAATAATAATAATAATAATAATGGTTTTTGATTTAGGCACAATGGTGAGCAATGAGGGACGTTGCAACACCAATAATAAAAATAATTATTATACCATCACCCCATCACAAACACCACAAAACAGGCCTAACTATCATCACCCCACCACCACCATCACCCCACCACCACACCACCATCACCACCATTAGCACCACCACCATTTCAATTCCAGATCTTTTGCCAAAATAAGACGCTTTATTTCATATGTTTTTTTTTTCATTCCTTTGTTTCACAGGTGTGTTTGGAATTCTTCCGTTTACAATCCGTTGTTATCTCCCCTTACACATTTTAGAAATATTTTTTCTAGATAATCTCTGCCTGGGACAGCCACTTTAGCCATTAAGAAGATACACTAGAACTGCTTAAATATATAGAGGACTGATAAGTGTCAAAAAGCCAGTACAATATGGTAAAAATATATAAAGGGTAAAGAATGACAAATAAATTAAAACAATGTAATGATTTACCTCCCAGTATATTTTAATATATTTCAGGGCTAATATCCCCTTCTCAAATGGGAAATAGAACAGTTATATATATATAAAAAAAAAAACCGCTGAGAATATATAAAAGGGCGAAGGATGACATAAAACAAAGATTGAAATAATTTGTGACAAATGGAAGCTTTCGCCGTATTTTTGACTAAAGAAATGTTAGCCTCATAGTGGGGTTTAATCTATCTAATCTAATCAGGCCGAGTTTACACTCGCAAATAAGAAAAAACCAGGGCCGTCCCTAGGAGCATTGGATTTAGTGTACTATCAGGGGTCACTGCTTCTCCTGAGGGTCAATAGTTCTCTTCTAACTCGAGCGGGAGCGCCTTTCCATTGTCAATTTACATTAATCATCTGCAAAGCCGCATTGTTCTCAGAACCACTACACCAGTCTTTCGATGTGTGCAGCTGGAACTACTGCCACCTATTGATTTGGCAGAATCGCAACTCATTTCTACAGCTGAGTAAACTTGAGGAACGTGAAATAAAGTGTTCTGCTCAAAGACCCAACACATCACCCGGTCCGAGAATCGAACTCATAACCTTTCGATTGCAAGCCCAATGCTCTAACCACTAAGCCATGCGCCTTCATTAAAAGCCCTCTAAAAATGGAAAAGGATGTCAATAATCATCCTTTTCCATGTTTAGCACTATCAGGCTAAAATTTCTTTAGTCAAAAATACGGCGAAAGCTTTTATTTCTAACAAATTTCAAAACTTGCTCGCTGTTTCAAAACAATGTAATGTTTTACACAGTATATTTCAAAGTTAAAATCCTCTTTTCAAATATTAAACGGAACCGTCTCCGTTTCACATTCGAAAAGGGGATTTTAACCTCGAAATATCATGTTGGAATTTTCTGTGTAAAACGTTACATTCTATGTTTAACTTGTCATCATTTTCCCTTTTATATATTTTAAACTGTTAGGATAACAGCATATATTTGCTTTAACGGTGACAGGGAAGTAGAATCGGTAGAGCATTGGATAACATGCTTTGCGGCATAGTCACGTCTCTTTACGATCTGAGTTCAAATCCTGCCAAAGTTAGCGTTACCTTTCATCCTTACGGAGTCGATAAAATAAAGTACCAGTAACACACTGGGGTCGATTTAATCGACTTCCCCCCTCCCCACCACCACCACCACCCACCACACCCCCAAATTGCTGGCCTTGTTCCGAAATCAGAAATCATTATTTTTATTGTTATTATTATTGTATGTTGT
>OZ024765.1:2145925-2155925 GCA_964016885.1 Eledone cirrhosa | reverse complement strand
CTAAAACAAACTTTAACAAAAAAAAAGAAAAAAAAATGAAAGAAAAAAACAATTATCATCATCAATCACGTGATGTAAAATTTTTTTCGTTTTTTTTAAATTTTTTCCCCCCAGTCAGTCATTTTAAAATTCAAAATTTTAATGTTGTTTCCTGTTTTGCGTTGGTTATTATTATTTTTTAATTTATTTTTTTATTTTTATCTTTATTTTCTCAATTTTAATGTATTGTTTGTCGCAACTTCTGCCGGAAGGACCTTCTAAAACGCCACCTTTCGGTGAACACAGGACAGAAACACTTTCCCAGTCCCTTTTGGAGCTATGCTCCAAGCCACAACAGTAATTTGGAACGCCATCAATATGTACACAGCAACAAGAATAGCAACTCTTACGATCATGCCAGCATTATGAGGGTCGGACGCCATGCTTTGCAGCATAGAGTACGGTTCCTTACGGTCTAAGTTCAAATCCCACTGAGGTTAACTTTTCCTTTCATCCTTACGGGGTCGATAAAATAAAGTACCAGTAATACACTGGGTAATTGCTGGCCTTGTACCAAAAGTAGAAACAACTATTAATAACAATAGATGGAAAAATTCACTCAAATTTCACGAGCTATACCTTAACAGGGATATATACATATATCCCTGCTAAGGTATACCTTGTCACATTTGGAGTTGTTGCTCCACATGTCCCCTGTAAGCCGAAGATGAAGGTTTATATCTCGGGTATGTCACTATCTTATACATCAAACGTTGTAGTTTATCTGATGAAAGCATACCATAATTTGGTATCCTTGAAATACGTATAATAAAATAAATATGATGCCTTAGTGATATTTACCATTTATTACTATTAATAATATTATAGTTGTTTCTACTTCTGGCACAAGGCCAGCAATTACTCCAGTGTATTACTGGTACTTTATTTTATCGACCCCGTAAGGATGAAAGGCAAAGTTAACCTCGGCGGGATTTGAACTCAGAATGTAAATAATAATTGTTTCTCCTTTTGGCACAAGGCCAGCAATTATATATATATATATATATATATATATATATATATATAGGAACAAGTAAGACCCCGACAGCTGAGCTCAAGCCGTTTCGACGGCTAATTCTGGACTGAATTAGCCGTCGAAACGGCTTGAGCTCAGCCGTCGGGGTCTTACTGGTTCCTATTACCTACTCTACTACCCCAAGTATTGAGTAATTTCGTGCGTTATGGTCCACCTGGTTCCTTACCACATTTCCTTCGTTATATATATATAACGAAGGAAATGTGGTAAGGAACCAGATGGACCATAACGTACCAAAGTACTCAATACTTAGGGTAGTAGAGTGGGTAATAGGAACAAGTAAGACCCCGACGGCTGAGCTCAAGCCGTTTCGACGGCTAGTCCAGAATTAGCCGTCGAAACGGCTTGAGCTCAGCCGTCGGGGTCCTACTTGTTCCTATATATATATATATATATATATATATATATTTATGCGATGAAATACCAATGATGGTTGGCAAATCACTGATGAGGGACTCATTTTATAATATGTAACCCAAGTGCAACCATGCAGTTTTCCTCTTTCTTCCCATGTTTTATATATATATATATATATATATATATATATATATATATATATATATATAGAGAGAGAGAGAGAGAGAGAGAGAGAGAGAGAGAGAGAGAGAGAGAGAGAGAGAGAGAGAGAGAGATTACAAGAATAGATGAGAGAAAGAATTCGCCGCCCCGAACAAGGCCCTAGCCTATTTATGAAAGGTAAGTTTCTCGTAAGGTTCTGCTGGTATGTTTTTCTGAAAGATAGCTGAACCGACTGATATGGTAGAGAATAGCACGAGGATATCACACAGGCAATACTACAAAATAGGTGAACCGAGTATATACAGGATAGCATAGAGCTGATATCATATATGGTGTAATGAAATATAGGTGAGGTGTTATATACAAGGATAGCACACGTGACACGCTGATATGTTGGCGAAGTGTGACCGTGAAGCATATCATACAGACGCTATGAAATATAGATGAACTGTCACGTAGAGGGATATCACACAAGACACCATGAAATATAAATGAAATGTGAGATATAGGGATATCACACGAGATACCCTGAAATATTGGTGAACTGTGATATAGAGGGATAATATAAAGGATATTAGAAGGATATCACACAGGACACACTGAAATATAAGTAAACTCCGATATACAGGAATAATATAGAGGATATTATGAGGATATCACACACGACAGTCTGAAATATAAGTGAACTGGGGTATAGATGGATAATGTCACAAGGATATCACACGCAACAGTCTGAAATATAAGTGAACTGGGGTATAGATGGATAATGTCACAAGGATATCACACGACATCTTGTAAACATGGCAACTGAGACATTGGGTTGTCAAGTATGAAATTTGTAGAAAATTGTTTGGGTTTTTTTTTTGTCTACAAATTTCTACAGATTTCGTACTTGACGACCTAATACACAAAGATAATCGCTATTGAATCTCTATACACAAAGATAATCTCTACATCTCTTATATCCTCTGATCTCTGAGTTCAACTCTCGCAGAGGTAAACTTTGCATTTTATTAATTCAAAGTTGATTTTTTAAAATGTACCAGTCAAACACTGGGGTCGAGTCTTCTTCTATATCACTTTCTCACTTCCATTCTCTAACCCTCTATCCTTCCATGGACGAAATCTGTTCTATTCAAACCTGGAGAGAAGAAGTTATTCCGGGTTGAGTCGGAGGTAACCACAGTAAGTAAGGTACTCAATACATAGCAGAGTATAAAAGTTTTAATATAGATGAGATTCTACAGGACTAGAACTGTTTCATTCCTGATGAATTCTCAAGAATGAAACAGTTCTAGTCCTGTAGAATCTCATCTATATATATATATACGTATATATATATATATACGTATATACATATATATATATACGTATATACATATATATATATATATATATATATATATATATATATATATATATATATATATATATATATATATATATATATATATATGAAGTAATTCCGTCGGAAAAGTCCAGGAAAGAAGAGTGCTCTATGTAGGTAACAGAGCTTAATAGTTATGTAATAAACAACATAAGGCAATTATTCCATTTACCAGTGGTTTCTTAAAAGCAAAAAAATTTTGCTTTCAATCCTCAGAATGAAAAAATCCTGGTCTGTTTATTGAATTTGGATTTTAACTGGACTCAGAATTCGGGTCCACAATTAGCCGTCGAAACGGCTTGAGCTCAGCCGTCGGGGTCCTACTCGTTCCTATATATATATATATATATATATATATATATATATATATATATATATAAACATGTTTAGATGAGTATATACAGAGAGAAATAGATAGATACATACATTTTTGATGAGTTGTATTGCACCTCAGCACTGTACGCAATATTTTCATTATTATTATTGTATACACACACATACATAAATACATACATACATGCACAAACACACACACACACACACACACACACGCACACACACACACACACACACACACATATATATATATATATATATATATATATATACCCAATTGGTGATATTTTGACCACACCACTTCAATAGACATGTTGCTATATATACACCAACGTCCATCTATTATCCAGTTGTTTGTAATATTATTAGATGGTCACGTGGTCAGGGATAATGTCGTGTCCGCCATATTTCCACCACTTCATACACTCTACGTAACATTAAAAACCACACTTTGGAAGGTCAACACATTCCAGCTATGCGCATGTGTGTATATATATATATATATATATATACATACAGACATAGAGATATACATATATATATATATACATATATACACATATGACACACATATATACACATATATATATATATGTGTGTGTGTATGTATGTACAAGCAGATATGTAGATCCATACATGCATAAACGAGTGTGTATGTACGTATATATATATATATATATATATATATATATATATATATATATATATATATATTAATAAATGGAAACTATATTTATAAAACCATATTTATTTTGTTATACATATTTCAAGGGCAACCAAGGCAAATTATGGTGCGCTTTCATCAGATAAAATACAGATTTGTTTTATAAATAAATATTGACATACACGGAAAAAGACAACCTGAACGCTTGGAGCTTCCTGGATAAATAAAATAAAATAAAATAAAATAAAATAATTATGGCTTTATAAATATAGTTTCCATTTATTAATATATTGTGTATTTACTCCACTAAACTGTTGAGTGCTTTATATCAGTTATAAAATTGTTTAAGATTGTTGAATCCCAACAAATTAAATATAACCTCTGCATATATATATATATATATATATATATATATATATATATATATATATATATATATATATATGAATAGGTATGTATATATATATATGTATATATACATATGTATATATGTATATATATATATGTCATGTATATATGTATATATACATATGTATATATATATAAATGTATATATATATATATAAATGTATATATATATATATATATATGTATATATATGTATATAAATATATATGTCGTATATATACATATATATATGTATATGTATATATATATATACATATATATGTATATATATATATATATATATATATATATATATATATATATATGTCAAATACATGTATGTATATATATTTTATATATATATATGCATATATATATGTATATATATTTACATCAATATATAAATGTGTAGCAGTAGTAGTAGTAGTAGTAGTAGTAGTAGTAGTAGTAGTAGTAGTAGTAGTAGTAGTAGTAGTAGTAGTAGCATACACATGCCCAAGGGACTGAGCATATATATATATATATATATATATATACACACATACAAACACACTAACACACATATATATAATAACACGCACATTCACACACTCACTCTGACACACACACATGGGTACACACACACGTGTGTGTACCCATTCACACAAAGAATTATGTAATGACATCTACATGTTTGTATAGATATATAATTAAATTTAAGTGAGTGTATATATATATATATGTCTGAGAGTGTGTTTAATTAAGTGACTGTATATATATATATATATATATATATATATATATATATATACACACATACATATATATATATATGTATATATATGTACATATATATATATATATGTATATATAGATATATATATATATATATATGTGTATGTATGTATATGTATGTATACATATATATATATATATATATATATGCATATATGAGGGTATGTATGTACACATATGTACATATATATATGTGTGTGTGTGTTTGTATATATATATATGTGTGTGTGTGTGTATATGTATATGTATATATATATATATATATATATATATATGTAGTATGTATATATATATATATACACATTGTAGAGTGTGTCGTACAGACTAGGTATCTCGGTGTATACACACGTGCTGTCATATATATATATATATATATATATGAGTGGATGTGTGTGTACATACTCTCACATATATACGTATTTCTCTATATATATGTATGTCTGTGTCAGAGTGTGTGTATGTGTGTGTCTATATGGGTGTGTCAGTATGTGTGTGTCCATGTGTGTGTGTGTTAGCGAATGTGTGTCCGTGTATGTGTGTATATGGCCACGTCTATGTGTGTGTGTCTGTGTGTGTGTGTGTGTCTGTGTGTGTGTGTATGTCAGTGTGTGTGTGTGTATGACCATGTTTGTGTGCTAGTGTGTATCTGTGTCAGTGTATGTGTGTGTGTCAGTGTGTTTGCATCCATGTGTGTGTGTGTGTGTTGGTGTGTGTGTTGGTGTGTGTTGGTGTGTGTGTGTGTGTTGGAAGTCAAACCGGATATTTGGCAGCTGTTAACTTGCACCTTCTCCACCAGATGTCACTGTACGTCTTAACCAATCAACTTACCTGGTGGTGTATAATCCCTCACTGGATTAACTCAAATATACACTCAGTCCACTTACACCACCACCACCACCACCACTACACCACTACACCACCACTACACCACCACCACCACTACACCAGCACCACCACACCACCACCACCACCACCACCACCACTACACCACCACCACACCACCACCACCACCACCACTACACCACCACCACCACTACACCACCACCACCACCACTACACCAGCACCACCACTACACCACCACCACCACCACCACTACACCACTACACCACCACTACACCACCATCACCACTACACCAGCACCACCACACCACCACCACCACCACCACCACCACTACACCACCACCACCACTACACCACCACCACCACCACCACTACACCACCACCACCACTACACCACCACCACCACCACTACACCAGCACCACCACTACACCACCACAACCACAACCACTACACCACCACCACCACTACACCACCACCACCACCGCTACACCACCACCACCACCACCACCACAACCACTACACCACCACCACCACCACCACTACACCACCACCACCACCACCACACCACCACCACCACAACCACTACACCACAACCACTACACCACCACTACACCACCACCACTACTACTACTACTACTACCACTACCACCACTAACAACACCATCTGTACTACATGCACCATACACCATTACTACCACCAACACCACATACATCATCACTGCCATCACCATCTGTGTGACATACACCACCGCCACCACCACCACCAATAATAACAACAACAACAACAACACCATATACTTTCTCTTTCTCTCTCAATCCTTTCGAAATGAAACACAAGAAGAAGAAGAAGAAGAAGAAGAAGAAGAAGAAGAAGAAGAAGAAGAAGAAGAAGAAGAAGAAGAAGAAGAACAACAACAACAACAACAACAACAACAACAACAACAACAACAACAACAACGACAAAAGGGAAAGCGAGAAAGAATGTAAAAGAAAAAGAGAGAGAGAAGAGAAAGAATGAGAGAAAGAGAGAGATATAAAGAAAGAGAGAAAGAAAGAGAGAGAAAGAAGGTGAGAGCGAGAGAGAGAGAGGGAGAGAGAGAGAGGGATAGAGAGAGAGAGGAAAAGAAAGAATGACAGAAAGAGAGAGAGCGAGATATATAAAGAAAGAGAGATAGAGAGAGAGAAAGAAATAGAGAATGAGAGAGAGAGGGAGAGAGAGAGAGGGGAAAAGAAAGAATGACAGAAAGAGAGATAGAGAGAGAAAGAAAGAGAGAGAGAGAGAGAGAGAGAGAGAGAGAGAGAGAGAGAGAGAGAGAGAGGGGTAAAGAAAGAATGACAGAAAGAGAGATAGAGAGAGAAAGAAAGAGAGAGAGAGAAAAGGTGATGGAGAAAGACACAAAATGGCCGAAGAAGAAGAAGAAAGACAGAAAATGGCATCTGAAGAAGGAGTTTGTATCCAAGTGAAATACCAAGTTATATAGAAATATAACATGGCTACTGATGTGGAATATATGTAGTTGGGTTAAAATGTCGGCTACCATTGAATGGTGAGACATTGGGGAGAGGGAATGGTATGGTAGTGGTATGATGTGGAGGTTGTTGGCATAGCATGGCTTAGGGGTGATTGAAGGTGTGATGGAGTGGGATGGTATGGTGGTTTGGTAGGATAGAAGATGGTATAGGTGAGTGATGGTATGGTATGGGATGGTAGGGTATGGTATGGGATGGTAGGGTATGTAATGGCTACTGATGTGGAATATATGTTGGGTTGAAATGTCTTCTACCATTGAATGGTGAGACATTGGCAGGGAATGGTATGGTAAGGTGGAGGATGGTATGGGATGCTGCTTGTTGGTATGGGTTGACATGGTGCTTGTTGGTACAGCGTGGCTTATAGGTGAGCGATGGAATTGTAGAGGATGGTATGGAATGGGATGGTATGGTGGTATGGGGTGACATGGAGATTGTTGGTACAGCATGGTGGTTAGAATGTCTCAGGAAAGAATCTCTGAATTGAGAGATGACAGCTCTGATACTATGGACATGTGGTTAGAATATCTCAGGAAAGAATCTCTGGATTGAGAGATCACAGCTCTGATACTACAGACATGTGGTTAGAATGTCTCGGGAAGAATCTCTGAATTGAGAGATCACAGCTCTGATACTACAGACATGTGGTTAGAATGTCTCAGGAAAGAATCTCTGAATTGAGAGATCACAGCTCTGATACTATGGACATGTGGTTAGAATGTCTCGGGAAAGAATCTCTGAATTGAGAGATCACAGCTCTGATACTATGGACATGTGGTTAGAATGTCTCAGGAAAGAATCTCCAAATTGAGAGATCACAGCTCTGATACTACAGACATGTGGTTAGAATGTCTCAGGAAAGAATCACTGATGTCTCGGGAAAGAATCTCCAAATTGAGAGATCACAGCTCTGATACTACAGACATGTGGTTAGAATGTCTCGGGAAAGAATCTCCAAATTGAGAGATCACAGCTCTGATACTACAGACATGTGGTTAGAATGTCTCAGGAAAGAATCTCCAAATTGAGAGATCACAGCTCTGATACTACAGACATGTGGTTAGAATGTCTCAGGAAAGAATCTCTGAATTGAGAGATCACAGCTCTGATACTACAGACATGTGGTTAGAATGTCTCAGGAAAGAATCACTGATGTCTCGGGAAAGAATCTCCAAATTGAGAGATCACAGCTCTGATACTACAGACATGTGGTTAGAATGTCTCGGGAAAGAATCTCCAAATTGAGAGATCACAGCTCTGATACTACAGACATGTGGTTAGAATGTCTCGGGAAAGAATTTCCAAATTGAGAGATCACAGCTCTGATACTACAGACATGTGGTTAGAATGTCTCGGGAAAGAATCTCTGAATTGAGAGATCACAGCTCTGATACTACAGACATGTGGTTAGAATGTCTCAGGAAAGAATCTCTGAATTGAGAGATCACAGCTCTGATACTACAGACATGTGGTTAGAATGTCTCGGGAAAGAATCTCCAAATTGAGAGATCGCAGCTCTGATACTACAGACATGTGGTTAGAATGTCTCAGGAAAGAATCTCTGAATTGAGAGATCACAGCTCTGATACTACAGACATGTGGTTAGAATGTCTCAGGAAAGAATCTCTGAATTGAGAGACCACAGCTCTGATACTACAGACATGTGGTTAGAATGTCTCGGGAAAGAATCTCCAAATTGAGAGATCGCAGCTCTGATACTACAGACATGTGGTTAGAATGTCTCAGGAAAGAATCTCTGAATTGAGAGACCACAGCTCTGATACTACAGACATGTGGTTAGAATGTCTCGGGAAAGAATCTCCAAATTGAGAGATCGCAGCTCTGATACTACAGACATGTGGTTAGAATGTCTCGGGAAAGAATCTCCAAATTGAGAGATCACAGCTCTGATACTACAGACATGTGGTTAGAATGTCTCGGGAAAGAATCTCTGAGTTGAGAGATCACAGCTCTGATACTACAGACATGTGGTTAGAATGTCTCAGGAAAGAATCTCTGAATTGAGAGATCACAGCTCTGATACTACAGACATGTGGTTAGAATGTCTCGGGAAAGAATCTCTGAATTGAGAGATCACAGCTCCGATACTACAGACATGTGGTTAGAATGTCTCAGGAAAGAATCTCTGGATTAAGAGATCACAGCTCTGATACTACAGACATGTGGTTAGAATGTCTCAGGAAAGAATCTCTGAATTGAGAGATCACAGCTCTGATACTACAGACATGTGGTTAGAATGTCTCGGGAAAGAATCTCCAAATTGAGAGATCACAGCTCTGATACTACAGACATGTGGTTAGAATGTCTCAGGAAAGAACCTCTGAATTGAGAGATCACAGCTCTGATACTACAGACATGTGGTTAGAATGTCTCGGGAAAGAATCTCTGAATTGAGAGATCACAGCTCTGATACTACAGACATGTGGTTAGAATGTCTCGGGAAAGAATCTCCAAATTGAGAGATC
>OZ024765.1:2133425-2140925 GCA_964016885.1 Eledone cirrhosa | reverse complement strand
TCCCCAAGTATAACAAACAAATATATATATATATATATATATATATATATATATATATAAATGAAAGGTATAGAAAACATTGTAGCAAAAAGCCAACAGTATTCCATAATATATAAGTGACTATAGCGTCAAAATGGGAAAAATAATTCAAACTCATCTCAAAGAGAATCAGGATATAGATTCATCCACAGAATTTAGTGAAATCCAGGGAAAAATCAATAGAGCCTTAACTCATATATATATATATTATATTCACACAAATATGAATGATATAGATATATATACATAGGAAAAGGTATGAACCCGACGGCAGAGCTCAAGCCGTTTCGACGGCTATTTCTGGACATAAATCAGTCCAGAAATAACCGTCGAAACGGCTTGAGCTCTGCTGTCGGGGTCATACCTTTTCCTATTACCCATTCTACTACCCTAAGTATTGAGTACTCTGGTGCGTTATGGTCCATCTGGTTCCTTACCACACTTCCTTTTTATATATATATATATACATATATATATCATTATCATATATATATGTATTATGTTGGTACCACAAAACATCCAGCCCGCACTGTAAAGTGGTCGTGTAGGTGTCACAACAAAAAGCACATATGTGTATATATATATATATATATATATATATATATATATATATATATATATATGTATATATATATATATATGTGTATATATATATATATATATATACGGAGAAGTTAAACTCCGAGGCATAAAAAGGTGAGGGCTGCCGTTGTATTTTCCGTGGCAAACATTTGCACCAACAATATCTGTCGTCAGTTCCCCAAAAACTGTGGTTGGTCCTACACAAACCTTCACCCCTTAAAACAAAACTTGGTGTGGGTAGTTCAAGATCAGTTCACTTTCTCACATTTAACTTTTGTTGGACACTCATACATCGGATATCGACGGGAGAGTCCATCATATATACACACATACACACACACACACACACACACACACATATATATATATATATAAACACACGCAGATGTGTGTGTTTACTTGCTCTCAGCCCCATCTGGTGATATGTGAAGGAGTGATCTTCTGACTGCTGCAGCAAACAAACATTGATTTTTTCACATCTGTGTTTGTGGCCAACACACATACATACACGTTTATATATATATATATATATATATATATATATATATATATATATATGCAGAGGTTATATTTAATTTGTTGGGAGACAACAAGCTTAAAGATTTTTATAACTGATATAAAGCACTCAACAGTTTAGTGGAGTAAATATACAATATATTAATAAATGGAAACTATATTTGTAAAACCATAATTATTTTATTATATATATTTCAAGGGCGACCAAGGTAAATTATGGTGCGCTTTCATCAGATAAAATACAGATTTGTTTTATAAATAAATATTTACATACCGGGGAAAAAAGACAACCTTAACTGTTGAAATTCGCTGGACGCTGGATAGTGGAGGTAATTGAGGGTGATACAGAGTTGTGAGTGTCAGAAACATTGGAAAAAAACAACGGTTTATTTAAATTAAACTGTTGGAAGAAAATAGATGTAAAAGGGAGAGAGACAAACAATTGAGAGGGAGAGAGATAGAGAAAAAAATATTTGAAATATATATAATAAAATAATTATGGTTTTATAAATATAGTTTCCATTTATTAATATATTGTATATATATATATATATATATATATATATATATATATATATATATATATATATATATATATATATATATATATATATATATATATATATATATAAGAAATTAAAAGATGGTTAAAAAAGTTCCATATATTTTATTATGTGCATTTCAAAAACAAATATCATTCTGGGACGATAGTTGCGTTCTCATCAGATAAAATAAGGTAACATGATATGATGCCTAAAAAACACTTGTGAATAAGAAAGTGTTTTTTAGGCATCATATCATGTTGGCAGTATCGGTAGAGGGTCGGACGCCATGCTTTCCAGCATAGTTACGTCCCTTTATGATCTGAGTTCAAATCCCGCCGAGGTTGACTTTGCCTTTCATCCTCACGGGGTCGATAAAATAAAGTGCCAGTAATGCACTGGATAATTGCTGGCCTTGTGCCTAAAGTAGAAACAATTATTTTATCTGATGAGAACGCAACAATCGTCCCAGAATGATATTTGTTTTTGAAATGCACATAATAAAATATATGGAACTTTTTTAACCATCTTTTAATTTCTTCTTATATATACTCCAGTCCAATAAACTGTTGAGTGCTACTTAACCGATATATGCATAGTTTTATTGTTCTACAATAAAACTCACCTCCTACATATATATATATATATATATAAAGATTCAGGACCCCGACGGCTGAGCTCCGACGTTTCAACAGCTAGATACAAACTCTGTTCAGATCTAGCTGTCGAAACAGCCGGAGCTCAGCCGTTGGGGTCCTGAATATTTTCATATTAGCCCTAAGTCCACTTGGTATCTTACCACACCTCCTTTGTTATATATATAGGAACGAGTAGGACCCCGACGGCTGAGCTCAAGCCGTTTCGACGGGTAATTCTGGACTAATATGTTCAGAACTAGCCGTCGAAACGGCTTGAGCTCAGCCATCGGGGCCCTACTCGTTCCTATTACCCACTCTTTCTAGTGAAACATAATTATATATATATATATATATATATATATATATATATATATATGTGTGTATATATATATATATATATATATATATATATATATATAATTATGTTTCACTAAATATAGTTTTTTAAAGAATTCCCTTTTCTTTAAACCCATCAACCAATGACCTCCACCCATCCCATTCACCAGCCTCTCCTACCACCAGAAAAGATATAAATACCACCATAAATACCACCATATTACTTGGACAGTCGGCATCCTTATTATGTCTCCCCAATGAAACAGTTCTAGTCCTGTAGAAGCCATTCCTATATATATATACAATCCTTATCAAGCCCTCTTCGGATTTTGGTCTTCATATTTATTACATATATATATATATATATATATATATATATATATATATATATATATATATATATATATATTAAGTAAGAATATTTCCGAAACAGCGAGTGGGTTTGAAATTATTAGAAATGTAAGCTATCGCCGTATTTTGACTAAAGAAATTAAAGAAATTATTTAGAAGAACCCTCGGAGAAATGGAAAAAGATGAGTATTGACGTACGTAGAAGGTAACAGAAATAACAACACAATCGGTACAGTATATGGAAGGTATAATAATAATGATAATAATGAAATTATTGTGTAAAGTGCTCAGGTGCACTACAACTCGTAAAAGGTGTATGTATAGTACATAGAATAATATACATTAGAATAGTATATATTAGGTTAACACTTGATATAGCAGGAAAAGGACGCTAGTCCTTCATCAGAAGAAAGAACGGGGAATAAGATAGATTGAAGGGATGGGCGGGCTGGAATTGGAACAAATGTCTTTAGATAAAAATGGCAGGTCCATTTATGTTGACATCTAAAGTGACAATATGTATTGCAGCTTTCTGTAAACTTTATTCCATATTTCAATTGTTTTCTCTATCGATCAGCTCGGGTTTGATTATGTGATCGGGTCCCGACTCTTCATCGATATTTCTTCAGATATGGGAGTTGACATGGGTGGTACCATCCAAACTGTTGACAACGTCCTGGTTTCGTTATATATACAGGTTGTTGGGTTATGGTGGGTGGGTGTGAGACGGGTGTGGGTAGATGGTGAGTAGTGGGTTTCAATATGGCGGAGGTGAGGAATAGATAGTATAGTTGTTTAGACAGATGGATATATAGATAGGTAGACATATAGAGGGGGGGAGTGGGGGAGAGAGAGGTGGCGGGTGACAGAGAGAGAGAGAGAGAGAGAGAGAGAGAGAGAGAGAGAGGCAGAGAGACAGAGGGGGAGAGAGACGGGGAGACGGAGAGAGAGAGAGGGGGAGAGAGAGAAAGAGAGAGAGAGAGAGAGAGAGACAAAGAGAGAGAGAGAGAGATAGACATAGTGACAGCCAGTGAGAAACAGAGAGAGATAGACAGAGAAACAGGGAGAGAGTGTGACAGGCAGGCAGACAGACAGACAGACAGAGATATACAGCGGGCGAGACAGACAGAGAGAGGGAGAGACAGATAGACAGACAGCCAGACAGATAGAGAGAGGGGGACAGACAGAGAGAGAGAGAGAGCGAGTGAGACACAGAGAGAGAGTGGAAGACAGAAAGACAGAGACAGAGATAGACAGCGAGAGAGAGAGAGACATACGCTAGAGAGAGAGAGACGGCGACAGACAGTGAGAGAGAGGGAGAGAGAGAGAGCAACAGACAGTGAGAGAGAGGGCGGGAGAGCGAGAGAGAGAGAGGGGGGGAGGAAAACCGACGGCCAAACAGATAGACCGCGTTCTCTAGATAATCGAACAGATATAATTTACATCTTGTTAAATGCCGCAACAGAAGTTCTGTTATACCGCGTTTAGGGTGGCAAAAAAAAAAAAAAAATCATCCAAGGGAGAGAACTATGTAATAATTGTTCTCCACCTTAGTTAGTAATTTCTAGGTTATTTCCCTTGAAAATAAACATTATTTATCAGACTTTCAGATAAAAGGCTGTCCCAAAAGAATCAATATTACATCATATTCAATTACATATTTAATTACATACTACATATGTTTCACTGCCGATCAGCTCGAGGTACGATCGATTATGTTAGTTCCTGACTCTGGAATCGAAAGCTTCTCAGATATGTGTTCTCACATGTAGATTTACGTCCAAATGTTGCTGAATCGTGAGACGCCCGACTTGTTATTTTGGATTGCCACACAATGGACATATATATATATATATATATATATATATATATATATATATATATAATAATAATTGTTTCTACTTTTGGCACAAGACCAGCAATTACCGAGTGCATTACTGGTACTTTATTTCATCGACCCCGTAAGGATGAAACGCAAAGTTAACCCCGGCGGGATTTGAACTCAGAATGGCAAGGGCCGTAACTCTATGCGTCAAAGCATGGCGTCCGACCCTCTACCGATACTGCCACACCATAATAATAATAATAATAATAATGGTTTCTTATATAGACACAAGGCCAGTAATTTAGGGGGAGGGGAAAGTCGATTAAATCGACACCAGTGTATTACTGGTACTTTATTTTATCGACTCCATAGCGTTGAAAGGCAAAGTTAACCTCGGCGGTATTTGAACTCAGACCGTAAAGGGACGTAACTCTATGCTGTAAAGCTTTCAGGTTAAAATATAGATAATAAATAAATAAATAAAAATTAATGCAGGGTAGTGTATTTCGTTTTGCTGTGATTTTCTAGAGAGTAGTTCCCCTTGGTTTCGTGCTTAGAAAATGTGATTTGTAAACGTGAAATTGCGAGTTTGATCCCCAGATGGGGGAATGCATTATGTCCTTGAGCAAAACAGTTTTTTCAGGGGAGGGGGGGGGGGGGTTTCTGCCAGGAGTTGTGACTGACAGATAGTATCAGTAATGGAAAGACCAATGGACACATTGTTTCCTTGGTCTGACCTGATGATCAGCTCCTTTCTTCTGCCAGGAGTTGTGACTGACAGATAGTATCAGTAATGGAAAGACCAATGGACACATTGTTTCCTTGGTCTGATCTGATGATCAGCTCCTTTCTTCTGCCAGGAGTCGTGACTGACAGATAGTTTCCTAACATTGTTTCCTTGGTCCGAATGAACGAGTTCTACCTGACTTGGTAAGCCAGTGAAGTCTGGGATCTTGTCGATTGTTAGAAAAATAATCCCCTTGAAAATACCCTTTATATATATATATATATATATATATATATATATATATATATATATATATATATATGAGATCGGCATGGAAGTCGGACCTTCGAAAAGACCTGAAAATTCGCCTCTTCATTGCTGTAGTGGAGTCTGTGCTGCTGTACTGGTCTGAGACTTGGACACTGACCAAGAAACTCACTCAGATGGTGGATGGGTGCTACACGAGAATGCTGAGGATGGCTCTGAACATTAATCAGTATACACGGAGGATGAAGAACTCAGGTCTGTATGGGAGCCTCCCAAACGTCAGCTCAAAAGTAGCACAGAGGAGACTGAGGTTAACTGGACATGCTCACCGACATCCAGAGTTGACACTGCACTCAGTAGTCATATGGGAGCCCCTGCATGGTCACACTAGAAGAGGGAGACCGAGGTTAACATATGTTGATGCCATAAGGACAGACTCTGGTCTCCGGGTGACGCAGGACATGGCAGTGATGATGAGGGACAGAGACCGCTAGAGAAAACTCGTCCATGGGTCTCGGGAATTTTATCCGCCCTATATATATATATATATATATATTAAAATAACAGATTAAAGTTTAAGCAAAGAATCGCTGCTTTCACCTAACGTTAAGGGTGAAAGTAGCGATTCTTTGCTTAAACTTTAATCTGTTATTTTAATAAATATTTGCTCTACGGTTCTGATATATATCTGATATATATATTTATCCTTATCGAGCCCTCTTTGGGTTTTAGTCTTCAAATTTATTATTATTACTATATCACCTACATCACCTTGACCAACCAGTCTGTCAGGCGCCAATCGGCGCCGCTGGTCACAGCCATAAGATAACGCCATCCCACTGGCTGGGCGGGCAGGCTGGTACTCATTTCTACAGCTGAGTAAACTGGAGCAACGTGAAATAAAGTGTCTTGCTCAAGGAAACAACACATCACTGGGTCCGAGAATTGAACTTACAACCTTTCCATTGCAAGCCCAATGCTCTAACCACTAAGCCAGGTGACTTCACTATTCACTATATTACTATATATATATATTCACTAAACCAACCACCCACCTATCTCCCTATCTAACCAACCAACCACCCACCTATCTCCCTATCTAACCAACCAACCACCCACCTATCTCCCTATCTAACCAACCAACCACCCACCTATCTACCTATCTGAACAACCAACCACCCACCTATCTACCTATCTAACCAACCAACCACCCACCTATCTCTCTATCTAACCAACCAACCACCCACCTATCTCCCTATCTAACCAACCAACCACCCACCTATCTACCTATCTAACCAACCAACCACCCACCTATCTACCTATCTAAACAACCAACCACCCACCTATCTCCCTATTTAACCAACCAACCACCCACCTATCTCCCTATCTAACCAACCAACCACCCACCTATCTCCCTATCTAACCAACCAACCACCCACCTATCTCCCTATCTAACCAACCAACCACCCACCTATCTACCTATCTAACCAACCAACCACCCACCTATCTCCCTATCTAACCAACCAACCACCCACCTATCTCTCTATCTAACCAACCAACCACCCACCTATCTACCTATCTAAACAACCAACCACCCACCTATCTCCCTATTTAACCAACCAACCACCCACCTATCTCCCTATCTAACCAACCAACCACCCACCTATCTCTCTATCT
>OZ024765.1:2120925-2128425 GCA_964016885.1 Eledone cirrhosa | reverse complement strand
TAGAAGATAGCGTGTTCGTGCTCTGTAACATATACACACACATCTATATATATATATATATAGTCTAAAAAAATCCATGTCCACTCGGACAAAACTGGTAACTTGTATCATATGGATATTGAACATTATAATGAGTTCATATATAAAGAACTCAGAAAAAGTTATAAAAAATCTAATAATGCGTCACTCACCAACATCAACAACAAAACACACAACATAGTAAAAAAACTAAATATTGAAGATAGAACTGAACCTTTGGCATTGAGAAGTCCACACTTCAACCTGAAAGATCACAAATCTAACTTTAACTCTAATCCTTCTATTAGACTTATATGTCCCTCCAAATCAGATATTGGAATAATTAGCAAAAAAATTTTAGATAGAGTCATCCCACAAATAAGAAAATACGTTATTTTACCACTCTGGGAAAACACCTCCCAGGTAATTAATTGGTTTAAAAATATTAGGTGTAAATCTTCTGCTTCTTTCCTACAGTTTGATATAGATAACTATTATTCTTCTATATCACCCATACTCCTGAACAAAGCATTAATATTTGCTAAAAATAGATCTAATTTAACTTCGGATGACATTAACATTATTACACATGCTAGACAAACACTTATTGAATTTCAGAATGAATACTGGACCAGAAACACTTATAGTAATCTTTTTGATATTACTATGGGTTCAAGCGATTCTGCCCAAATTACTGATCTTGTGGGCCTCTTTCTCCTTTTCAACATAAATGCCTCTTTTCCCCACCTCAAAGGTGGTTTATATCGTGATGACTGTCTTCTTCTTTCTAACAACCTTAGCCTTTCAGAAATCGAAAAAAACAAAAAACATATTAGAACTTTCCTTAAGGACTATTATAATCTTAATATTACTTTTGAAAAAACAAGTAAAGTAGTAAATTTCCTAGATATAACTTTAGATTTAGCTACGGGTATATACCAACCTTACCATAAACCTAACCAAAACTTACATTACATACACTCACAATCTAATCACCCTAAATCTATCCTTAAAAACCTTGCATATAATATATCACTTAGAATTTCTAACCTTTCTTCTAACCAAGATGTATTTGATAAAAATGCGACCTTTTATAATGAAGCTCTAGATAGAAGTGGCCACAAAAATAGATTAGAGTATATAACTTCTACTAAAAATACTGAAAACATACAGCATAATATTACCAACAAACACCAAATGAAAGGTACACACCTAAATGCCACCCACAGTATACCCCAAAATACTAAATCTTCTAATATAAAGTATAGTAACCCTCAAAAAACTACTCATCATAAGACTATAATAAATATTAATAATAAAACTCCTAATAAAAAAGATAAAACACCTAAATCTACAAATATAACTAAAAATAGTCGTGGTGAGATCATTAACATTATTCCTCCTAGTAAAAATCATGATACAACATATAAAAATAATAAAAATAATAAACAACATAGAAACCGTAATAGACGAGTTACTTGGTATAATGCTCCTTTTAATTTACAAGTTAAGGATAATATTGCTAAAAAATTTTTTTATATCCTTGAGAAAAACTTCCCGCCAAACCACAAATACCATCAAATCTTAAATAGGTCTACAGTTAAATTCTCATATTCTACAACAAATAACATAAAACAAAATATAAGTGCATATAATGCATATAAATGTAAGAAAACTATAAGTATACCACCAGTACATCAAATTAACAATAATATCTCCTCAAATACAGAATTAACGAAAGGATGTAACTGTAGAAACAAAACAAACTGCCCATTAAAAGGGAATTGTCTTGTTAACAACATAGTCTATAAATGTAATGTTAAAACTAAAGATTCTATTTGCTCATATATAGGAGCTACCTCTAACAATTTTAAGACAAGGTATAATACCCACAAACATAGCTTTAAAAATGCCGCACTGGCTAATACAACATCTCTAGCAGAAAAAATCAATAGTTATAAAAATAAAAATATAAAATATGATTTGACCTGGAGTGTGCTCAAAAGAGCCACCCCTTATCAAAATAATAGAAAGGAATGTAGATTATGTTCCCAAGAACTATTTGAAATAATGAAGTCTAGGGATATCTTATTAAATAAAAGACAGGAATTAATTATATCGTGTAATCATAAACTAAAAAAAACATTTAAATATTATAAACCTAATTAATAACATTATTCTAGAATTTAATTTAATTTAAATGTTAGTTAACCTATAAATTTAATTTAATTAATATTTTATTACAGATGAGAAAATATTATGTAATCATTAATTTTGAAAAACCTTTAAATATTACTAATATATATTCAGTAATTTAATTTATAGATTAATTTTAACTTATTTTAACCTTTTATTATAATTTTTTTTAATTTAGTTTAACCTTTTATTATAAAATTTTTTTTATTATAATTCTTTTACAGATAAAATATAACAAAATAATATCATGTATCCTATGACGGAGAAAGAATTTTTAGTATTATTGACCTAATTAATATACAATTTGGAAATATATTTATTATTTGGTTTTAGCTTTAATCAACCTAAAACTTTAATTTTAATTTTAATTTGCTTAAAATTAGTATCCTTGTACAGACGAATTGCAGAATTTCATGTAATCATAGAATGAGAGGTGTTTTTGGATATATACCTAGTTAATATATTCTGTGCAAATTTTTTGAAAAAGATATGTATATCTATATGTATATGTATATGTGTGTATTGTATGTGTATCTGTACGTATATTTATGTGACTATATATGTATGTATGTGTGTATATATATGTATATATATATATATATATATGTGTATGTATATGTATATGTATGTGTATGTGTATGTATATGTATGTGTATGCGTATTAATTTTGATTTTTATTTGCATATAATTATATTATGCTATTGATGAAATACAATATCTGCTTTATGTATTGTATACCTAATTAACATATACTAATTAACATATACTATTGAAATAAATATATAATTTTTAACTTAGTTAACATATAATTTATATGCTACTACCGATGTAATACTTTATTTTATTTTTATTTGGGTTTCTTTTCCCTATTATTAACTTTAATTTAGTTATAATGTAATTAATAATCTACTACTGTTTGACTTCATAATTCTGCTTCAAATATTATAAACCTAACTAATTTACACCTTGGAAATCAATATGTTGACTATCTTTGGTTTAGTTGACATATGATTAATGGTATACTTTTTTATTTTGTGATGCATAGATTTCATATTTCCTAGCATTGAAAATATGTAAGAACATACATTGAATTAAGATATGGAAAATATTATAGGTTTCTTGAAACATATATTTACTTTGATCCCCTTCTCCAAACCCCCCCTTTCCCCCATACTATTATCATCTGTTTTTGTAAGTGTATATGTATGAATATATGGGTAGATGGGTGTCTATATAGTTTTTTTGGTATTTATTTCTAGATATAAAAATACATATATGAGCATGTAAATATGAATGTAAGATTGAGTGTGTATATATGATTGTATATACATATGTATGTATATGTATGTATATATATGTATTATATATGTACGTGTATGTGAATGTGTGGTATATATATGTGTAGGTATATGTATATATGTGTGTGTATGTGTATGCTTGTATATAGGAATATATATGTGTGTATATATGTATATATGTATATGCGTGTTTGCATGTATGTGTATATGGGTTCTGTATATATTTGTATGTCTCTCTATTTATATGTTTATCTTCGTATCTATGTGATATATGTGTGTGTGTGTGCATGTATACATATGTATGTGTTTGTGTGTGTTTGTATGTGTGTGTGTATATATATGTATGTATTTGCGCACACTCACATACACATATATATATATATATATATATATATATATGTGAGTGTGTATGTGTGTCTGTATGTGTGTGCGTGTGTATATATGTGTATATATATATATATATGTGTATGTATGTGTATGTGTGTGTATATAGATATATATATATATATATATATATATATATATATATATATATGTGTATATAGGTGTCTATGTGTGAATATATGTCTTTATTCGTATGTGTGTATTTATATATGTTTATATTTAGGTGTATGTATGTATGTGTATGTATGTATGTATATGTATGTGTATGTATGTATATGTGTATATGTGTGTATATATATGTATATATATATATATATATATATATTATTCTTTATTATTATTGTAATATAACTTATGTGTATATGTGTATAAGTGAGGTTGTGTATGTATATATACTGTGTGTATATATAAGGGTAATGAAATGTATATATATATATATATATATATGTATATGTGTGCATGTCTGTATTTTATGTGTGTGTGTATATATATATATATGTGTATGTGTGTATATATGTATGTATATATGCATATATGTGTATGTGTGTGTATGTTTATATATATATATATATATATATATATATATATATATATATACATCTGGATGTTTGTATGTGTTTTCATGGTGGTATGAGTGTGGGATATATATGTTTATGTATAAGTATATGTATGTGTATGTATATATATATGAGTCTATGTGTGTGTGTGTATATATATGTGTATATATATATATATATATATATATATATATATATGTGTATGTGTGTATGTGATGCGCGTGTGTGTGTCCGTATTTTTATCTTTTTATATGTGTATGTGTATGTTCGTGTAAATGTATGTGTGTGTATGACAGTATAGGTATGTGTGTATGTATGTATGTGTAGATATCTCTATGTGCGCGTACATGTATGTATGTGTATGTATATCTGTATGCGTATGTACATTATATTATATGTAATATATTTTATTGTTTTTATTTTTTTATTTTTCATAATTTATAGATACATTTATATTAGGCTGTCTGGTCTGACAACCTAATACTGACCCCTCCCCCCCCCTCCCACCTAATTTCTGTATCTTGATCTTGAAATGTGTGTACCAGTGTGTTTATGTGAGTGACTTAATTTCTATTTGCTTATGATTTTATATCCACATATATAAATGTGAGTGGGGGGTGTGTGTGTGTTTGTGTGTTCGTGGTTATGTGTATATTTATATATATACGCACATGTATGTGTGATTATACTGATATGTGTGAGTATGAAAAAAATATATTTATATGCTTGACTACATAAGTATCATTGCGTATCTTATCAGCGCATTAAGCTTACAGAGATATTAACCTTGAAATTTTTTATTTGCATCCATCTTTTTAGTATGCACATACATATTATACACACATTATTGTAAAATGTGTGTAGGGTTTTACATGTATATACACACACCAAACTGCTTTTTAACCCTTTGTGTTTTCATTGGTCAATTTTGAACTGATATTTTGAATTGTTGTTATTATCAATAAATATACTTCATTATTTCTGAAGACGGCGTATATATGAGTTAGGTATGTATATTTAATCTTGATAATTTGTATAATTTTGTATAATTTTGTACATAGATCTGTTAAATATGCATACCAATTATAGCACATATATACCCTAGAAACGATCGTTAAATAGTGAACTTTTTTTGTTTAATATAAGGAATTGTTTGTTCATTATTTGTTTAATATTTTATATATATATATATATATATTGTATGTATGTATATATATATATATATATTGTATATATATATTGTATGTATGTATATATATATATATAAATATATTGTATGTATGTATATATATATATATATATATATATATTGTATATATATATATATATATATATATATATATATATATATATATATATATATATATATATATATATTGTATATATATATATTGTATATATATATATATATATGTGTGTGTGTGTGTGTATTTGTTGTTATAATCAACTTTATCTCTAGAATGTATTTTAGTTAAAGTATTTACATCCCATGTCTGCCGTGGGTAACTATTTATAAGATAGCATGTTCGCGCCCTGTTATTTATACATATTTGGTGTACTAATTAAACTTATCTCTATAATGTGTTTTATTTAGAATATTTACAATGCGCCTGTAGTAACCTGTTCATTCCTTTATCACTTCATATATGGCTGTGTGGTTAGTGACTTCCCTTCGCAATCGTGTGGTTCTGGGCTCAGTCCCACTGAGCGGCACCTTCGCCAAGTGATATCTATGTTTGTGTCTATGTCTAAAGTCTGACTCGAGCCTGAAAGCTCATCGGGCCTCAGATGCTTATCCTGGTTTCCGTGGCTTGAAGGTGACTGAAAGCACAAGACTCCCCCTTGGACAGGACACCAGTCAATTGCAGGGTTAAAGTCTGTCTCGAACCACGAAGTACACCAGGTCTCAGGTGTTTATCCCGGTTTATGTGGCTTGAAGGTGACTGAAAGCACAAGACACCCCCTTGGACAGGACACCAGTCAATCGCAGGGTTAAAGACTGACTCAAGCCATGGGGCTCACCAGGAACGTGCTAATCCCAATTAACGTGGTGTTAAGCAACTGAGAGTACAAGACACCCACCTGGACAGGACATCAGTCCATCGCAGGGTTAAAGTCTGCTCTGAATCTTATCATGCCGAAGCTTATCTTGCTTTCCGTGGCTTGAAGCAACTGAGGTGAGAGCACAATACTCTCCTGGACATGACGCCAGTCCTTCGCAGGTTTAAAGTTTGTCTGGTTTCCGTGGCCAGAAGCGATGGATAGTACAAGACACCTGGATAGAACACCAGACAATGGCAGTGTTAAAGTATGTCTCGAACCACGAAGATCATCAGGCCTCAGGTGCTTATCCTGATTTTCGAGGCTTGAAGCGACAGAGAGTACAATACTTCCCCTGAACAGAACACCAGTCAATCGCAGTGTTAAAGTTTCTCTCTAGCCCGTGGGAGGCTCATCAGGCTGGTCCTTAAGCCAGTTTATTTGGCGTTAAGTGACTGAGAGTACAAGACCTCACCAGTCCATCGCAGGGTTTTGGCCTACCCTGTATTTACAGACTCGGATTATCTCGCGTTATCTCGTTAAGAAATCTGTTAAAATAACATGACAAATAGACTTTAATATGGCGATGAGTTCCGGAAGTCTCTGCACTACAATTCCGTTTGTTCCGGAAGTGTCTGCAGTTCACACAGACTCGCTTTTGTATAGATACTTGCTGATGTATAATACATTATATTTATAACTTTATAGCTTTCTGACACGTCCTGGGTATATTTTACTTAATAGTATTATATATATATATATATATATATATATATATATATATATATATATATATATATATAGGAGTAAGTAAGACCCCGACGGCTGAGCTCAAGCCGTTTCGACGGCTAATTCTGTACTGAATTAGCCGTCGAAACGGCTTGAGCTCAGCCGTCGGGGTCTTACTTACTCCTATTACCCACTCTACTACCCTAAGTATTGAGTACTTTGGTGCGTTATGGTCCACCTGGTTCCTTACCACTTTTCCTTCGCTATATATATATATA
>OZ024765.1:2080925-2085925 GCA_964016885.1 Eledone cirrhosa | reverse complement strand
ACTATATATATATATATATATATATATATTATTCGATACAGAAAATTGTGGTAGGTAATGAAACGATTCTGCTGCCCATCAAAGTTCCAGAAAATGGTCAAATGGTCATCCAGCTACACTAATATCAGCGTGGTCAAGTTAGACTCAGCAGTGACCTCTCACAGCACTTCCCGATCATCAACAGACTGAAGCAGGGTTACGTCCTGGCTTCCTGCCACCGATTCTCTTCAGCATGATACTCAAGACGGCCACAGAAGATCTTGATGTCGTGGACAGTGTGTACTTCAACTACCGTGTTGAGGGGAGCCTCTTTAATCTTTAATCTTGACTACAGGCCCACACGAACACCCTGGATCAACTGATCCGAGACCTCCTCTGTGCCGATGATGCTTCTCTTGTTGCCCACACAGAAAGAGCCTTGAATACATCTCTTCCTGCTTTGCAATATTTCTTATTTGAAAAGGTGTGTTGAAACAGATATTGTTATACTTTGGTAGAGTCATGTTGCCAATAAAAACACACGCACCTGTTAGTTTTCCCTTCACTTTATTTTATTATAAATTTCAAGCTGGTTGGTTTAATAACCGGTTGGTTATTTATTCATTGTCAAAGATCTTTCAGCACATATTCTGTTATCTCCTCAGTGACTAATTTGTTATTTTGTCTCTCTCCGTTCTGTCCTACTCTATCTTGTTTGTGTGTGTTGTGTGCTCACAACAGGTGCGTGTGTTTTTATTGGCAGCATGACCCTACTAAAGTACAATATATATATATATATATATATATATATATTGGGGGAGGATTATGCTGCCAATAAAATCACACGCACCTGTTAGTTTTCACTTTAATGTATTACAAATTTCCGGTTGGTTAGTTTAATAACCGGATACTTGTTTATTTATTGTCAAAGCTCTTCCGTCACACAAACTGTGACGTCCTCTATAACTAATTTGTTATTCTGTGTCTCCTTTTTTCTGCCCTACGCCATTTTGTTTTTGTGTGTCGTGTGCTCACAACAAATGATTTTCACTTCAATCTATTACAAATTTCCAGATGGTTAATTTAATAATCTCATAGTTGTTTATTTTCTAATTGTCAAAGCTCTTTTGTCACAATTCTGTAACCTACTCAGTGACTAATCAGTTATGTTTTTGTTTCTTTATGAGATACACATAGTCTTCTGTAGATTTCACCAACTAAATCCCAGTCAAGGCAATGGCTCTACCCGAGGGTGTAAGGGTACAGTCCTCTGGAACAAATCCCAGAACCACATAACTACTAAGTTGAACTCTTCCACCAGACAACCACATCAATCTATTTATCTCCTTCTTTAATATATTTACGAATTTTATTTTCAACAGATGAAATTACTGGAGCATTTGCAATTGATAAATTACATTTTTAGTTTTAGATAATTTTATTTCATTATATATTTATTTATTTATTTTTTCAACTTCTATCTTTTTTATTTTTATTAGTTTTTTTTTTTTTTATTCTGATTTTTACTTTTTTTTATTTTTATTATTTTTGTTTAAATTTTTATTTGTGTAATTTTTATTTGTTAATTTTTTTTCAAATTTGCATGTTTAATTTCATTCGGCTAATGGTGGCGTGGCGGTTGTGTGATAGTGATGGTGGCGTAGTGATGTGGTAGTATGGTGTAGTGGGACTCGCTGGCTAGAAGTGAACATGGCAGAAACCTAACAAAAAACCAATAAAATAACATTTCTAAATAAGATTTATCAATTTCATTACAACTTTCCATTTGTTTGATGTCACTTTTTTAATTCTGAAAATTATTTTCAATGTTTTTGCTTCAATTTATTTTTTATTTATTATATTTATTTATTTATTTACTATTCTAATTTATTTATATATTTATTTATTTATTATTCATATATATATTTATTTATTTATTTATTATTTATTTATATATTTATTTATTATTTATTGTTATATTAATTTATTTATTTTTATATTTATTTTTTTCTTGTTTTTATTTATTTATTTATTTTTTAAGTTTTATTTATTTATTTTTTTTATATTTATATATTTATTTATTATTTATTTAATTATTTATTCATATAAGTTTTTATTAATTTGTTTAGTTTACATTATTATTTGTTTACTTGTGTTGTTTGTATTGTTTGAGTTGTTTTGTTTGTTTAGCAATCAAACTAGTCTTCTGACGTAACAACATGATTGATTTTTTTCACTCTCTCTCTCTTTCTCTCTCTCTACTTGTCTTTCTATCTATCTGTCTATATCTATCTATCTATATAATGTTTATAATAGAAATGGCTTCTACAAGACTAGAACTGTTTCATTCAAAAGAAATCATCGGAAAAGCATTACTGTGGTTACCCCCGATTAACATCAGGGACAGGCGCATACGCACACATATATTATATATATATATATATATATATATATATATAGAGAGAGAGAGAGAGAGAGAGATGTCTAGGGTGGGTAAAATTCAACGAGATCCATGGACGAGTTCTCTCCAGCGGTCTCTGTCCCTCATTATCACTGCCATGTCCTGCGTCTCCAACAGACCAGTGTCTATCCTTAGGGCATCAAAATATGTCAACCTCGGTCTCCCTCTTCCAGTGTGTCCGTGCAGGGGCTCCCACAGGAGCACTGAGTGCAGTGTCAACTCTGGATGTCGGTGAGCATGTCCAGCTAACCTCAGTCTCCTCCTCTGTGTTAGTTTCGAGCTGACGCCTTTCATCCTTACGGGGTCGATAAAATAAAGTAGCAGTAATGTACTGGGTAATTGCTGGCCTTGTGCCAAAAGTAGAAACAATTATATATATATATAGGGCGGTGAATTGGCAGAGGGTCAGACATGCTTTCCAGCGTAGTTACGTCCCTTTACGATCTGAGTTCAAATCCCGCCGAGGTTAACTTTGCCTTTCATCCTTACGGGGTCGATAAAATAAAGTACCAGTAATACACTGGGTAATTGCTGGCCTTGTGCCAAAAGTAGAAACAATTATATATATATATAGGGCGGTGAATTGGCAGAGGGTCAGACATGCTTTCCAGCGTAGTTACGTCCCTTTACGATCTGAGTTCAAATCCCGCCGAGGTTAACTTTGCCTTTCATCCTTACGGGGTCGATAAAATAAAGTACCAGTAATACACTGGGTAATTGCTGGCCTTGTGCCAAAAGTAGAAACAATTATATATATATATATATATATATATTCTCACTTATGTTTCTTATCACCTTCCATACTTAATATTCGCGAACGTCAAATTCTCGGGTTTCGGTGTTGTGGAGTTCCAGCCAAATGTTTTGCAGAACATTCTGGAAGATCTGTCTAGTGAGTGACTACCACCACTGTTTCAGGAGTAGGTGGAGGAAGAAGGAGGCAAAGAAAAAGACGAAAAGGGGAAAGAAGAAAAATAAGAAAAAGAAAAGAAGAAAAAGAAAAGAAGAAAAAGAAGAAAAAGAAGTAAAAGAAGAAAAAGAAGAAGAAAAAGAATGTGAAGAAGGCGAAGAAGAAGAAAAATAAGAAAGGAGAAGAAAAAAATGTCGAAGAAGAAGAAGAAAAAGATGTCGAAAAAGAAGAAAAAGAATAAAGAAAGAAAACGTCGAAGAAGAAGAATCTATCTGGTTTATGTCTCTTCTATCCTTCCATACTTAATATTCACAAACGTCAATGTTATTATTTCTCAGAACATCGTTACACAATATTTTCAAAGCAACACACTATAAGATACCTTAATTATAGGTTTATGTGTAGCCGCTACCAAAATATGGTTTATTATGAATGGAAATCTTAGTGTGGGGCTGTAATACATAAAACCCTTTAGGAAAACCCCTGTAAGTTATTGATATAAGTCAATAAACAATAAATATAGTTCAAACATATAAGCCTTTCGTAAAAACCACGTGGAAATATTGTAAACAAATTGAATTGATATTAGGGGTAAGCTTTTAAAATACACCCGTCTAGATTTCGGTGTGAAATAAACGTAAGCCCTTCGTAAAATCACGTTGAATTGATATTGGGGGTAAGTTTTACAAAACACCCGTCTAGATTTGGGTGTAAAATACCATGAAAATAAATTCCCCCTAAACGTAGAGTACTATGAAAAAAAAGTGACCCAAAACGGGGAGTAATGATGCAGAGTAGAGAGATTTTACATAATGAAAGCTATACCCATTTTCACAATAGGGTGGGAGATCTCCTCGTAGTACGGGGGAGAGTTAGCAGGTCTTCATAAGCCCTTCGTAAAACCACATTTGATATTAGGGGCAAGCTTTTACAATACACCCTTCTAGATTTGGGTTATATTTGAACAGCAGCGTGCAGAGCTCTGGTGATACTCGGGGACAAATCTTGATTGTTATGCCCCAAACACTCAAGTATAAGGCCCATAAACACTCAAGTATAAGGCTTAATATACTGAGAAATATGAAAAAGGAAAACATTTTCAATATATAAACACAAATGAAACATGAAATAAACGCTTTATTCGATTTTAATATAAACTAGCAGTATGGCCTGGCGTTGCTCGGGATTTGCTCTAGGGTTCTTATATATTTGATATATATGTATCCTTATCGCGCCTCGTGAAATAAATTCGTTTGTTTATATTTTGTTATTGTGTATGCAAACATATCTGTACACGAATATATAATTATATATATATATATATTGTTATACTTTGGGAGGGTCATGTTGCCAATAAGAAACACACGCACCAGTTTCTTATTGGCAACATGACCCTCCCAAAGTATAACAACATCGGTTTCAACACACGTTTTCAGATAAAGAATCTTGCTAAAGAAATTCAGAAACGAAATATATATATATATATATATATATATATATATATTAAAATAACAGATTAAAGTTTAAGCAAAGAATCGCTGCTTTCACCCTTAACTAGATCTTCTGAAACTAAAATTAAAAAAAATCAATCTGTGAACTCAGAAGTAAATATTTCGAAAAACGTTACACACTATATATATATATATATAT
>OZ024765.1:2053425-2055925 GCA_964016885.1 Eledone cirrhosa | reverse complement strand
TGTTGTTTCGAAATACATTAGAGAAAAAGACAGTAAGGGTGAAGAATGTTGTGATGTTTTGTTTCAAACTGTTGAGTAGAAGGTATTGTTTATAGAACGTCGTTAGTTGAACTGGATATTGGGTTATTTCTGTCTCTGTGTATGTCACATACATGAATTAGCGCTTCGACCCCCGAACAAAGCGATCGATAAAATATGTTATAGTTTGTAAAAATGTAAATATAGATACGGCAGGAGACGGGAGTGAGTCGATATGATCAATTAAAGAAGGCGGTGCTACAGCATGGCCGCAGTCTAATGGTTGAAACCAGTAAAAGAAATAAATTTACATATCCCTTTCTTTTTTTTCTTTTTTTTCTTTTTCTTCTTTTTCTTCTTTTTCTTTTTCTTCTTTTTCTTCTTTTTCTTTTTCTTTTTCTTTTACTTTTTTCTTCTTTTCTTCTTCGTCTTTTTCTTCTTCCTTTTCTTCCTTCATTTTCTTCTTTATTCAATTATCTACCTATATATCTACGTATATATATATATATATATATATATATATATGTATCTATTTACCTATATATCTCCCTGAGAACAAGGGGGACGAAATAAGTAACTTCAGGCCCATAACTCTGCTAAATACAGAGTTACAGATTTTGGCCAAGGTGCTAGCAAAGAGGTTGGCGCTTGTCGTGGGCAACCTGGTGGGAATGCGCAGACATGCGCTATCCCGTCCAGGTCCATCCATGACAACCTCCACCTCATGCGATACATCATAGAGAGGGTTGGGAACGAACCCGGCTTTGGTGGGGCTCTGATCAACTTGGATCAATCTAAGGCGTTCGATAGGGTCGACCATGGTTACCTGGATGCGGTGCTAGCGGCGGCAGGCTTCGGACCCGTTTTCAGGGGCTGGATCACTGCTATGCACAACAGCCGCATCTACTCTAGGGTCAAGGTGAACGGCTACCTCTCGGAGCCGTTCAAAATCGCGCGGTCCATCCGACAAGGGTGCCCTCTCTCCTCCCTTCTGTATGTGTTGACTCTCGAGCCACTACTGCGGAAGTTGGAGTTGTTGCAGGGCATCCCTTTGGAACCGGGATTGCGGAAAGCGGTGTCGGCCTACGCCGATGACGTGACAGTAATGGTGTCGACGGCCTCCGAAATCGAGGCGGTCGGCACCTTACTGGAGGAGTACGAAAAGTTCACAGGGGCTAAGCTGAACCGGGACAAGTCGATCGGTTTGCAACTCGGCACGTGGAGGGGCAGACCGATGCCCTCCGATGGCGTCGTCGGACGCTGGACGGAGGGCCCGGTGAAGTTGCTCGGGGTCTGGTTCGGACCGGACCTCCAGGTGGAGAAAAACTGGGCGGAGGTTACGAACAGGGTGTTTGCACTGACCCAGAAGTGGGCCAGTTGCAAACTATCCCTGAAAGGTCGGGCGGAGGTGGCGAACACCTACATAGCGTCCGTCATCTACTACCGCCTGACCGTAGTGCCCTGCCCAAGGGAAACCCTCACCAAGATGGAGCGCGCGCTCTTCCAATTCCTTTGGAAGAGGCGGGCTCCTATGGTGAGGAGATCCATCTGCTGTCAACACCCTTCGAAAGGAGGGCTGGGGATGCCGTGGCTAATGATGCGTAAACACGCATTAAGGCTACGGCACCTCTACGTATTCCTCACCGGACAACCGGTGTGGGCCTCGTTTGTGAGACGAACCTTTCCCAGACTCGTCTCACTCACCGAGCTGCAATCCTGGGTCAAGCAAAGACCGAGAAAACTGGGCGCCTGGCACACTGAGTGTGCCCAGGCGTTCACCGCCCTCTGGCAGGCGGATCCGGTTATCAGTGGAGACTCCACCGCAACATTCTATAGAGGGCTGGTACGCAGCAGGTGCGACGACGCCCTCGGAGAAGCCCTAGACATGGAGGAGGACGAACTGGCCAGCCTGTTCGGTAGGACATTCAGCCCGGGACCCATGGACAACTTCCAGAAGTCCCTGGCCTGGCAGTGCTACCGAGGGGCTTTACCCGTTCGAGAAAGGCTCTACAGACACGGGCGCCCGGGTAGGGACCCCGCCAAAAAGATCTGTCCCAGATGCGTGTGCGACGAGGAAACCGTTGCACACGCATTGGTACACTGCTCGGGCATAGCCGATCTGTGGGGCTATGTCGAACAACTGCTGTCAAGGGTGGGACCGATCCGGTTGACCACCGAGTCTATTGTAATGATCAAGCCGCCTCCCCCCTTCAAAGATGAAGCAGAGGCGGTGTTTCTGTGCGTAATAGCCATGGCGAAAGAGGTTGTATGGTGGACGCGTCTGAAAGGACTGAGGTCAGGCACCTTTCTCTCTGGCCAACAACTGGTCCGTTTCTTCCGATATCATTTCGGAAGAAGGATCAGGATGGAGAGAGAGGTGCTGCACCCCAGCCGTTTCTATGAAAGATGGGTGAAAGTGGCGAGAATGGCCCGTGTGAATGGGCCTTCACTCTACATCAGACTATAGGTGAGGAAGATGAAA
>OZ024765.1:2034808-2037308 GCA_964016885.1 Eledone cirrhosa | reverse complement strand
TGTACGTATGTATCTTTGTACTGATCTATCATGTATATATGTATGTATGCAATTACGTATGTGTGTGTATATATATAATATATATATATGTATATATATATATATATATATATATATATATATATATAGGAGCAATAACATTAAGAAAGACATGAACGACCCCGACGGCAGAGCTCAAGCGGTTTCGAAGGCTATTTCTGGACTAAAGTCACAGTGACTTGTGAGCCACAGGGGCCCACGGTAGCATTGCAGGGCCCACTGTAGTATTCTAGGGGCCAATGCTTTGCTTTCAAAAATTACCAGGTGTCTAAGAGAAAGAATAAAAAAAAAATTTAAATAAATAAAACAATTAAGCAAAGCATTGGGTCAGCCAATTCCCTAAAATATACGATAGTGCAAATAGCTGGAATCTTAGTAGATTCAAATATCACAGAGATGGGGGGAGAGAGAAAGAGAGAGTTGAAGGAGAGAGGGAGAGAGAGAGATGAGGTGCAACAGAAATGAAACTTGGATTACAGGTTAAAATATTGTCTAGATTCTTGAGAAACAAAACGAAGATGAAGTTTATGGAACACGCAAATGATTTAGAAGTCGAGCTTAAGTAGGAGCAATAACATTAAGAAAGACATGAACGACCCTGACGGCAGAGCTCAAGCCGTTTCGACGGCTATTTCTGGACTAAAGTCACCGTCGAAACGGTCATACACTTTGCTATATATATATATATATATATATATATATATATGTAGAAATTATATTTAATTTGTTGGGAAACAACAAGCAAATATTTTTATAACTGATATAAAGCACTCAACAAATTGGTCGCATTCTTTTAAGGGTATGTCAATATTTATTTATAAAACTGATCTATATTATATTTTATGTGATGAAAGCGCACCATAATTTGCTTTGGTGTCCTTGAAATATGTATAATGAAATAAATATGGTTTTATAAATATAGTTTCCATTTATTAATATATTATATATATATGTGTGTGTGTGCGAGTGTGAGTCTGTGTGTGGGTGTGTGGGGGGGGGGGGGTATAACATTTTAAGTTTGAAGAATAGTCAGACAAAATTTATCCAATTTTTTTTATATATTTGTGTGTATGTGTGTACTAAACTCTCATTTGTGAAAACATTTCACTGCAGACTTTACTCTGGGGCTCAACAACTTTATAATGATGTCACATAGGTGAGCTTACATAATTCAGCTCTGAGCGAACACTTATATTTATATAAGACTATCCGAATTACCTGTGCCTTGCTGTATGTCACATTTTTTTTTTTTTTTCTAAGAAAACGATGATTGATTTTAAATCAGTGATATAATTTATGGAGAAAAACTCTGCATTTCAATATAAAATCTAATGCATGAAAAATTGGAAAGCATTATTTTTTGTAATACAGGGTGGTGGATTGGCAGAATCGGTCGAGGGTCGGACGCCATGCTTTCCAGCATAGTTACGTCCCTTTACGATCTGAGTTCAAATTCCGCCAAGGTTGACTTTGCCTTTCATCCTCACGGGGTCGATAAAATAAAGTACCAGTAATGCACTGGGTAATTGCTGGCCTTGTGCCTAAAGTAGAAACAATTATTTTTTGTAATATATCAAATCAAAATTACATTATTAAATCTTATTCTTATTTTGTTTCTTGTAAATAATCGTTTTCAAAATATCAATTAAAAACTTTTGTGAATAGGCATCATATCTTGTCATTTACCTATGGTTTAAATTCCATATAAATTGAAGGGAAAACATTTTCAGCGGGGTTTTGTGCCACCGGATAACCCTAATCGGGGGTTTAACCTCCATTAGGGTGTTTTAATATTATTAAAATTTGATTAAATTTTGTGAATAGGCATCATATCTTGTCAGTTACCTATGGTTTAAATTTTAAATAAATAGAAGGGAAAATATTTTCAGCGGGGGTTTTCAGTGGGGGGTTTGTGCCTGCCCCCGGGGAACTCCTTGATTAAATTCAAATATACTTATCCAAGTACCCTGGGCAATGTAGTTTCAGAATATATATAGTTATGGGGGTCTCCAAAACCATAGGAGGAGTTCGTGAACAAACAAATAGACAGGTACTACAACTTTATATATATATAGAGATTTATAATTGTTTCTACGTTTGGCACAAGGCCAGCAAATACCCAGTGCATTACTGGTACTTTATTTTATCGACCCCGTAAGAATGAAAGGCAAAGTTAACCGCGACGGGATTTGAACTCAGAATGGCAAGGGCCGTAACTCTATACGTCAAAGCATGGCGTCCGACATTCTACCGATACTGCCAATCCACCGCCCTTATATAGATTTATAATGTCCTTCTGATAATATCACCATTGGGAAAGTTTTACATATTTCCGCCATTTTGTTTCAATTAAATAAACCATTATTGTGGTTATAACTCAAAGGGATGCTGTACTTTTTAAATACTATGTTTTATACATCTGCTTGGGATGTAGTGGCGGGGAGATTCTGGATGGTCGTAG
>OZ024765.1:2027308-2029808 GCA_964016885.1 Eledone cirrhosa | reverse complement strand
TGAAATAAAAATCAGTAAAAATATAACAAAAAAAAAAAATCGAATAGATTCATCAAAGTATTATCGATACTATATAAAGAATTAAGCTTTGCGTAAACAAATCTGATTTGTTGTTTCAATATAGAGAAAGGAAAACGTCAATAACAAGGGAGATAAATACAAGAATAACTGTAAAAACTGTGAAAATATATTTAACTTATTTTTCCTATATGTTATAATGTCGCTAAGTATACAGGATTGTGTGAAATTAATGTTTGATAAGGTTTTTATATACAGGGTGTCCCAGAAAAATGTATACACCGGTCAATAGCATTCTAATAAATATTGCCTGTACAGGTAATCAAAGTATGTATACATTTTGGGGGAACAGTATTTAAACATATATATACAGGGTGTCCCCAAAAAATGTATACATACTTCAACAGTATTCTAATAAATATCGCCTGTACAGGAAATCAAAGTGTCTATACATTCTTGGGGGACACTATTTAAACATATATATACAGGGTGTTCAAAAATGTATACATACTTCAACAGCATTTTAATAAATATTGCCTGTACAGTAATCAAAGTATGTATACATTTTTGTGGGACACTATCTAAATAGCTATATATACAGGGTGTCCCCAAAAAAGTTAAAAAATTAAGCTTTGCGTAAATAAATCTGATTCTGTGTTTCAATGAAGAGAAAGGAGAACGTCAATAACAAGGGAGATAAATCCAAGAACAACTGTAAAAACTCTGAAAATATATCTTAACTCATTTTCCTATATGTTAGGAAGTCGCTAACGATACAGGATTGTGTGAAATTAATGTTTGATAAGGTTTTTATTGAGATATCGATCCCCGATATATCAATATATGGCTTTATAGCCTTTTCGTTTGTTTTAATTCTTACCCTGCTCTCTTTGACTTTGCAAACACGTGAAACATACATTAACTAACTTTAATGTTTATCTTCCATCTATTATCCACACACACACCACACCACACACACACTCACACACTCACACACACATGGTGGCTGCAAACGCTGCTAAGAGTATTGCAATCATTTGTCAGATTACAGAAAACAGTCCACTTTTAGGCTACAGCAAGCCACACGAACCTGTAACATATCTTGAACAAGCAATGTCTGTGCTTTGAAGGTTTTTTTAAGTGGGGAAAGGCCTTGCACTCGACAATCCCACTCTCTGAACATCGAAAACACTACCCGAAAAGGAGAACTGGTCACCATTGGATGCTTCCGAAGCCACAGCTTTTTTTGTGTTTTGTTTTCAGAGTTTCCCTCTCTTAGAAAGGTGTTGTGACAACAACTGTAGGCCTTTCACTTCCAGGTGGGGGAAAAGTACTGTTTGGATGGCATACATACATACACACACACACATATATATATATATATCTTTTATCTATAACATCTCCATCTGACGACCGATCCAGACGTATATTATTATCGTCTGGTATCCAGAAACCTTTGGTAATGGAGTAGTTATATTTTGTGTTGTTCACTTTCTAATTATATATATATATAAATTAGAAATAGAATAGCTTTCACCGTATTTTTTTGACTAAAGAAATTTTAGTCTGATAATGGGGCTTAGAACCCTCAGATAAAAGGAAAAAGATGAGTATTGATGTACATCAATACTCATCATTTTCCATTTATCTGAGGGTTCTAAGCCCCATTATCAGACTAAAATTTCTTTAGTCAAAAAAATACGGTGAAAGCTATTCTATTTCTAATTTCAAACCTGCTCACTGTTTCAAAACATACTTACTTGTCATATATATATATATAAGGTAAACAGAAATAACAACACAATCGGTACAGTATATGGAAGGAATATATTTGGTTAACGTTTAAAATAGCAGGAAGAGCGTTTTAATGTTTCAGATGCTAGTCCTTCATCAGAAGAAAGAATGAGAAATTAGAAAGATTGAAGAGGCAGACGGAACGGAATCGGAAAAAATGTTTTCAGATAAAAATAACAGGTCCTTTCATGTTTACATCTCTTTAGTTCGTTTTTTAATTTCTTTTGCAAGATTTCTTATCTGAAAACGTGTTGAAGCAGATATTGTTATACTTTGGGAGGGTCATGTTGCCAATATAAACACACACACCTGTTGGTTTTCAATTGATTACAGATTTCCGGTTAGTTGCTTCAATAACCGGATGTTTGTTAATATATTATGAAAGCCCTTTCATCATGTTATACTTTGGGAGGGTCATGTTGCTAATATAAACACACGCACCTGTTGGTTTTCAATTGATTACAAATTTCCGGTTAGTTGGTTCAATAACCAGATGTTTGTTAATATATTATGAAAGCCCTTTCATCACACATTCTGTGAACTCCTCAGTGACTAATTTTTTATTTTGCGTCTCTCCTTTTTTCTGTCCTACACCAAGATGGTGTGATAATGAAAGGGTTGATATCTTTAACCGAACATACGAAGCAGTAAGCAGCGTGGAACTGATATCATCATCATCATCATCATC
>OZ024765.1:2014808-2017308 GCA_964016885.1 Eledone cirrhosa | reverse complement strand
ATCTACATATCCTCATACATACACATATATGCATATATGCACACATACATACTTGCATGTATACATACAAACATACTTCCTAACATACATACCCACACACACAGACACACCCATACACACACACACATTCACACAGATATATACACACACAGTTAATACAAATATACAAAGACTCACACACATACACATTCACACACATATATACACACCCATACATAGATATTTAATACAAAGACACACACACAATTTAACACATTTACACACACACACAAATACACACACATATATATATATATACACATACTCATACACACATATTTAATACAAATACACATACACATATACACACACATTCACAGACACACACACAGGCACACACTTATACACACACACACACAGAGATACAGACACACAGACACATCCACACCCACACACACACTCACACACACAAATACACACATATTTAATAAAGTGCCACTACATATATACACACACATATACCCCCACATACACACACAAACCCACACCCGCATATATATACACACACTTACACATACACCCACTCACACACACACATACACACATACACACACACACATATATACATACTTATACACTCATATTTAATTCAAATATACACACACAATTTAATACACATACACACACTTACACAAACCCCCACGCACACTCACACACACACGCTTACACACTCACCCACACACACGCACCTACACATATACACACACACACACATATATAAACACACACATACACACATACATACACATATACATACAGACACACTTATAGACACACACACACACTTACACACACCCACACACACACATACAGACACACATATAGACACACACACACACAGTCACTTACACACACACACACATATTTAATAAAGTGTCACTACATATTCTAAACGCTAAACAGAACCGGAAATAGAAGAGAAGAGAGAAAGTGTCTCAAAATTGTTCTCAGTTGAAACAGAGAAATTACTGTAATTATATCGTTATATTATAGTTAGCAGTTAATTGGGATATGATGGGTTTGTAGTTGTGGTGGTAGTACTAGAAGTGGTACAGTGGTATGGTAGTAGTACTAGAGGTGGTAGCAGGGGTATGGTAGCTGTAGTACAGTGGTATGGTAGCAGTGGTATAGTGGTATGTCTCATTATTGAAACAGTGAAATTACTGTAATTATATCGTTATATTATAGTTAGCAGTTAATTGGGATATGATGCGTTTGTAGTTGTGGTGGTAGTACTAGAGGTGGTACAGTGGTATGGTAGTAGTACTAGAGGTGGTAGCAGTGGTATGGTAGTAGTACTAGAGGTGGTACAGTGGTATGGTAGTAGTACTAGAGGTGGTAGCAGTGGTATGGTAGTAGTACTAGAGGTGGTACAGTGGTATGGTAGTAGTACTAGAGGTGGTAGCAGTGGTATGGTAGTAGTACTAGAGGTGGTACAGTGATATGGTAGTAGTACTAGAGGTGGTAGCAGTGGTATGGTGGTAGTACTAGAGGTGGTACAGTGGTATGTTGGTAGTACTAGAGGTGGTACAGTGGTATGGTAGTAGTACTAGAGGTGGTACAGTGGTATGTTGGTAGTACTAGAGGTGGTACAGTGGTATGGTAGTAGTACTAGAGGTGGTACAGTGGTATGGTAGTAGTACTAGAGGTGGTACAGTGGTATGATAGTAGTACTAGAGGTGGTAGCAGTGGTATGGTAGTAGTACTAGAGGTGGTAGCAGTGGTAAGGTAGTAGTGGTAGATGGTATGTTGGGTGTAGATATTGTTGTTGTTGTGGTGGTGGTGGTGGTGTAGTAGTTGTTGTTGTGGTGGTGGTGGTGGTGTAGTGGTAGTAGTGGTGGTGTAGTGGTGGTAGTGGTGGTGTAGTGGTGGTGGCAGTGATAGTGGTGTTGGTCATGATGGTAGCAACACCATATTAAATACATGACTTTTAAACATAAACAGGAACTATCTTACATAGAGGTACCATGGAGAGTATTAAAATATTTCCAGATACCATTTGACTTTCTCCTGCTATGTAACACTGCCAAATACTGTTCCCAGCTGGGATGACACAGCTAAGAACCAGCAAGATTAACATGCTCTTCCTCATGAAATTAAAAATAGGCTTAGAAAATCACTTGCTGCAAAAAACCGAGACACTTGTCTGCCTAAAGAAGTGTCTTTGCTATATAGCGCTGCAATCTTTCTAAGCTGAGATGACAAGCTTAAAATGAACAAGACCACCCGACTCTTCTACATTGAATTAAATATACACTTGCTGTGTGAAGCCAGGCGGCGTTCTGGTTAGTGACTTCAGCTCATCATGATCATAAGGTGGTTAGTTCGATTCCTGGCAGGGCACTGTGTCCTTCAGCAAGACATTTGATTTCACGTTGCTCCAGTCCATTCAGCTGACAAAAATGAGTTTAAATTGAATATACACTTGCTGTGTGAAGCCGTGCGGCTTTGTGGTTAGTGA
>OZ024765.1:2002308-2007308 GCA_964016885.1 Eledone cirrhosa | reverse complement strand
ATGACAGTGGGAGTTCGGCTCCTCAGTGTTCGGACCTGGTGTACATGAAAGAGATGGGGAGGGCGAGAGAGATGGAGGAGATGACAGTGGGAGTTCGGCTCCTCAGTGTTCGGACACATTACATCTGTCATATGGATCATGTGATAATTTCACTTTACAAAACCACACAAATTAAAAAGTTCTTATTTAAATTAAAATATTTCTTTCTGGAACCAAATACACACAAATTAAAGGGTTTCAATTTAAATTAAAATAATTCTTTCTGAAACTAAAACCACACATATTGAAAGGTTTTTATTTGAAGTAAAATATTTCTTTCTGGAACCATAGACACACAAATTAAAGGGTTTCAATTTAAATTAAAATAATTCTTCCTAAAACCACACATATTAAAGGATTTCTATAATTCTTTCTGAAACCAAAGTCACACATATTAAAGCGTTTCAATTTAAATTTAAATATTTCTTTCTGGATCAAAAAACCACCCGTATTTGAGAGTTCTTATTTAAATTAAAATTTCACATCTTCAAACATAATTTTATTTACAAATATATATATATATATATATATATATATATATATATATATATATATATATATATATATATATATATATATATATGTTATCGTTTCACAAATATAATTTCAAAAAATAATAAAATTAACTTCTTTTTTTTTTAAATCCCTCAAAATTCTTTTTTGAGTTAATTCAAATATTGCATATTTTATTAACAAAAAAACGTAATGAAAGAGTTAATAATTTTTCGTCCGACGACACCAAATCTGAAATTCTTTAACACAACAAAAGGGACTCCGTCAGTTACGACGCCGAGTGTTCCAGTTGATCCGATTAATGGAACAGCCTGCTAGTGAAATTAACGTGCAAGTGGCTGAGCATTCATTCCACGGACACGTGTACCTTTAACGTAATACTCAGGGAGATTCAGCATGACACTGAATGTGACAAGCCTGGCCCTTTGAATTACTGGTACAATTCAATTTTTGCCAGTTGGGTTGACTGGAGCCACGTGAAATAAAGTGTCTTGCTCAAGGACACAATGGACTGGAGCAACATGAAATAAAGTGTCTTGCTCAAGGACACAGTGGACTGGAGCAACATGAAATAAAGTGTCTTGCTCAAGGACACAGTGGACTGGAGCAACATGTAATAAAGTGTCTTGCTCAAGGACACAGTGGACTGGAGCAACATGAAATAAAGTGTCTTGCTCAAGGACACAGTGGACTGGAGCAACGTGTAATAAAGTGTCTTTCTCAAGGACACAGTGGACTGGAGCAACATGTAATAAAGTGTCTTGCTCAAGGACACAGTGGACTGGAGCAACATGAAATAAAGTGTCTTGCTCAAGGACACAGTGGACTGGAGCAATATGAAATAAAGTGTCTTGCTCAAGGACACAGTGGACTGGAGCAACGTGAAATAAAGTGTCTTGTTCAAGGACATAGTGGACTGGAGCAACATGTAATAAAGTGTCTTGCTCAAGGACACAGTGGACTGGAGCAACGTGAAATAAAGTGTCTTGTTCAAGGACACAGTGGACTGGAGCAACATGAAATAAAGTGTCTTGCTCAAGGACACAGTGGACTGGAGCAATATGAAATAAAGTGTCTTGCTCAAGGACACAGTGGACTGGAGCAATATGAAATAAAGTGTCTTGCTCAAGGACACAGTAGACTGGAGCAACGTGAAATAAAGTGTCTTGTTCAAGGACATAGTGGACTGGAGCAACATGTAATAAAGTGTCTTGCTCAAGGACACAGTGAACTGGAGCAATATGAAATAAAGTGTCTTGCTCAAGGACACAGTGGACTGGAGCAACGTGAAATAAAGTGTCTTGCTCAAGGACACAGTGGACTGGGGCAACATGAAATAAAGTGTCTTGCTCAAGGACACAATGGAGTGGAGCAACATGAAATAAAGTGTCTTGCTCAAGGACACAGTGGACTGGTGCAACATGAAATAAAGTGTCTTGCTCAAGGACACAGTGGACTGGAGTAACATGAAATAAAGTGTCTTGCTCAAGGACACAGTGGACTGGAGCAACATGAAATAAAGTGTCTTGCTCAAGGACACAGTGGACTGGAGCAACATGAAATAAAGTGTCTTGCTCAAGGACACAACACGCCACCGGGAACCGAACTCACGAACTTACGAGTGTGAGCCGAATCCACCCACCCCCTAACCACAAAGCGACGCATCTTCACGCCACCCAATAGGAATATAAAACTACAGAGGTTGATGCTGATGATGGTGATGATACTAATGGTAATGGTGGTACTTCTTATAGCTTGCTGGTAGTTTTTTTTTGTTTTTTTTTTCACCTTCTATGAATTGAAACCACAAAAAGATATTTAAAAAACTAAAAAAAACTACACATACACACACACAACTTGTTTGATCTTTTTTGTGGCAAAGAAAGAAACACTGGTTTGTATATGAAGTTTACGTTGAAACACAGCATCGGGAATTCTTCAACACTAGAAGGCTTTGTTGATAGTTTCTTTATTCTTCTCGTCCGTTCCTTCGTTCGTTTCTTCCATCTATAAAACGGATCCGGTTTAAATGTGTTATTATTGTTGTTAACCTCCCGGACACTGCAGGGCACCACAACGGGGAATTTATTTTGTTATATTTATGCATAGTTTATTTTATATTTTTTATATCTACATTGTTAAATTAGTCTTGCCATTGTGCACCTTTACTCGACCTTATTGTAAACCCCCCACTGTCCCTGTCTTTGTATTGTCCTCTACATGTCAGCCCTTGTGGTCAATAAATGAAACCATTATTATTATTATTAACCTCTCGAACGCAGCATAGCATAGCACAGCACTACAGCTTAACTCTATAACACACCACCATACCACAACACACCATGCAATAACACAGCACAAAACCACAACACCACAGTATAACACCATACCACACCACACAACACAGCCCCACACCACCAACACAAGACACCACACAACACTACCCACCACACCACACCACACCACCACACATAACATTTAATAAGGTTGTTCAATTTTATGAAACTTTTCGGTCATTAGTCTATATTTATAATATGTAACATATATACAAGGTGTCCCAAAAATATATATACACACTTCAACATCATTCTAATAAACATGTGTATACATTTTTGGGGGACACCCTATATATTTTTTCCACGAATAAGTTCATTCTATTCACTAACATCAAACAGCCTGAAACCGCTCTTAGTTCCAAGATATTTATTTTAAAATTCTAAAATATGCATCGTGTCTTTTTAAAATCTATTTATATATGTAAATGTTTTTTGTATGTGTATATATTTTTGCATGTGTATATAATACACTTATAAGAGTAAATAAATGTGTATATATCAATTAATTATTATTAGGAACGTTATAAGTATATAGATATAATGCACAAAAAGTCTATTGTATTTATTTTTATCTAAAAACCTTCCATCGTAAATTTTTTTTCAAGAACTTTTCTTAACTATAGGTAAACTTTTATTATACAGAGCATATAAATAAATTTAAAACATAACAAATATGTTTTAAATATATACATAAATAACATTACAAATGCTTAGATAACATTATAAATTGCTCGCGATTTTTCAGAAGTATATATTCCTTTAATGTTGCAATATTAAAGAAATTATAAAGGAAGGGTTGTATCAAACATTTACTGAAATGTGACAAAATCCTCTAAAAATTCTTCATTATTTCAAAAAAAAAAAAACTTAAGCTGTGTCTTTTGTTAATAAAGAAATTAATCGCTCTAGGATTTAAGTATTTAATCATATATATATATTTCTCTCTCTATCTATATATATATATAGGAACGAGTAGGACCCCGACGGCTGAGCTCAAGCCGTTTCGACGGCTAATTCTGAGTCCAGAATTAGCCGTCGAAACGGCTTGAGCTCAGCCGTCGGGGTCCTACTCGTTCCTATTACCCACTCTACACTCTAAGTATTGAGTACTTTGGTGCATTATGGTCCATCTGGTTCCTTACCACATTTCCTTCGTTATATATATATATATAGGAAAAGAGTCAGGACCCCGACAGCAGAGCTGAAGCCGTTTCGACGGCTATTTCTGGACCAGAAATAGCCGTCGAAACGGCTTCAGCTCTGCCGTCGGGGGCCTGAACCTTTTCCTATTACCCACTCTACTACCCAAAGTATCGAGTACTCTGGTGCGTTATGGTCCACCTGGTTCTTTACCACACTTCCTTCGTTATATATATATGTAGAAGGTAACAGAAATAACAACACAATCGGTACAGTATATGGAAGGAATATATTAGGTTAACGCTTAATATAGCAGGAAGAGGGTCTTAACGTTTCGGACGCTAGTCCTTCATCAGAAGAAAGAAGGAGAAATAAAATAGATTAAGGGGACGGGCGGGATAGGTCCATTCATGTTGTCATCTCTGGCAAAACTGTTGGTGCTGGCGTTTTGTGTATGATTTGTTTTTTTTAGAAAATTGGATGATGGCGCGCGTCTACCTGAAATGAAAAAAAAAAAACGTTTAGTAAAAAGAGCTGTACTTGAGCACGTGCGTAAGCATGAGTTTGTGTGTGTGTATATATATATCTATATAAACTTAAAAAAATTAACCAAAAAAAGACAAGATAACCAACGGAAACAAAACAAAACGAAAAACACATTTTTTAAAGAAAAAAAATATATATACATATTTATTTATTTATTTCGATAATAACCTAATTTATGTCGTAAAATCAATAAAGGTTAATCGATAACAAACGTTTAATATTTTTTTTTAACTTCCTCCCAACGTAACATAAAATATTTGACAAGTTTGTATCTTTTAGTTTGTTAGTAACCCGGTTAAAACTGGTTCTGGTTCAAGGAGACAAACTCACCCCTTTTAAAGGGTTCCTATTTAAATTAAGGTCTTTCAACATAATTTTATATATTAGGAATGAAATAATTAATACTTTTAGTAAATAAATTCCTAG
>OZ024765.1:1989808-1994808 GCA_964016885.1 Eledone cirrhosa | reverse complement strand
ATATGTATGTGTGTGTGTATATGCATGTATGTATATGCATATGTAGATATACATGTATATATATATATATATATATAATATATACGTGTGTGTGTGGTCTGACATATTTGTAAGGATTTTCTCATTATTAACCTGGTGTTTGGAACATAACTTAACAAACGTTCTTATATAAAATTATGATGGAATGTTTTTAGATAAATATAAACACTTTAACCCTTTCATTACCATATTTCTAATGAAAGAAACAGAGCTATCAAGTTGAACAAGACACTGTCTTATTAACCTGGTGTTTGGAACATAACTTAACAAACGTTCTTATATAAAATTATGATGGAAGGTTTTCAGATAAATATAAACACTTTAACCCTTTCATTACCATATTTCTAATGAAAGAAACAGAGCTATCAAGTTGAACAAGACACTGTCTTATTAACCTGGTGTTTGGAACATAACTTAACAAACGTTCTTATATAAAATTATGATGGAAGGTTTTCAGATAAATATAAACACTTTAACCCTTTCATTACCATATTTCTAATGAAAGAAACAGAGCTATCAAGTTGAACAAGACACTGTCTTATTAACCTGGTGTTTGGAACATAACTTAACAAACGTTCTTATATAAAATCATGATTGCTGGAAAGTTTTCTAAATACTTTAAGCTCTAAACACTTTAACCTCTGTGTTACCATATTTCTAATGAAAGACTCTAGCTATGGCTTTCAAATAATTTTGATAATCATCAAGAATTTAAAGTGATTTTGTAATAACTGATTTTCCCATTATTAAACTGACGCTGGGAACATAAATAATATTTATTGCGTAAAATTATGATGGCAGGATAAGAAATAAATTATGAATGATACAAAACAAACAGTTTTGTATCATGAAATCACGGGTGGTTTCAGGGTGGTTTAGTATTTATTGTAAAGGTTAATGGTATTTTGATTAATAAAAATATTTGTTTTAATTTTAAATTTTATTATACCTTAGAAGAAATGTTTCTATTCTAGGTTTGAAAGTTCATAAATGCCCTTATAAGGTTTATTTTCCACATGTTCCCTGGAAGGAAACTATGCTGTTATTAAGAGTTGAAATTAGTGCATGCATGATTTCTCAGCTCTGGCATCACTCCATCATAGTCAGTTCATGACCAAGATACTCTCATGGAATGACCAAATGAGGTTTATTTTTCAACATAGTCCCTGAAAGGAAACCATGCAGTTAATTAAGAAGAGTTGAAATTAATGCTCAAGCATCACTCCTTCATAGTCAATCTATGAACTTTTCAGCTGACCCTTGTGTGTGTATGTATGGTTTTTTTTTGGGGGGGTGGGGGTCACGTGGGTGTGAAAGGCCCCCAGTTGTTGTCACAACACTTTTCTAGGAGCGGGAAACTCTGAAAAAAAACCTGTGGCTTCGGAAGCATCTGATGATGTTGACCAGTTCTCCTTTTCGGGTAGTGTTTTCGATGCTCAGAGAGTGGAATGGGTCGAGTGTAAGGCCTTTCCCCACTTAAAAAAACCTTCAAAGTACAGGCATTGCTTGTTCAGGATGTTACAGGTTTGTGTGGCTGGCCGTAGCGTAAAAGTGCTACTCAGGTGGAATGCTCAAGAGTTGAAAGATCTTCAGCTGTCTTTATAGAGGAGAGTCGAAACCAAAAAAAGATGAGAATCTATGTTTTGCTCATGGCTAAACTCAGCTAGAATGCTCAAAAGTTGAAAGATCTTCAACTGTCTTTATATAGGAGAGTTGTAACCAAAAAAAGATGAGAATCTATGTTTTGCTCATGGCTAAACTCAGCTAGAATGCTCAAAAGTTGAAAGATCTTCAGCTGTCTTTATATAGGAGAGTCGTAACCAAAAAAAGATGAGAATCTATGTTTTGCTCATGGCTAAACTCAGCTAGAATGCTCAAGAGTTGAAATTCTTTAACTATCGCTATTTATACTGTTACTGGTAAAACAAAAAAGGTCTGTACATCTTGTGGCATTGTCATGGCTGTGTTAACAAGTCTTGTGACTCTGAGGGATTACAAATCCTAAACCATAAAGCTGTGATTTATCACAATTCTTAATGTCACATTTTCATAAATTCAAATATTGCTTCCAGCAAGTTGTCACATTATTGTGTGAAGTGTAGTTTCTTTATTTCAGTACAATAGATTCCAGACTTTCATTATCATTGTCATCACCATCACCATCATCACCACCACCACCACCACCACCACCACCACCATCACCACCACCATCATCACCACCATCATCACCACCATCATCATCACCACCACCACCACCATCACCACCACCACCACCACCATCATCATCACCACTACCACTATCATCATTGTCATCATCATCACCACAATCATCATTATCCCTGTCACCACCGTTTAACGTCTGTTTTTCCACACTAGCATGGGTTAGGCATGTTGTCCTGTTGTGAGACAAGTCAAATCAGATTCTCTTGTCTTGCTCATGCAGAACTGTTTCTGGTTTGGTTTCTACAGCTGGATGCCCTTTCTAACACCAACCTCATTTACAGTGAGTGCTGGGTGCTTTTTGTCTTGACACCTACATGACTACTTTACAGTGTGGACTGGGTGCTTTTTGTTGTGACTCCTACATGACCACTTTACAGAGTGTACTGGGTACTTTTTGTTGTGACACTTACATGACCACTTTACAGAGTGTACTGGGTACTTTTTGTTGTGACACTTACATGACCACATTACAGTGTGGACTGGGTGCTTCTTGTTGTGACACCTACATGACCACTTTACAGAGTGTACTGGGTACTTTTTGTTGTGACACTTACATGACCACATTACAGTGTGGACTGGGTGCTTCTTGTTGTGACACCTACATGACCACTTTACAGTGTGGACTGGGTGCTTTTTGTTGTGACACCTACATGACCACTTTACAGTGTGGACTGGGTGCTTCTTGTTGTGACACCTACATGACCACTTTACAGAGTGTACTGGGTACTTTTTGTTGTGACACTTATATGACCACTTTACAGTGTGGACTGGGTGCTTCTTGTTGTGACACCTACATGACCACTTTACAGAGTGTACTGGGTACTTTTTGTTGTGACACTTACATGACCACTTTACAGTGTGGACTGGGTGCTTTTTGTTGTGACACCTACATGACCACTTTACAGTGTGGACTGGGTGCTTTTTGTTGTGACACCTACATGACCACTTTACAGAGTGTACTGGGTACTTTTTGTTGTGACACCTACATGACCACTTTACAGTGTGGACTGGGTGTCATGACACCAACATGACCACTTTACAGTGTAGAATAGATGCTTTTTGAAGTACCCTCGTACATATGACAAGAAAACTATGGAAGACTTTCTTTAATGCAAATACTGTCTGCTATAAATACATACTTAACATGTAATATACATATTCAATATCTATAGCAGAGTGCATTAGACAACAGCAAGTTGTAAATGTTTCATGAAATAGTAATTTTTCTTTACAATAATGGCTAAGTTTCCCAGAGAAACTCAATACTGTGGAATATGTAGGCATTAACACCAATTGTGGTATATTTGCTGCTACTTTTGTATGTGGTCAATATTGGGGTGATATGTGAGAGAGATTGTGTGTGTATGTGTGTATGTGTGTGTGTGTGTGTGTGTATGTGTGTATGTGGTCAATATTGGGGTGATATGTGAGAGAGATTGTGTGTGTGTGTGTGTGTGTGTGTGTGTGTATAATTTTGGGACACTCTCTATCTCTCTCTCTATATATATATATATATTTATTTATTTATGAAGATATATATATATATTTATATTTATGAATATATATATATATATTTATGTATATATATATTTATGTATATATATGTATATATGTATATATATATACGTAGGAAATTTATGTATATATATTTATACGTAGGGTATTTATGTATATATATACGTAGGAAAAAATCCACCTTATATATATATATGTATACATACATATATATATACATAAATATATGTATGTATATATATGTATGTCTCTCTCTCTCTCTCTCTCTCTATATATATATATATATATATATATATATATATATATATATATAACAAAGGAGTTGTGGTAAGGAATCAGATGGACCATAACGCACCAGAGTACTCAATACTTAGGGTAGTAGAGTGGGTCATATTTTTTCATATATGCATATATATATATGCATATATATATATGTATATATATATATGTATATATATTTATATGTGCATATATATATATATCTATGCATATATATATATTTGTATGTATATATATTTATATGTGCATATATATATTATATATATATATATCTATGCATATATATATATTTGTATGCATATATATACATATATGTATGTATATATATATATGTATGTGTGTATATATATATATATATATTTCAAGGATACCAAGTTAAATTATGGTATGCCTTCATCAGACAAAATACAATATATACCCGTTTTATAAATAACTGATGTCGTCCAAAAGTAATGGGCGCATTTTGAAAGGGTACGTCAATGTTTATTTATAAAACTGGTATATATTGTATTTTGTCTGATGAAGGCATACCATAATTTAACTTGGTATCCTTGAAATATGTATAATGAAATAAATATGGTTTTATAAATATAGTTTCCATTTGTTAATATCGTATATCTACTCCAAATACTTGTCGAGTGATTTATATCAGTTATAAAAATATTTGCTTGTTGTATCCCAACAATTTAAATAGAACTTTTGCATATATATATATATACACACACACACACACACACACACACACACACACACACACACACACACACATACATGCAGCCTTATGGAACAGAGGACAAGCCAGACTATACAGCAGCTAATGCAAGCTGGAAACTAAATGCAAAGAACAAAAAAAAATTACAATAACAACAAAAACAAACACAACAACAACAACAACCACAACAATAATAAAAAAGATAAAGATAAAAATAAAAACAAAAATTATA
>OZ024765.1:1982308-1984808 GCA_964016885.1 Eledone cirrhosa | reverse complement strand
TCTGGTCTGCGAATTCGGTAAACATATGTGTAATTCGGAAAAAATATGTGTAAATATGATAATAAGGGCGCTGCGGAGTTGCAAATGGGTTACATATGAAAAAAGTTTGTCCTTCATTATACCTAGAAATATTAGTGTCTGCAGTTCTGTTCGCATGCCAACACAGAGCATCTTCTAGTCCTGTAAAAGCTTTTTCTACATCACTAGTAGATGAAACTCTGAGAAGAGGGACTGAGATGAATGGAGGGAAGACTGCGCTGGTATCGACATATGACATATATAGATAATGATCAGTGGGTGAAGATGGGCCAAGACATCCCAGTGGAAGGCAGCCACAGTAGAGGAAGACCAAGGCAGACTTGGGTGGAGACAAAGGAACGTGACAAATAGAGAGATTCTGTTATCTATACAGGACCTGCCTGACCCAAGAAAGCGTGGAAAAACGGATGTAAAATGATGATACACACACAAACACAAACACACATATTTATTAATCTATATATAGCAGGGAAAGCAGATGTAAAAAACGATGATATATAGATATGTATGTATATATATATATATATATCATCGTTTTAACACACACACATATATAGATCTATATATATACACATATATACATATATATTCATATATATATATAATCGTTTTAACACACACACACACATATATATATATAGATAGATGGATGGATAGATAAGCCTATACAACTATGTATATAGAGATGTATATGTAGAAGCAAATATGTATATACATATACACACATATTTACACACATATATACATACATACATACATACATATATATATATGTGTATATATATATATATGTGTGTGTATATATATAATGGTGTTAGTATGTGAGTCATCTCTTTCACATGTCTTAAAGAGGGAAATATTTCCGCCTGGTCTCTGTACAATGACTTGTTCTGTTTCATGGTGGCTTCTCGGGCATTTACTCCCTGTATGTGTGTGTATGGGTGAAGTGCAGTGTAACGGTGTGTGTGTGTGTGTGTGTGTGGGTGTGGGTGCCTGTGGGTGTGGGGGGGGGGGGGTTGCCTGTGTGTGTGTATGGGTGTGTGTGAAGTGGAGTATAATGGTGTCTGTGTGTGTGTGTGTATGGGTGTGTGTGTGTGTGTATGGGTGCCTGTGTGTGTGTGTATATGGGTGCCTGTGTGTGTGTATGGGTGTGTGTGTGTGTGTGAAGTGGAGTATAATGGTGTCTGTGTGTGTGTGTGTGTGTATGGGTGTGTGTGTGTGTATGGGTGCCTGTGTATATGGATGTATGTGTGTGTCTGTGAAGTGGAGTATAATGGTATGTGTGTATGGGTGTGTGTGTGTGTATGGGCGGGTGTGTATGTGTGTGTGTCTGTGAAGTGGAGTATAATGGTGTGTGTGTGTGTATGGGATTATGTATGTGTGTGTATGGCTGTATGGGTATGGGTGTATGGGCGTGCATGTGTGTGTAAGGGATTATGTGTGTGTGTGTGTGTGTGTGTGTGCGTGTATGAGATTATGTGCGTATGTGTGTATGGGTGTATGTGCGTATGTGTATGGGTTTATGTGTGTGAGTGTATGGATTTATGTGTGTATGGGTGTGTTTGATGGCAGGTGATAGCCTCACTGCGTGTGTGTATGTGTGTGTATGTATGTGTATGTGTATTGATGGTGTTGAGAGATAATGTGTGTGGGCTGTTGGGTTGTCTGTCTGTAGTGTTTTGGGACTTGAAGTGTGTAATTTGCATGTATGTATATATATATACATATATATATATAAATATACACACACCATATATATATATAAATATACACACACACATATATATAATATATAAATATACACACACACACACACACACATATATATATATATATATATATATATATATATATATATATATATATATATATATATACACACATATATACACACATATATACATTTATTTATATCTAGGGTGGGTAAAATTCCCGAGATCCATTTAATTATTTGTACACACACATATTTATATGTGCGTGTATTTGTATACCTATGGCGAGTGTTTTCGCGTATGCTTGTGTATGTACGTATATGGATGCGTGTATGTATTTATTTAATTTCAATTACCTCTGTATTACTCTTTTACTCTTTTACCTGTTTCAGCCATCCGGCTGAGGCCATGCTGGGGCACCGCGTATTGTATTTAATTTATTCTTAACTCTGAAGCGGAAAATCATTCGGTTTCCTAGTTAGAATTTTAGTCTACGACTTTAGTTATACCATTTACGTGGTTTGGTCTTTGCGTGCAATTGTTCTCCACGCCCCACATATGACGTATTATCTTCGTTTTTTCCGTTCATTGCCAGAGAACGTCTCTATGAACCACCTAAGAGAATATTAGTCTACGACTTCTTTTATACCAAAAACGTGGTTCTGTCTTTGCGTGTAATTGTTTTCCACCGCTCCAAATAATGACGTATTATATTCGTTTTTTCCCGTTCTTTGCCAGGGAACGTTTCC
>OZ024765.1:1967308-1969808 GCA_964016885.1 Eledone cirrhosa | reverse complement strand
TCATCATCAATCATCATCATTTCATTTTACGTCCATTTTTCCCTGCTTGCAAGGGTGGGACTGGAACTGATTTTGGCTTGATTTCTACAGCTGGCTGCCCTTCCTAACACCAACCTCATTTACAGTGAGTGCTGGGTGCTTTTTTGCCTGCCGTGACACCTCCACGACCACTTTGCAGTGGAATGATTTCTACAGCTGAGTAAACTGGAGCAATGTGAAATAAAGTGTCTTGCTCAAGGAAACAACACATCACCCAGTCTGAGAATTGAACTCACAACCTTTCGATTGCAAGGCCAATGTTCTAACCACTAAGCCATGTGCCTCCATATATATATATTTGTGAAGGCGTGTGGCTGAGTGGTTAGAGAATTGGATTCGCAATCGTGAGGTTGAGAGTTTGATTCTCAGACCAGGCGATGCGTTATGTCCTTGAGCAAGAGACTTTATTTCACGTTGCTCCTTCTACGTGGAGTTGCGACCGATAGAGAGTATAAGCAATTGGAAAGACCAACGGAAACATTGGTTCCTCGGTCCGATTTGACGAAAGTCGATTGACTTATATATATATCGAGATCTTTGGCGCCACGCAGTAATACAGAAGACCTGCCTTCCCTACGTGCAAAGTTAGCCTACAGCCAGTAGGCCCCTCCAAACCAAATATACACCCCAACCCACTACCCCTACTCCATCTTCCCACTCCTGCCAACACCACCCATTCTCTGTAAAGTTATGTTGGTATCACAACATCCAGTCCAATCTAATGAGGTCGTGTAGGTGTCACAACAAAACAACACCCAGTCCACGCTGTAATGTGGCCGTGTAGGTAACACGGTAAAAGGCTCCCAGTCCACACTGTAAACGTGGTTGGTGTTAGGAAGGGCATCCAGCCGTAGAAAACCTGCCAGATAGTCCTATACGAACGAGACATGGTCACCTGATTCAATCTTGCCTCAAGTGGGACAATTCCCGTCTAACCCATGCTAGCGTGGAAGATAGACGTTAAACGACGATGATGATGATGATGATGATATATATATATATATATATAAAATAGAAAACACACAGAAACAATCACACATACACAAACACACACACATACACAAACACACACAAACACATAAACACACACAAACACATACACAAACACACATATGCAGAAACACACACACACATACATATACACACACATTCACAAACACATGCACACATATACTTACACACACCTCCACACCTCCACAACCTACATTTTTTTTATCTCCCTAACCTCATTACTTCCCACACAAGAAAAATAAGTTATAAATAAAGTCGGATACTTTTTAGACAGTTCACATTACATTATTTCAAAAGTTTATTTTACAATATTGTATCTATATGGTTTTAATATTGTGTTTGTTATTATTACGATATTGATATAATATTGTACTTTTAATATGTCTCTTTATGTATTTTTAATATATTTTTTATTGTTGTTGACATATGTTGTGTAATTTTTATTGGTGTATTATTAATATTTTTCCCATATACATACATATATATACATATATATGTATGTATATATATATATATATATATACATATATATATGTATATATATATGTATATGTGTATATATGTATGTATATATATGTGTGTATGTATAAGTATATTATAAGTATATATATATATATGTATGTATATATATATATATGTATGTATATATATATATACATATGTATATATGTATGTATATATATATATATATGAGTGTGTATGTATAAGTATATTATATGTATATATATATATATATGTATATATATATATATATATGTATAATATATGTATATGCATATATATGTATGTATGTATATATATATGTATGTATGTATATATATATGTATGTATATATATATGTATGTATATATATATATATATATGTATATATATATGTATATGCATATATATGTATGTATGTATATATGTATGTATATATATATATATGTATATGTATATGCATATATATGTATATATATACATTATTTTTTAAGCATCTGACATTTCAGTTGTCTGTTTTGGGAAATTAAAAAGAATATTTTGGTTGCAGTTCATTTTTTTTTTAAATTAATTTCTTTCTCTGGGACCTTTAGAAATGAATTGAAGACATATTGATGGGTGTGGGGGTGTCTGGGGCTAATGTGTGTGTGTGTGGGGGGGGGGGGGTCATTATTGTGTGTGTATGTGTGTATATATATATGTGGTTGCTGATGATATATATATGTATATATATATATATCATATATACATACATGAAGATTCATTTCTTTCCATTGGAAATTCGTTGGATTTCCAATCTTTCGGAATGATGAAACCGTCGGTAACAGCATCTGAACAGGTGATTATTTAATCATTTTTTAATTTATTTAGAAAATTGTTTAATAACCGTTTGTTTCGCTACTTTTATATTGTTCTGGTATCTCGAATTAGTGCCATTGAACCACATGTATTATAAACAACTTGAATATTT
>OZ024765.1:1939808-1954808 GCA_964016885.1 Eledone cirrhosa | reverse complement strand
ACTTATGTATATATGTATATATATATGTATATATATATATATATATATATATATATATATGTATGTATATATATATATATATATATTTATATATATATATATATATATATATATATATATATATATATATATATATATGTATATGTACATAAATATATAAACATGTATATACACAGACATATATGAATATATACATATATACATATACACATACATATGCATATATATATTATACATATACACACACATACACACACATATATATATATATATATATATATATATATATATATATATATATATATATATGTATATAAATATATAAACATGTATATATGCAGACATATATAAATATATATATATACACACATATGCATATATATATACATGATACACACACACACACACACATATATATATATATGTATACATACACAAATTTTTTTCATATATATGAGAGAGGGACAGAGAAAGAGAAGATATACATATATATATATGTATGTATATATATATATATATATATATAAAGAGAGAGAGAGAGAGAGAGTGTGATGTGTGAGACACACTTGTCTAATAGATAAGGACCATATTAACAAGATATAAACTTCTCATGTTTAGTGGTGGTGAGTTCAAGTGGAGAGGAAAAACATGACATACACACATGTATACAATTTATATATAAGATATATATATATATATTTATACTGTGTATATATATAACATCATTATCATCATCATCATCATCATCATCATCATTTTATGTCCGCTCTTTCCTGCTTGCAAGGGTGGGATGGGTCCTATTCAGCACAGCATCTCTCCACTTGTCACAGTCCTTCGTCACAGTCCTTCGTCATCTCCACCATGAGCTTCAGCGATCTGAGGTCTGTTCCCACCCCCTCCGCCCATGTTTATAATATATATATATATATATATATATATATATATATATATATATATATATATATATATATTACTTCAAAATATTAATAAATATAGACATTCATGTGATGAAATATATTTTATTATACATATTTCAGAGGTACTGAGCTATTTCAACAGTACGTCCTCATCAGATAAAATAAGTTGATGTCTGACATACCTTGACTATGTTGATGGTTACAATTTAGTCATGGCAGTGATTATTTTAATTATCATCATCATCATCATTTTCATAATTTCATTTTACGTCCACCTTTCCCTGCTTGCAAGGGTGGGACAGGAACTGATTCTGGCTTGATTTCTACAGCTGGATGCCCTTCCTAACACCAACCTCATTTACAGTGAGTGCTGGGTGCTTTTTTGCCGTGGCACCTCCACGACCACTTTACAGTGGAATGATAGGGACCCCAGTCCCTATCATCTCATTTCTACAGCTGAGTAAACTGGAGCAATGTGAAATAAAGTGTCTTGCTCAAGGAAACAACACATCACCCGGTCTGAGAATTGAACTCACAACCTTTCGATTGCAAGGCCAATGCTCTAACCACTAAGCCATATATATATATCACCTTGACCGACCAGTCTGTAGGGCGTCCATTCGGCGCTGCTGGTCACAGCACTGCGTGCTGTTTTAGCCATACAATGACGCCATTCCACTGGCTAGGCGGGCAGGTCGGTATATATATATATATCTATATATTTTTCTCTTTCCCTCTCAATCTCTCTCTCTCTCTCTCTCTATATATATATATATATATATATATATATACAAACCTACAGTCAGTAGGCACCTCTTAACTCAATGTACACCCCACCACCACACCCTCCCTCTCCCGTTCCGTCCACTGTGTCGTTGACACAACAGTTCACACTGTAAAGTGGTTGTGTAGGGGACACGGTGAAAAGGTTCCCAGTCCACACTGTAAAGTGGTTGTGTAGGGGACACGGTGAAAAGGTTCCCAGTCCACACTGTAAATGTGGTTGGTGTTAGGAAGGGCAAGCAGCTGTATAAAACCCTGCCAGAGACACTTCTGTGAGAGCGAGTCACGATCTGCCGACCATTCCTGCATCAAATGGAACAAAACTGTCTAACCCATGCTAGCTTGGAAGAAGGATGTTAAACGATGATGATGATGATGGTGATATATACAACACCAACCACGTTTACAGTGTATATATATAATTGTTTCTACTTTAGGCACAAGGCCAGCAATTACCCAGTGCATTACTGGTACTTTATTTTATCGACCCCGTAAGGATGAAAGGCAAAGTCAACCTCGGCGGGATTTGAACTCAGATCGTAAAGGGACGTAACCATGCTGGAAAGCATGGCGTCCGACCCTCTACCGATACTGCCAATCCACCGCCCTTAGTGTATATATATAATGTATATATATAATGTATATATAATGTATATATATAATGTTTTACTTTATTTATTTCAGATAGCAATGTGGGAACCTAAGAAGACTGGAGGCAGTGTAGAATCCCAGTTGATGCATGTAAAAACTACCTCCAAACTAAACAATATACTGGGAATAAAAACACACCCATAAGTGACCACCATACCACTGGAAAGAAGAGTGATCTCCCTTATTTATAACACACACACACATATATATATATATATATATATTTATTTATATATATATTTATTTATATATATATATACAGACATATATATATAAATATATATTTATATATCTATATATATATATATATATACAGATATATATAAATATATAAATATATATAGAAATATATATTTATATATCTATATATATACAGATATATATAAATATATAAATCTATATATATATATATATACATATAGATACATGTTGAGTAGTACCTGAAGAACCTGTAACACAGGAGAAACTCCATCATAAGAGGAGAGACCATAATAAATTATATATACACACACACACACATATATATATACATATATATATATACACACACACACATATATATATACACATATACAAACATATATATATGCACATATATATATACACACATATATATATACACATATATATACCTATCCCGGACGAGCCCCCATGGTCTTTAAAGCGATGAAATACCAATGATGGTTGGAAGATCACTGATGAAGGACTAACTTTATACATATGTAACCCATCTGCAACCACGCAGCACGTTTGTTCTCATATTCATACATATACATATATATAACCATTCTGTCATTACCACAACAGAGGTCCGACCAGCATTTGATTCGAGAGCCGGGCCAGATCAATACAGATCAGACCCTGAGCTGATGAATAGCGAAACGCGCGTCACCAATAAATAAACATAATGAAGGCTTAAATCGTCCTTCTATTATCATATTTATATATATATATAAATATATATACCCAGGCTGACACATACACACAGGGATATATAGCCAGAGACAGGTATACATCGGCATTTAATAAACTGGAAGACGTATTTGGATGAACAGGTTGGCATCATGTCCGATGATGATATTCACTCATACCTTCGGCAGTCTTACCAATATGGGTATAAAATCTGCAACGCTACCGTACTCTCTAACCCTCCTCCGAATGACGGTAAGTAGATAGAAGTTTTCATTACCGTAAATTTCTTATTATTAACCTGGTGTTTGGAACTTAACTTAACAAAGGTTCTTATATAAAATTATGATGGAATGTTTTTAAATAAATATAAACACTTTAACCCTTTCATTACCATATTTCTAATGAAAGACACTGTCTGTGTCATTAACCCTTTCATTACCATATTTCTAATGAAAGACACTGTCTATGTCATTAACCCTTTCATTACCATATTTCTAATGAAAGACACTGTCTGTGTCATTAACCCTTTCATTACCATATTTCTAATGAAAGACACTGTCTATGTCATTAACCCTTTCATTACCATATTTCTAATGAAAGACACTGTCTATGTCATTAACCCTTTCATTATCATATTTCTAATGAAAGACACTGCCTATGTCTTTAACCCTTTCATTACCATATTTCTAATGAAAGACACTGTCTATGTCTTTAACCCTTTCATTACCATATTTCAAATGAAAGACACTGTCTATGTCATTAACCCTTTCATTACCATATTTCTAATGAAAGACACTGCCTATGTCTTTAACCCTTTCATTACCATATTTCTAATGAAAGACACTGTCTATGTCTTTAACCCTTTCATTACCATATTTCAAATGAAAGACACTGTCTATGTCATTAACCCTTTCATTACCATATTTCTAATGAAAGACACTGTCTATGTCATTAACCCTTTCATTACCATATTTCTAATGAAAGACACTGTCTATGTCTTTAACCCTTTCATTACCATATTTCTAATGAAAGACACTGTCTATGTCTTTAACCCTTTCATTACCATATTTCTAATGAAAGACACTGTCTATGTCTTTAACCCTTTCATTACCATATTTCTAATGAAAGACACTGTCTATGTCATTAACCCTTTCATTACCATATTTCTAATGAAAGACACTGCCTCTGATTTAAATATCATTTTGAAAATAACCAAGAATTTGGAGGGATTTAAGAATATATTTACTTATCTGAGGATTAGAACAACTTAAATAATATTACATGAAATATCTCATATAATCCATTTGTTTACATATTTATAATGAAAGACACTGACTTTGGTTAAAAGATTTTTGAGAAGATAACCAAATATTCAGAGATTTAGAAATAAATCTTTCTCCCGAACATTATTTAACAAAGGTTCCAGAGAAAGATTGGCAGTATCAGTAGAGGGTCGGACGCCATGCTTTCCAGCATAGTTACGATCTGAGTTCAAATCCCGCCGAGGTTGACTTTGCCTTTCATCCTTACGGGGTCGATAAAATAAAGTACCAGTAATGCACTGGGTAATTGCTGGCCTTGTGCCTAAAGTAGAAGCAATTATTTAACAAAGGTTCTTATATAGAATTATGATGGAAGGGTCTTGCATAAATCATTTGAAAATAAATACGCACACACACGCAGGTATAAAAATACACACACATGCATATATATATATATATATATATATGTATGTATGAATGTATATTTTGTATATATATATATATATATGTATGTATATTTTGTATATATATATGTATGTATATTTTGTATATATATATATGTATGTATGTATATTTTGTATATTTATATATATGTGTGTGTGTATGTATGTATATTTTGTATATATGTATATATATGTATGTATGTATGTATATTTTATATATATATGTATATATGTGTGTGTTTGTATGTATATTTTGTATATATATATATGTGTGTGTATATATATGTGTGTATATATATGTATAGTTCTTGACTGACAACACTGAGTGTGTAGGTGAAAACTCACGAATAACAAGGTTCTTTATTGATGATAAATATATATTTATATATATATATATATATATATATATATATATATATATATATATATATATATATATATAGGAAAAGGTATGACCCCGACGGCAGAGCTCAAGCCATTTCGACGGCTATTTCTGGACTAAATTAAAATTTTAAGCCTGGTAAATAAATAGCCGAACTTATCAAGGGGAACTTCCCTATATATGAGCTCTGCCGTCGGGGTCATACTTTCTCCTATTACCCACTCTACTACCCTAAGTATTGAGTACTCTGGTGCGTTATGGTCCATCTGGTTCCTTACCACAACTCCTTCGTTATATATATATATATATATATATATATATATATATATATATGTGTGTTTCATATCCACATTCAATAAAAACACCAGGATTTTTTTCATTCTGATGACTGAAAGCAAATTTGTTTGCTTTCAAGAAACCACTAGTAAATGAAATAATTATCTTATGTTGTTTATTACATAAATATATATATATATATATATATATATATATAAATAAATATATATATATCATCGATAAAGAACCTTGTTATCCGGGAGTTTCACCTGCATACTCTGTATGTACTGCTTCTCTGTTTTTGTTCCCGTTTAAGTTTTAACTATATATATATATATATATATATATATATAGGAACGAGTAGGACCCCGACGGCTGAGCTCTGGCTGTTTCGAGAGCTAGATCTGAACTAAGCCACCTGACTGCTCATGTTTAGGTGTCAAGTAATATCATTACTGGAAATCGTGTTGCGGTCATCATGTATATGTGTGTGTGTGTATATATATATATATATATGTATATATATATATATATATATATATATGTGTGTATATATATATATTGTTATACTTTGGGAGGGTCATGTTGCCAATAAGAAACACACGCACCAGTTGCTTTCACTTCAATTTATTATATATTTATAAATTTACAATTTCACGATTTCAGATAAAGAATCTTGCTAAACAAATTCAGAAACGATATATATATATATATATATATATATATATATATACACACACATATCAATGCAAGCATGGAAAAATGGATATAAAACTGATAATGATGATCACACACGCATGTGTAATAAATAAATATATATATATGTGCATATATATATATGCATATATATATGTGTGTATATACATATATGCATATATATATATATATATATATATTTATACACTCATATATATGTGTGTATATACATATATGCCTATATATATATATACATATATATATATATACATATATATATATATATATATATATATATATATATATATATATATATATATATACACTCATATATATGTGTGTATATATATAAATGCATATATATACATATATATATACACATATATACTTATATATATATACACATATATATATATACATATATACATATATATATACATATAAATTATATATATATATAAAAAAAAGAAAATATATATATATATATATATAGAGAGAGAGAGAGAGAGAGAGAGAGAGAGAGAGATGATGATATATATATATATATATATATATACACATACATATATCTGAAACCCTATCGTATATTTATCTTCCAAGCCGATACTTTCAATGATCTCCATTACAAGAGGAACAACATGGATATACTTGTTTCCCATTCAGCAAGGAAATCCACTCAGAACATGAAAGCTAATTTGTATCAGGTTTCACCCTAGCAGAAGATAATGATTTGTTCCTCGCTTTCCTAATAAAATAATCAAAACGGATCACTGAAGGATATTCATGGAATAATTGTTGAATATTTTCACTGAAGTCTGAGGGAAGAAATTACGGAATTATGGATGAAGGAAATAATCATGAATGAATCACATAAATTCGTTCTTTGAATGAGAAATGGTGCAAGATAATCAAAATAATTGAATGAAACCAGTGAAGGATTTTTATGGAATAATTTTAACATATATTCACTGAAATTTATGAAGGAAATATTTATGAATGAATCATACAAACTCATTCTTTGAATGATAAATGGTGCAAGATAATCAGAATAATTGAATCACATCTGTGAAGAATATAGGATATTGTAATATATTTTCACTCAATCCTAAGAAGGAATAAATTAGGAATGAATCTCAGAAACTCATTCTTTGATGTGATATGAATGTTGAAAGATAATCAACTTAATTTGAACAAAACTAATGAAGGAAATTCAATGAATACTCATGATAAAATTTCTCCAGATACCCAAAAGGAATTCCTTCAGAATGAATCACATAGGCCTGTACTTTGATTTGAGAAGGTTCACAGTAGGGTTTGGGATCATGTCTGGCCCCTAGATAACTTAAGGTCAGAGGATCTGCTTAAGTACTGATCTATCTGTGATGACATGTAAAATTCTTGCTAGCAGGGTTAAAGCAGTTTTTAACCCTTTACCATTTACATTACTCTATATATACTATTGTATTTTCACAGTAAAGGCTTTACCTCACATAATATCTCACATAACATTTACATTACTCTATATATACTATTGTATTTTCACAGTAAAGGCTTTACCTCACATAATATCTCACATAACATTTACATTACTCTATATATACTATTGTATTTTCACAGTAAAGGCTTTACCTCACATAATATCTCACATAACATTTACATTACTCTATATATGTGTTGGTGATGGTGATGGCATTGGTGGTGAGGATGATGATGATAATGACTATGATGATGACTATGACGACGATGATGATGATGATGATGTGGTGGTGGTGGTGGTGGTGGTGGTGGTGATGAAAGTTAATCAAAATAATTAGAACAAAATCACTGAAGAAAGTATGCCAAATAATTGCAGCATAATTTCACTGGAAACCGTGAAAGAATTAATTTCGAGTGAGTTCCACAAACTCATTCATTCCTTCATTTAAGACAAATGATAAATGAGGAAGCACAATCTTTTGAACAACACAAAGGCTATTTTCAAAGCAACTGTGTAGCGGGAGAGGCTGGCTAGGGGAATTTATGATCAACTTCTACGATGTTAATCTCTTTATATCTCTCTCTATCTCTATAAAATTATTGAACTAACAAGGGAATGTCAATTTATATTGAACATTTTATTACTATAGATTATTGGTTAAGCATTTTATTTTAATCCTTTTAGACGACCACGTTGGGGATGATTTTATGCTAAACAAAAGACTGGGTAATCTGTGTTGATTGGAAGAGATTCTCCAGCATTCACTGCAATAATTATTTAATGATGTATGAAGAAGGACTCGCAGGGACATGGGGGGGGGGGTAGTCTATTTATATATATATATATATTTAGAGAGAGATATGCACATATATATATATATATATATATATATATATTTAGAGAGGGGGAGAGGAAGATAGATACACACACACATATATATATATATATATATTAGAAAGTGAGGTTTTTTTTACAAAATGAAAAATAACCGAGGTGTCCTACACGAGTGAAAGTATAAAGAAAAAAGGATGAAATCGAAAATGCAACTGGAGTCTTATTTTAAAAAAATATATATATATTTATTTGGTTCCTTTACCGGTTTCGCAGTTCTTCTGCTTTGCAAAAGTAGAGTTGAGATGGAGGGTCTGTGGTTTTTCTCACACATATATATATATGAATAAAAATAAACCGAGAAACAAGACTGTCCATCATCAGTAGTCTGCTGATTATCATTGGTATTTCTTCGCATTAAAGACTAGATACCTAAAATCAGTGCGAGCGATAACTAAATTAAGTTATCGGGACAGAGGAAAAGAGAGGAAAGGAAAGAAACAACATGGTAGTAATGCAACGTAAAGAGAGGAAAAGAGAGACAAAGTCAGTGAATCTTCTGGGCTTAAGTCCGAGAAGAAACAGACACGTCCGAGCTACGAGAAAAGGGAGAGAGGAATGAATATTTCCCGCAGGTCAGACGGGAGGAAGTGAGAGAGGGGGAGTAGCAGAGAGTGAGTGAGTGAAAGTGTGAGGAAGGGGCCAGCCGAGAGTATATATATAAATATATTTAGAGAGAGAGAGAGAGAGAGAGAGAGAGAGAGAGAGAGAGAGAGTGAGGGAGATGGATATATATATATATATATATATATATATATATATACACATATTTATAAAACCATATTTATTTTATTATACATATTTCACTATCCAGGAGATTCCAACCAGAATGGTTGCATTTTTTAAGGGTATGTCAATATTTATTTATAAAACTAACCTATATTATATTTTATCTGATGAAAGCACATCATCATTTAACGTGGTGGCCCTTGAAATATGTATAATGAAATAAATATGGTTTTATAAATATAGTTTCCATTTGTTAATATATCGTATTTTTACTCCAATAATTTCTTGAGTGCTTTATATCAGTTATAAAATATTTTGCTTCTTGAATCCCAACAAATTAAATATAACCTCTGCATATATATATTTATATATATATATATATTATATTATATTATATTATATTATACTATATATTCTTACATGCATGTAGCTATATATATATATATATACAGACATGTACACATACACACACAGACACACATATACATATATATACATATATATATATATGAATCATTGTCATTTTAATGTCCTCTTTAACTCCTAGCAAGGGTGTGTGTGTATATGTGTGCATATGTGTGTGTGTATATATATGATGATGATGATGATGGTTATATATATATATATATATATATATATATATATATATATATATATATATATATATATATATATATATATATATGCACCTATATACACACCAATGGTGTATAGATTTATATACAATATCGGAAATTAAAGACAGATACGATTCCTGGACAATGGGGAACATTCATTAAAATTATTGGATGTGAGGAAAAATATAAAGTCATGCTGTGTAGGGGAGAGGGGGGGGTGTAGAGGGAGGGGGAGAGGGTGAAAGGAGTGGGGGATAAATAAGAACGGCAAAACAGATAATGTATGATATATATATATGTGTGTGTGTATGTAACTATATATATATATGTAAATATCATCATCATCATCATCATCATTTTACGTCTGCTTTTCCCTGCTTGCAAGGGTGGGACGGGAACTGGTGCTGGCTTGATTTCTACAGCTGGATGCCCTTCCTAACACCAACCTCATTTACATGCTGGGTGTTTTTTTACCGTGGCGCCTCCACGTCCACTTTGCAGTGGAATGATAGGGACCCCAGTCCCTATCATCTCATTTCTACAGCTGAGTTAACTGGAGCAATGTGAAATGTATTGTCTTGCACAAGGAAACAACACATCACCCGGTCTGAGAATTGAACTCACAATCTTTCGATTGCAAGGCCAATGCTCGTGAGTGTGTATGTGTGTAAATATATATATATATAAATATGTGTGTGTGTATGTATCTGTGTGTGTTTGTGTCTGTACACACACAAACACACATAGATACATACACACACAGTCCTTTTAAAGCCTTTATGTGCACTTTTAAATTATAAATACTTATAAATACAAATATATACTTTACATTAGTTTCATATATGATAGAATTTACCTTTTAAAAAATGTCAAAAACACAAAGAAGCCAAATTCTTTTCTATTATCAATGAAATAATTCTTCAGATGGATTATCAATATTATTAAAATATAATTTCTTTAATTTTATATTAATTCTTAACATTGTGTAGTGTATGAAATGTAACAATCTGAGGATTTAATCCACCTCAGAACTCCATTATCCATTACCATTTACATTACTCTATATATACTATTGTATTTTCACAGTAAAGGCTTTACCTCACATAATATCTCATATAACATTTACATTACTCTATATATACTATTGTATTTTCACAGTAAAGGCTTTACCTCACATAATATCTCATATAACATTTATATTACTCTATATATACTATTGTATTGTCACAGTAAAGGCTTTACCTCACATAATATCTCATATAACATTTATATTACTCTATATATACTATTGTATTGTCACAGTAAAGGCTTTACCTCACATAATATCTCACATAACATTTACATTACTTTATATATACTATTGTATTTTCACAGTAAAGGCTTTACCTCACATAATATCTCATATAACATTTATATTACTCTATATATACTATTGTATTGTCACAGTAAAGGCTTTACCTCACATAATATCTCACATAACATTTACATTACTTTATATATACTATTGTATTTTCACAGTAAAGGCTTTATCTCACATAATATCTCACATACCATTTACATTACTCTATATATACTATTGTATTTTCACAGTAAAGGCTTTATCTCACATAATATCTCATATAACATTTATATTACTCTATATATACTATTGTATTGTCACAGTAAAGGCTTTACCTCACATAATATCTCACATAACATTTACATTACTTTATATATACTATTGTATTTTCACAGTAAAGGCTTTACCTCACATAATATCTCACATAACATTTACATTACTCTATATATACTATTGTATTTTCACAGTAAAGGCTTTACCTCACATAATATCTCACATAACATTTATATTACTCTATATATACTATTGTATTTTCACAGTAAAGGCTTTACCTCACATAATATCTCACATAACATTTACATTACTCTATATATACTATTGTATTTTCACAGTAAAGGCTTTACCTCACATAATATCTCACATAACATTTACATTACTCTATATATACTATTGTATTTTCACAGTAAAGGCTTTACCTCACATAATATCTCACATAACATTTACATTACTCTATATATACTATTGTATTTTCACAGTAAAGGCTTTATCTCACATATCTTGCAGGATATTGAACAAAACTTGTTTTTATATCGAAGGGGAACATAAACATTTTTTAGATGTTGCTGTGTGGCATGGAGCAAAAAAGGTTGGGAACCACTGATATAGAGTAATGTAAATACTAAAGGGTTAAAGCTTGCTGTTTCTATCAAACTAAACCTAGTTTTGTCAACCAGTTATAATAATTGATCCAACATCTACCATATTTCTAATGAAAGATGCTGATTATTTTGAAAATAATTTAGAATTCTGAAGAATTTAGTAATATATAAATATCTTTCTCATTATTAAGTTAGTTTTGTGAATATATCTTAATATTCTATATCTGTAGAATATTAATGAAAGACACTCCCTGTGTTATCAAATAATTTTCATTACCAAAAACTGCTGTTTGGTTTTCAAATAAAATTAAGCTGGTGTTTGAAACATAACTTAACAAAGGTTCTTATATAAAATTATGATGGAAGGGTTGTTTACTTTAAATATAAATATTTCAGTCTTTCATTACCATATTTCTAATGAAAGACACTGGTTTTAAAATAATATTAAACTGGTGTTTGGAACATAACTTAACAAAGGTTCTTATATAAAATTATGATGGAAAGGATTTTTATTATAAATATAAATATTTAAACTCTTTTATTACCATATTTCTAATAAATGACACCGTTTGTGGTTTTCAAATAATTTTGAAAGTAATAAATAATTTTGAGGAATTTAATATAAATATATATCTTTCTCATTATCAAGTTGGTGCTTGGTACATGTCGTATACAGATATCTGTTATATTTCTAATGAAAGACATTACCTATGTTTATCAAATAATTCTGAGAAATTTAATAATATAACTATCTTTCTCGTTATTAAGCTGGTGTTTGGAACATAACTTAACGCAGGTTAAAATTATGATGGAAGTGTTTTCTTTATTATAAACATAAATATTTAAATTCTTTTGTTACCATATTTCTAATGAAAGAAACTTGGTATTTGGAACATAACTTAACAAAAGTTCTTACATAAAATTAGATGGAAGGTTTTAGATAAATATAAACACTTTAAACCTTTCATTACCATATTTCTAATGAAAGACACTGTCTTATTAACTGGTGTTTGGGAGCTGACCTTGGCCACCTACACCTCTCTAAGACAATAACACTGGATCGAGACCTTTTTTGGTGCCATGCAGTTGTACAGAAGACCTGACAGCCATTGCATACAAACCTACAGTCAGTAGGTACCTCTTAACCCAATGTACACCTCACCCCCACACCCAACTCCATCCTCCCTCTCCCGTTCCGTCCACTTTGTCGATGACACGACAGTCCACACTGTAAGGTGGCTGTGTAGGGGGCACGGTGAAAAGGCTCCCAGTCCACACTGTAAAGAGGTTGTGTAGGAGACACAGTAAAAAGGCTCCCAGTCCATACTGTAAAGAGGTTGTGTAGGAGACACAGTAAAAAGGCTCCCAGTTCATACTGTAAAGAGGTTGTGTAGGAGACACAGTAAAAAGGCTCCCAGTCCATACTGTAAAGAGGTTGTGTAGGAGACACAGTAAAAAGGCTCCCAGTTCATACTGTAAAGAGGTTGTGTAGGAGACACAGTAAAAAGGCTCCCAGTCCACACTGTAAAGAGGTTGTGTAGGAGACACAGTAAAAAGGCTCCCAGTCCACACTGTAAAGAGGTTGTGTAGGAGACACAGTAAAAAGGCTCCCAGTCCACACTGTAAAGAGGTTGTGTAGGAGACACAGTAAAAAGGCTCCCAGTTCACACTGTAAAGAGGTTGTGTAGGAGACACAGTAAAAAGGCTCCCAGTCCACACTGTAAACTGGTTATGTAGGAGACACAGTAAAAAGGCTCCCAGTCCATACTGTACGGTGGCCATGTAGGAGACACAGTGAAAAGGCTCCCAGTCCTCACTGTAAAGAGGTTGTGTAGGAGACACAGTAAAAAGGCTCCCAGTCCACACTGTAAAGAGGTTGTGTAGGAGACACAGTAAAAAGGCTCCCAGTCCACACTGTAAAGAGGTTGTGTAGGAGACACAGTAAAAAGGCTCCCAGTCCTCACTGTAAAGAGGTTGTGTAGGAGACACAGTAAAAAGGCTCCCAGACCACACTGTAAAGAGGTTGTGTAGGAGACACAGTAAAAAGGCTCCCAGTCCATACTGTACGGTGGCCATGTAGGAGACACAGTGAAAAGGCTCCCAGTCCTCACTGTAAAGAGGTTGTGTAGGAGACACAGTAAAAAGGCTCCCAGTCCATACTGTACAGTGGCCATGTAGGAGACACAGTGAAAAGGCTCCCAGTCCACACTATAAATGTGGTTGTTGTTAGGAAGGGCATCCAGCTGTAAAAAAAACCTGCCAGAGATACTTCCAAACGAGTGAGACATGGTCTCCTGACCATTCCCACATCAAATGGAACAAAACCGTCTAACCCATGCTAGCATGGAAAATGGACATTAAACGATGATGATGATGATCTTAGCATTTTCATTACCATATTTCTAATGAAAGACACTGTCTGTTTTATCAAATATATTTGAAAATTTTGTCCAATAGCCCTTGTTCTTTCCCTCCTTTTGCTCTCATTTATGGCATTTATAGTACTTTCTAATACTTTTTTCTTGTTCTGTATGTTTGGCCAATTTATAAGATGAATATATAATTACAAAAAAAGAAAATGGGAAAACGAAATAATTGTGTGCATTTTTATAAATAGTTAAGAATTTTGAGTAATTTAATAATATAACCAATTTTCGCATAAATTAATAATTGGTTTTTGGAACATCGTAATCCTACACTTGCCATATTTCTAATGAAAGACTCTACTTATGATATTAAATCATTTT
>OZ024765.1:1922308-1934808 GCA_964016885.1 Eledone cirrhosa | reverse complement strand
ACCACCATCATAATAATAATAATAATAATGATGCTGATGATGATATCTGTGATAGTAATGATGGTGATGATGGTGATGATGATGATGGTGATATTGATGGTGATGATGATGATGATGATGATGAAAATAATTGTGATGACGATGATGATGATGATGATGGTGATAATAACATTAATAATAATACAAATAATAAAAATAATAATAATTGTTTCTACTTTTGGCACAAGGCCAGCAATCACCCCACAGTGTATTACTGGTACTTTATTTTATCGACCCCCGTAAGGATGAAAGGCAAAGTTAACCTTGGCGGGATTTGAACTCAGAATGGCAAGGGCCGTAACTCTATGCTGCAAAGCATGGCGTCCGACCCTCCACCGCTAACCCACTAATAATAATAATAATAACAACGACAATGACAATTTCAAAGCAAGCCATACAATGCACAGATTTAACAGAAGAAGAAGAAGAAGAAGTGTTTGAGATATGAAATTGAGGATTTCATTAATGAAAGGTGCCAAGACAACCTTAAAGATTACAGAGTTAATTAAAACTTCTCATATGATTTCAGATAACGAAACTAAGATAAGATATATTAGTCTATTTGTCTAAACTTAAACTTACACAAATTAATGTACAACACACACAAATGAAGGAAAAAGTTCAAATGGAATGATATTACCAATGCATGAGATAGACGTAAAAGCTAAATGCAATTACTGAAGTTAATAAGCATTGATAATTTATATGTTCCAATAACAGGTACTTCATTGTTCTGTCTGGCATCAGATTGTCTGTGACTGTTACGGGTTCGTTCCTTTTTTTTTTTATGTTGTTGGGCCTTTTTTTTTTTATCGGAGATATGATTACCTTGTAAAGTAATTAGAATTATATCTGCAATGTTTGGTTGAGAAGTTGATAAACAAACTAAATACACTACTAATACACTAATATACTGCTAATTATCAATATATATATAAGCTTAGTGGTTAGAGCATTGGGCTTGCAATCGAAAGGTTGTGAGTTCAATTCTCAGACCGGGTGATGTGTTGTTTCTTTGAGCAAGACACTTTATTTCACATTGCTCCAGTTTACTCAGCTGTAGAAATGAGGTGATAGGGACCCCAGTCCCTATCATTCCACTGCAAAGTGGTCGTGGAGGTGCCACAGCAAAAAAGCACCCAGCACTCACTGTAAATGGGGTTGGTGTTAGGAAGGGCATCCAGCTGTAGAGATCAAGCCAGAATCAGTTCCCGTCCCACCCTTGCAAGCAGGGAAAAAGCGGACGTAAAATGATGATGATGATGATGATATATTGGAAAAAAGTCAGGACCCCGACGGCTGAGCTCCGGCCGTTTTGACAGCCAGAGTTCGGATCTAGATGTCGAAACGGCCGGAGCTCAGCCGTCGGGGTCCTGACTCTTTTCCTATTACCCACTCTACTACCCTAAGTATTGAGTACTCTGGTGGGTTATGGTCCAGCTGGTCCCTTACCACACTTACTTTGTTATATATAGGGAGGTACTAACCAAATTCCAAGTGCTTACCTATGTGTTCCAATAGTCATTGCCCTCATCTCTCTTGCCCTCCCCTTGCATACATTAATTTCAACTCTTCTTATTAATAACTGTATTGTTACTTTCCAGGGACTATGTTGAAAAGTAAACCTCATTTGGTCATTCCATGAGAGTATCTTATTTTAGAAGGAGCGATGCTAGAGCTGTGAAATATTGCATGTCATTAATTTCAACTCTTCTTATTAATAACTACATTGTTTCTTTCTTGCGACTATGTTGAAAAATATACCTCATTTGGTCATTCCATGAGAGTATCTTAGTCAGTTTATGAAGGAGTGATGCTAGAGCTGTGAAATATTGCATGTCATTAATTTCAACTCTTCTTATTAATAACTACATTGTTTCTTTCTTGCGACTATGTTGAAAAATAAACCTCATTTGGTCATTCCATGAGAGTATCTTAGTCGGCTTATGAATTTTTCCAACCGACTCATACGTCAAACCCAGGCCACCAAACCTAACCACAATCTCACCACACACCACCACACACCACCCGAGTTAATTCTCACTAGCAAAAATTAATTAAAACCACTAACGATATAATGTTAGATAATGAAACTTTAGATGAGAGATATTAATAGGTTATTAGTCTGAATATAATCACTCTTAGTTACAAACTAGTTCTTGTTATACCACCCTGAAATTATGTGGTTCTGTAATTTTAAAAAAAATGTTTCTTTTAAAGAGTTTATTTGTTTAGAAACATACCAGTAAAATTTTACATAAGAACCTTTGTTAAGTTATGTTCCAAACACCCCTGGTTCTATGATACAAAACTGTTTGTTTTAAACACCCTTGGTTCTATGATTACAAACTGTTTGTTTTAAAGTGATACAAAACTGTAAGAACCTTTGTTAAGTTATGTTCCAAACACCCCTGATTCTATGATACAAAACTGTTTGTTTTAAACACCCTTGGTTCTATGATTACAAACTGTTTGTTTTAAAGTGATACAAAACTGTAAGAACCTTTGTTAAGTTATGTTCCAAACACCCCTGGTTCTATGATACAAAACTGTTTGCTTTAAAGAGCTTATATTTGTTTAAAAACCCTCCAGTAAAATTTTATATAAAGACCTTTAAGTTTCCAAACACCCTGGTTCTGTGTTATGTTTGTCTGCAAACCTTCCAGTAAAATTTTATATAAGAATCTTTGTTAAGTTATGTTCCAAATACCCCTGGTTCTATGATACAAAACTTTATTTTAAAGTGTTTACATTTATTTTAAAAACCTTCCATCATAATTTTATGCAAGAACCTTTGTTAAGTTATGTTCCAAACACCAGGTTAATAAGACAGTGTCTTTCATTAGAAATATGGTAATGAAAGGGTTTATCTAAAATCCTTCCATTGTAATTTTATGTAAGAACCTTTGTTAAGTTATGTTCCAAACACCAGGTTAATAAGACAGTGTCTTTCATTAGAAATATGGTAATGAAAGGGTTAAAGTGTTTATATTTATCTCAAAACTTTCCACCATAATTTTATGTAAGAACCTTTCTTAAGTTATGTTCCAAACACCAGCTTAACATTTATTTTATATTTTTTTAATATTATTTAATATATATTTTATTTATGTATGTTGGGTTTTTTTATAGTTCACAGTTTTCTTTTTTTAGATTTTTATCTGACCTTACTCATAACTGTGTGAACAATTCTAATTGGCCATCATCATCATCACCATCACCATCATCATCTCAATTTACATCATCATCATCACCACCATCATCACCACCATCACCATCACCATCACCATCATCATTATCATCATCACCACCACCATCACCACCATCATCACCATCACCATCATCATCACCATCACCATCATCACCATCATCACCATCACCATCATCACCATCATCATCATCATCATCACCATCACCATCACCATCACCATCATCATCACCATCACCATCATCACCATCATCACCATCACCACCATCATCACCATCACCATCATCACCATCATCACCATCACCATCATCACCATCATCATCACCATCACCATCATCACCATCACCATCACCATCATCATCATCATCACCATCACCATCATCACCATCATCATCATCATTATCGCCATCACCATCATCATCATCATCATCAACATCATCACAACCATCATCACCATCATTGCTATCATCATCATCATCATCAATATCACCATCACCATCATCACCATGAGCAGTACCACAACCACACCACCATCACACCACCACCATCATCTCTACACCACCAACACCACAATCATCACACCACCACCACCATTGCACCACCACCACCACCACTACCACTACTACCACAACCAGCTACACCAACACCACAACCATCACACCACAACAAACACCACCGCCAACACCACAATCACACCACCACCACCATCACGCCACCACCACCACCACCACCACAAACACCACCACCTCAGCACCACCACTACCTATACACCACCAACAACACCACAACCAAATACACCAACACCACAACCATCACACCACAACAAACACCACCGCCAACACCACAATCACACCACCACCACCACCATCACGCCACCACCACCACCATCACGCCACCACCACCACCACCACCACAAACACCACCACCTCAGCACCACCACTACCTATACACCACCAACAACACCACAACCAAATGCACCAACACCACTACCATCACACAACCAACACCACCACAACCCCCACCCCCATCACACCATTACTACGCTACACCTACCACAAACACTAATCACCACAACCGCCATCCCACCATCACCACAACCACCTCTACCATCACACCACTACTATGTCACACCCAGCACACCCACTACACAGTCCACTCTCTACATGCCACACTTTAGAAATCCTTCAAGTTCAAACATCATTTAATTGTCACCTCAGGTATTTCATGTCAGACTTTCTGTTTAGTCTTTTTAACATTTCAATCGAAATGTGCCCCTTGTCAAAGCTACAGTTAGTAATCTTTACTGTTATAGCTTTCTTTCAACCTCTCTCTCTTCCTCTCCATCTCTCTCTCCCCCCCCCCCCTCTCTCTCCATATATATATATATATATATATATATATATATGTATATATGGACATTAATATACACTGAGGATGAAAAACTCAGAGCTGTTTGGGAGCCTCCCAAAAGTCAGCTCGAAAGGGACATTCAGAGGAGACTGAGGTTAGCTGGACATGCTCACCAACATCCAGAGTTGACACTGCACTCAGCGCTCCTGTGGGAGCCCCTGCATGGACACTAGAAGAGGAAGACCAAGGTTAACGTATGTTGATGCCCTTAGGACAGACACTGGTCTGTTGGAGACGCAGGACATGGCAGCGATAATGACGGACAGAGACCGCGGAGCCTCCCAAAAGTCAGCTCGAAAGGGACATTCAGAGGAGACTGAGGTTAGCTGGACATGCTCACCAACATCCAGAGTTGACACTGCACTCAGTGCTCCTGTGGGAGCCCCTGCATGGACACTAGAAGAGGAAGACCAAGGTTAACGTATGTTGATGCCCTTAGGACAGACACTGGTCTGTTGGAGACGCAGGACATGGCAGCGATAATGAGGGACAGAGACCGCTGGAGAGAACTTGTCCATGGATCTCGGGAATTTTACCCGCCCTATATATATATATATATATATATATATATGTATATATATATATAGTAATAATAATAAATTTGAAGACTAAAATCCAAAGAGGGCTCGATAAGGATAAATATATATCAAATATATAAGAACCGTAGAGCAAATATTTATTAAAATAACAGATTAAAGTTTAAGCAAAGAATCGCTGCTTTCACCCTTAAGATCCCGTTAAGGGTGAAAGCAGTGATTCTTTGCTTAAACTTTATCTGTTATTTTAATAAATATATATATATAGTGGTCGACGCAGATACAAGTCGCTAAAATACCGGTCGCCCTCCTGTCTTTGATTTAAACACCAAGGATTTTTTATCTGATATATTCCTTCGTTATATTTTGAATTACCTGATGATGTCACAGGATTCATACTGAACCCGGTCATTGAAATGATCATAGTAAAATCAACATTTCAAGGATTTACACCAGAGCATGCCTCCTGTTATTTTGTAATAATTAATTTCGTACTCGCACCACCAACTACACAAACGAAGACGGGTGGTTGCATTATGTTGAGTGCTTTCCCTAATATTACATCGAGGCTGACCACACACACTGACCAGTTCTATCCAGTGGTGAACTAACAAACCCAAAGAAATATATATATATACGATATTAACAAATGGAAACTATATTTATAAAACCATATTTATTTCATTATACATATTTCAAGGACACCAAGTTAAATTATGGTGTGCTTTCATCAGATAAAATATAATATAGATCAGTTTTATAAATAAATATTGACATACCCTTAAAGAATGCAACCATTACTGTTGGAAGCTCCCGGATAGTCTATCGGGAGCTTCCAACAGTAATGGTTGCATTCTTTAAGGGTATGTCAATATTTATTTATAAAACTGATCTATATTATATTTTATCTGATGAAAGCACACCATAATTTAACTTGGTGTCCTTGAAATATGTATAATGAAATAAATATGGTTTTATAAATATAGTTTCCATTTGTTAATATCGTATTTTTACTCCAAATATTTGTTGAGTGCTTTATATCAGTTATAAAAATATTTGCTTGTTGTATCCCAACAATTTAAATAGAACTCTTATATATATATATATATATATATATATATATATGAGAAAATGAGGGGTTTTTTTTTTAATGAAAAATAAAAACGAGATGTCCTACACGAGTGAAAGTATACGGAAAAGAAATTGAAAATGCAACTGGAGTCTTTTTAAGAATATTTATTTTTGGTAAATTGCGGCCATGTTTATATATGTACAAATGACATATAGGGTTAAATATATGTGTAATTTTAGAGAAATAACTATTTACAGGGACAAATGTAGGGTTAGAACCCAGGACCTTGTGTAATTTTGGAGAAATAACTATTTACAGGGACAAATGTAGGGTTAGAACCCTGGTCCTTGTGTAACTTTAGAGAAATAACTATTTACAGGGACAAATGTAGGGTTAGAACCCTGGATCTTGTGTAACTTTGGAGAAATAACTATTTACAGGGACAAATGTAGGGTTAGAACCCAGGACCTTGTGTAACTTTGGAGAAATAACTATTTACAGGGACAAATGTAGGGTTAGAACCGAGGACCTTGTGTAACTTTGGAGAAATAACTATTTACAGGGACAAATGTAGGGTTAGAACCGAGGAAATTGTTATTAGAAAGTAAACTAGATATTGTAACCACATCACTGAGATATGAAATAAATTGCTGGCCTTGTGCTCAATGTAGAAAGCATTATTAATGCTTCCTATGAAACCATAGGTATTGTCTTCCTTTTTTATTGTAGTTATATAGTTTAGTCTGTTGTTTTTGCTAATATATGTATACACACCCATAAACTTCCTGCTGTGTCCTTCACAGTAATTCTTATTTTTATTTTATTTTATTTTATTTATTATTGTTGTTATATTTTTTTAGTTATTTTTTGTTATTTTTTATTATTTTGTAAACCCTTTGTTCTTGATAAAGATAATTTTGTTGTTGATGTTCTTAATGATGTCGTTGTTGTTGTTACAGCTTTGTTGCGATTACCACTACTACTACTACTACTACTACTACTACTATTACTGCTACTGCTACTACTACTACTACTACCACCACCACCCCTACTTCTACTACTACTGCCACTGCTATTACCACTACTACGACCACCACCACTACTATTACCACCATCACTACTACTACTACTACTACCACCACCACCACTACTACTACTACCACCACCACTACTACCACCATCACAACTACTACTACTGCTACTACTACTACCACTACCACCACCACTATTGCTACTACCTCTACTACTACTACTACTACTAACGCTACCACCGCTGCTGCTACTACTACCACCACCACTACTACTACTGTTGTTACTGCGACTACAGTCGCTGCTGATGTTGTAATTGTTGCTGTAGTTGTTGCCATAGTTACTGTCATAGTTTTTGCTGTAGTGTTGTTGTTATTGTTGTTATTCTCGCTACTGCCACTGTTGTTGTTGTTGCTGTTGCCATAGTTACTGCTATTGTTGTTGCTGCTGTTGTTGTTGTTGTTATCTGACAATCAATAAAACTCTTTTTCTTCTTTTTTTCTTTTTCTTTTTCTTTTTCTTCCTTCTTCTTTACCATCTTCTTCCCCTCCTCCTTCTTCTTTACCATCTTCTTCCCCTCCTACTTCTTCTTCTTTACCATCTTCTTCCCCTCCTCCTTCTTCTTTACCATCTTCTTCCCCTCCTACTTCTTCTTCTTTACCATCTTCTTCCCCTCCTCCTTCTTCTTTACCATCTTCTTCCCCTCCTCCTTCTTCTTTACCATCTTCTTCCCCTCCTACTTCTTCTTCTTTACCATCTTCTTCCCCTCCTCCTTCTTCTTTACCATCTTCTTCCCCTCCTACTTCTTCTTTACCATCTTCTTCCCCTCCTACTTCTTCTTCTTTACCATCTTCTTCCCCTCCTCCTTCTTCTTTACCATCTTCTTCCCCTCCTACTTCTTCTTCTTTACCATCTTCTTCCCCTCCTACTTCTTCTTCTTTACCATCTTCTTCCCCTCCTCCTTCTTCTTTACCATCTTCTTCCCCTCCTACTTCTTCTTCTTTACCATCTTCTTCTCCTCCTACTTCTTCTTCTTTACCATCTTCTTCTCCTCCACCCCTTCCACATTGAGAGAGAGAGAGAGAGAGAGAGAGTGAGAGAGTGAGAAAACAATAGAAATAGTTAAGCGCTCCTTACAATGTATAGAAACCATGAAAATATGGAAGTTACGGATGACAACATATATTATATTAAATAGTGACAGAGGTACAGCAGAATTCTCTTATTGAAATATAATTGTTTCTACTTTTTGGCACAAGGCCAGCAATTACCCAGTGCATTACTGGTACTTTTATTTTATCGACCCCGTAAGGATGAAAGGCAAAGTTAACCTCGGCGGGATTTGAACTCAGATCGTAAAGGGACGTATAAAGAAATAATTGGAACCTTTAATGTTATTATTATTCTCTCTCTAGGGCGGTGGATTGGCAGTATCAGTTAAGGGTCGGACGCCACGCTTTGCAGCATAGAGTTACGGCCCTTTATGGTCTGAGTTCAAACCCCCGTCGAGTTTAACTTTGCCTTTCATCCTTACGGGGTCGATAAAATAAAGCACCAGTAATGCACTGGGGTAATTGCTGGCCTTGTGCCTAAAGTAGAAACAATTATTATTATATTCCTCTGTCTGGTGGCAGTTGCGAAAGAGGTTATATGGTGAACCAGATTAAAAGGACTGAAGTCAGACACTTTTCTCTTCGGCCAATCCCTCATCAACTTCTTCAAGTTTCACCTGGAAAGGAAGGTGAGGGTGGAGAGAGAAGTGCTGCCCCCCCACCCCCCCCCCCCCACCCCAGTACATTTGCTAAAAGGTGGATGAATGTAGCGAGAATGGCCCGTGTGAATGGGCCTACTCTGACCATGCGCCTATAGGCTGGCTAACTTGAGGAGAGGGGTGCTCTCCCTGGGTGCCTTAGAAGCGCAGGGTGGTTCAGGATTGGTGGGGTACCCGAATCACCCCAGGGTCGTCCACCCCCTATTGGGGAATTTATTTTGTTATATTTATGCATAGTTTATTTTATAATTTTATATCTCCATTGTTAAATTAGTCTTGTGCCATTGTGCCCCTTTACTCGACCTTATTGTAAACCCCCCACTGTCCCTGTCTTTGTATTGTCCCCTACATGTCGGCCCTTGTGTCCAATAAATGAAACCATTATTGTTCTCTCTCTAGGGCGGTGGATTGGCAGTATCGGTAGAGGGTCGGACGCCACGCTTTGCAGCATAGAGTTACGGCCCTTTACGGTCTGAGTTCAAACACCCGCCGAGGTTAACTTTGCCTTTCATCCATACGGGGTCGATAAAATAAAGTACCAGTAATGAACTGGGGTAATTGCTGGCCTTGTGCCAAAAGTAGAAACAATTATTAATTCTCTCTCACTCTCTCTCACTCTCTCTCTCTCTTCAGATGAACTTTATTGTGAAAGTACTTTTGATGGCTGGGGTTGTTGGAACTACACCCTGGCAGGACATACTGCCGAAACCGCATGCCCAGCTCACATACCAGTCTTCCAAGGAAAAGGTAATATATACAATACCATTCTTTTATTTCATCTACCCCCCCCCCTTCTCGTCCCCCTCTCCCCCTCCTCGTCCCCCTCCTCGTCATCATCATGACGAAGGGCCATGAGAAGTGGAGAGATGCTGTGCTGAATAGGACCCGTCCCACCCTTGCAAGCAGGGAAAAGCAGACATAAAGTGATGACGATGATGATGATGATTCTGTGATTATTTTTTGTTTATTTTAATTTTTTTTAAATCTAATTTCAGGCCCCGCTTACAAATTCTGTACTGAGAATGGAACCTGGTTCAGACACGCCTCGGGCCGTTTCTGGGCTAACTACACGCTGTGTTTTGGAAGTACTCCTGTGATTAATGATCATAAAAATGTAAGTATAATATCTACTGGTGACTGCGCAGCCAATCGCTAATTTATTTTTTTCTTTATTTAATTAATTAGGGGCGGCGGTGGATTGCTAGTAGATTCGGTAGAGCTTCGAACAACATGCTTTGCGGCATAGAGTTATGGCCCTTTATTTTCTGAGTTCAAATCCCACCGAGGTTAGCTTTGCCTTCATAAAATACCAGTAATACACTGGGGTCTATTTAATTGACCCTTTTAAGCCTGGTGGAGCCCACCCCTCTCCAGGCCAGAGTACAGCAGATTTCTTCAAGAGAAAGATAGAAAGTGAGAGAGAGGAAATGAGAAAGAGATATAGAGGAAGACTCCACCCCAGTACTAAACTGGTACTATATATATATATATATATATATAAATGAAATAACAGGAGGCTGGACTGGTGTAAATCCTTACACAAACGAAGATGGGTGAACTGCACTGCGTTGAGTACTCTTCACAATATTACACCAGGATTGACCATACGGAATGACCAGTTCTATCCAGTGGTGAACCAACAAACCTTAAGATATATATATATATATATATATATATATATGTATATGTATATGTATATATATATATATGTATATATGAAATATTTACTTGTTATAAATTTACAGTTATAAAATATTTACTTGTATCCCAACAATTTAAATAGAACTTTTGCATATATATATATATATCATTTTTCATTTTTCATTTCATTTTACGTCCACTTTTCCCTGCTTGCAAGGGTGGGACGGGAACTGATTCTGGCTTGATTTCTACAGCTGGATGCCCTTCCTAACACCAACCTCATTTACAGTGAGTGCTGGGTGCTTTTTTGCCATGGCACCTCCATGACCACTTTGCAGTGGAATGATATGGACCCCAGTCCTTATCATCTCATTTCTACAGCTGAGTAAACTGGAGCAATGTGAAATAAAGTGTCTTGCTCAAGGAAACAACACATCAGCAAGACACTTTATTTATATATATATATATATAGAGAGAGAGAGAGAGAGAGAGAGAGAGAGAGAGAGAGAGAGGAAGAATTAACCCAGGACTAAACTGGTAGTGTTTTTTATCGACCTCGAAAAAATGAAAGGAAAAGTTGACCTCGGCGGGATTTGAACTCAGAGAGCAGAAAACCAGAACAAATACCATAAACCATTCTATGACAATTCGCCACTTCCACCATTAACCAACACTAAAACATTGTTGGCATGAAAAAAAAAAAATGATCTAACAGCAATTCACTAATGAAAGTCTTTTAACCTTTTCATAACTGCATTTGTAACGAAATGCACTCTATTTTAATTAATTAATGAAGAATTTTGAGGGATTCACAAAAATGATTAATTATTTCATTACAAAGATAGTAACTTAACTCTTTCAGGACCATATTTCTAAAGAAATACACTGTATTTTAATTATTTTGAGAACAATACCTTAACATCAGTATGAGTGGCCAGTTACAGCCAGTTTGAAGAGAAAGAGGTGAGAGAATACTGGCCAGATATGGCCGGTTTAAATGCTAAAGGGTTAAGTTGGTGGTGGTAGTGTCAGTGGTGGTGATGAGGTGGTGGTGGTGCCAGTGATAAGGATGATGGTGGTGGTGGTGGTGGCAGTGATGGTGACGATGAGGTGGTGATGGTGGTGGCAGTGGTGGTGATGAGGTGGTGGTAGTGGTGGTGGCAGTGGTGGTGATGAGGTGGTGGTAGTGCCAGTGATAAGGATGATGGTGGTGGTGGTGAGGGGGTGGTGGTATAGAATAATGTAAATACTATGTGAGATAATTACGTGAAATAAAGCCTTTACCACAAAAATACAATAGATTTTATAGAATAATATAAATGCTAAAGGTTTAATTTATTACCTTCGTAATGAAATAAATAATAGTTTTAGTAAATCCCTTAAAATTCTTCATTAATTAATTGAAATAGAGTGTATTTCATTAGAGCTATTGTCATTAAGGGGTGAAATTAAATCTTCCAACAAAATTATTTATAAGAAAATTCGTTAAGTTACTACCTTGGTCTAAAGTAATTAATTATTTTAATAAATCCCTCAAAATCTTTCATTAATTACATTGAAATAAAATGTATTTCAATGAAAATACAGGCATGAAAGGGTTAGCAAAATCTTCTCATTTAAAATTATGCTGGTGGTGGGTGGTTAGGGGGAATTAGTTTTAGGTGCGTAGGTTTTTGTTTCATAGGACCTAAGGGGCATTGAGGGTTGATTGATTTTAAAAGTGTTAATTATAAAAAAAACATTAAAAAAAATTATGGAAGCAATTTAATTTAATTATTTTCAAATAAGATAGTG